>JASDDO010000031.1:71819247-72179947 GCA_030015575.1 Agapanthus africanus
ATGGAAAGCATCCACAGAAAGCTGTGAAGTACCCATCATTGCGCATACATTTTCAAATTTCGTGATAAACACGTATGCGTCCTCAGACTCGAGACCGTGAAATTTTGGTAGAAGGTTGATGTATTGGGGTTTTATTTGAAAATTTTCCCCGTTGGCTGGTGGTGTGGAAAGACAGGTGGAAAGTGGGCCTCGTGTTGGATAGCATCTCTCTTGAAGAGAGATGCGAGGTGGAATCTGCGCACCAACGGACGGCGGCAGAGTAGTGGAAAAGAAATTCGATGGAGGTGGATCCATCGATGTGGGTGTGGTGGTGGGTAAAAGAAAGGTAAGTGTAGAAATACCGACTTTAGGGCCGATAAAAGAAACGCGGACTAACGGGCACTAGACACCCGTGTCCAGCCTATCTTGCACTAAAAAGGGTTAGTACAAGTGGCAGCGTGAATTTATAATTAGGGGAATGATATGAATGTGGTGTTTGTTTTGAAAAAGATACGGATTTTTGAAAAAATGATGCAACAAAACAAATGCAACACACAAAACCCTAAAATCTAGTGGTCACCTAGGTCAAACTCTAGACCGCTCCTAACTGCCAAAAGACAAGTCGCAGGATAAATCCTCCACTGCCTCTTTGTCTCCCTGTGGCCGGATAAGTGCCAGGTAAGTGGGAAGGAACCACCACTACAGTGGGCCTAATTAATAACCACTAGCCTTAGACACACTCGCCTTAGGCACCACAAGAAAACTCGGATAAACAATGAATTACCCACGGCCTTCTCTTGTCCTAATTGAGCGCGACGGTCCTTAGAGTCATCTCTAGATTTCTTTTAATTAATAAGGGTAAATGCGGATGCAAGTTTTGCGATTTTCGGGGCCTAGGAAGGGTAATGAAATCCCCACCTAATTTGGATTTGGTCGTGCCCCTTAAATTTCCGTATTAATATGCAACAACCACAAGAATCAAAAACACGCACAAATTTTATTTTGCTTTGCGGCGCTGCGATTTATTTGCAAAGAATCCTGCACAAAATATTAGTTGGAGCAGAGAAAGAAGGAGATAAGAAAGTAAGTGTCTCACAGAGAAAAATTGGCACAGAGAAGAGCTGGAACCGCGGCTCTTCCGCCGCAAATGCTGCCTATTGCCGCCCTTCCGCCGCGGAATTTTGGGATCAGTGTACAAAATTTTCTGTACAAGCTCCTGTTCACCTACACAGCTCTCTGGAATGCTCAGAAAAATTTTTCTCCAGCTCCAATGATTCCAGATTTTCTCGCAACAAATCACAACACACGTATTAGTGTTTGCACGAATTTAGATCTAAAATATATAATGGAATAAATTGTTCAACTCAAATTTCAAAATACGAACTATTAGCGCACTATCCCCGGCAACGGCGCCATTTGATTGTTATAATTTCTGTGATTGTAATAAATCGAATCAAATAGTCCCCGGCAACGGCGCCATTTGATTGAAAAGGATTTCGGATTGTGTAGTATTTGAAATTTGTAAAGAAATCACAACCAAAAATTATTTGACCGCAATCAACTACGGTGTCGGATTGTAGTTAGTATGTGAGTGCGGATCGTCCACAGGGAAAGTGTAATCGTTCGTCTTTTGAATTAGATGAATTGAAACTTTAATGAAAGAAAACAAAACAATTCAAGATTTATAGTTGATGTTCAAGAATGAGAAAAAACTAGATCTAAGAAAGCATTAAAAGATAGAATCAAGAATTGATCGTTTGTTGATTTTTCCAAACCAAATCTCAAGAATCGAAATGAGGCTCGTAGGAATCGATCGGATCTATAGATGTGATGTAATCTTACAATTACGTATTCTTATCCTTCGATGAATTGATACTAGATCGATGATCATCGATGAGAATTAGAGATTTCTTGTGAAACTAGGGTTTCATCTTATCCCTTGTTCTTTCGTCGATGTCATTCACATTCTAGCCTCTAGTAAATTCAAGAAACGATCGTAGATCCCTAATTTCGAGCGATCACAATCAAGAAAGCATCGCTACGAAACTAGGTCATCGATTCTTAAACTTGCTAGGGTTTACAAAACTCGTAGGACTTAAAAATAGTATTAGAATTTGTTACATCATCATTCTACAATCGTCTCGACTCCTTAACGAGCGGAGTTTTACTCGAACATCATAACAAGAACAACAATTACAAATTGAGATCTAATCATGATGCAAGAATTAAAAGAAAGCAAGATTAACGAATTTCACCTTTTATTTATATCGACACTTTTATTACATTCGCTCAAGAACTACAAGAGGAGGAACTTGATCGTTGACTTGGCTTCGCTCGTCTCCGTGGATCGCGGATCGGCTTGGATCACTTGCCCGATTGAAGATCGGCTCGGCTCCTAAAAGGTTGAAGGCTTCTCGCTTGATTTGGTACTCAAGATCTTGGATTTAGAGTGGAATTAGGGTTAGGGTTTCGCACAAGCCTTGTCACGAGACTTGTGGAAGAAGATGATGAAAGAGGGATTATTTTTAACTAATGGTGAACTAATGGTCCTAATGATGAACAACCTCAACCCTTAGATTTAGGCTCCTATTTATAGATAACTAACCCTAGATCTAGGATTTCAAATTCTAATTTTCCCTCCAAAAGTTTGTTGAGGGAATTCAAATTTCCCTCCAAAAGTTAGTTAGGGGAGAAGGTTCTAGATGTAATTAGTTAGGAGGAGCTTCTAGAATAGGATTAATTAGGAGCTTAATTAGGATTAGCCTTCTTAATCTTCATTTCTGATCTGGCAGTAGCTTTGATATAGTTCTGGACTTTGAAGTATCAGAATGGGATGTGGGACCAGAGAAATGAATAGTGCCCAAAACTTGACGGCTGACGTGGCAGAACCGCCGCGCTTGCGCGGCGCAAGCCTACTCCTGCCGCGCAAGCGCGGCGCTCTTGGGGCTTTGGGGCTTGTGCTTTCTGTGGGTTGCTGGGCCTGATGTATGGGCCTCTATTGGATATATATAATTGTATTTCTCCCTCTGAAATGCTACCAGATCTGAAATGATTTAGCTGGCGTAATGTTGATCAGCTCTTTGGTTTTCCTTCCGTATTTCCTGCACATATTCAAGACAAGTGTTGCGCAAATACAGAAATGATGCGATGCCATGAAATGCGGTTAATTTCCTTTAAAGTGTCGGTTTAAAAGTCTAGTACATGCAATCTCATATTTTGTGACAGATTTGCTAATATGTAGAATATGAATGCCGAACACTTCTAAGTGTATGCAAATGTTAAGGAAATTGCTGGCTAAAATATACAATATTTTCGACTGATCAGTGGTCCATATTCCAGTTTAGGGACGTGGGGGTCCATGATTAGTTTAAGGACGTTTTGGTCCAACATTAGTTTAAGGACGTCTCGGTCCGATATTTGTTTAAGGACGTTTCGGTTCGTTATTAGTTTAAGGACGTTTCGGTCCGACATTAGTTTAAGGACGTTTCGGTCCCATATTAGTTTAAGGACGTTTCGGTCCATCGTTAGTTTAAAGACGTCTCGGTCCGATATTAGTTTAAGGATATCTCGGTCCGACATTAGTTTAAGGACGTCTCGGTCCGATATTAGTTTAAGGACGTTTCGGTCCGTTATTAGTTTAAGGACGTTTCGGTCCGACATTAGTTTAAGGACGTTTCGGTCCAATATTAGTTTAAGGACATTTTGGTCCATCGTTAGTTTAAGGACGTCTCGGTCCGATATTAGTTTAAAGACGTCTCGGTCCGATATTAGTTTAAGGACGTCTCGGTCCGATATTTGTTTAAGGACGTCTCGGTCCGACATTCCCCATTTTGGGACGAATATTAGTTTAAGGACGTTTCGGTCCAATATTAGTTTAAGGACGTTCCGGTCCCACATTAGTTTAAGGACGTCTCGGTCCGATATTAGTTTAAGAACGTCTCGGTCCGATATTAGTTTAAGGACGTCTCGGTCCGATATTGATATGTGGTTGTCGGGACCCGTCAGTTCTCTGACGTCGTTGAAGGATTATAACGACATGTGTCAGAGGAGTTCAGAGATGTACCCTTGAACCCGTAGTAAATTGATTTAAGAGAGCAACTTGCTCAGTCAATTTAATTTAAGGACTTATGGCCAAAATTGGGCTAAGTCCAGTTTCAACATTTTTTGTCTTTGGCCTGTGCTAGGGCTTTACCCCTTTTTAGTAATGCACTGCATTATTCTTGTTTTGGCTGGGCTTTTCCCTTTTATAAATGATGCAGAGCATCTATTTTTTTTGCTTGGGCTTTGCCCCCCCTTTTAAAATGCATAGCATTTTTTATTAGGCCTGTTAGGCCTTTTAATTGGGCTCTGTCCCTTTTCTTTAATAATGCAGAGCATTAAATACTCTGACAGTGCCCCACGTGGCTTGTCAGGCGCTTTGCGCTAAGTAATGAGCGCAAACTCATATGGTGGTGACACGTGTCACGCTCTGGTGAGAGCAAGCGCAATAGCGCAGTGCGCTGCGCTGTTGCGCTGCTGACACGTGGCGCGCTCTGGTGAGTTGCGCCAATTCCAGAGAGCAAAGCTCTATTTCAAGAGCGCGTAGCGCAAGTGGTTCTATAGCTGACACGTGGCGCTCTCTTAAGAGCGCAACAGCGCAGTTTGTAAGTGCAGAACACTAAGAATCTTTTAGATTCAAGAACAGAAGTGCAAAGCACTATTTAATTTCTTGATCTAAATTAGATCAAAGAAAAATAAATTTTTCTTTTTTGTTTCAAGAACCAGAGGTTCATAAAAGTGCAAAGCACTATTTTTTTTATTTTGTTGTTTTCTTGTTTTTTAAAGAACCAATGGTTCAAAAAGAAGTGCAAAGCACTGTTATGTGAAAAACATTGATCTGGTTTTTAGATCAATGATTTATTTAAAAGAGATTTCTTCTCTCTCGTGAAGGTTTTTTTACCTCTTTCTTGAAATTTTCTCAGAGTTCTCTCTGTTTGAAGCCCTTGACTTTTTTCAAGAAATGTTGATGATTCCTTTGAATTGAGGTCTGGGATCCTTTTTATAGTGCCCATAAATTAGTTAAATTTGTTAAAAAGATCTTTCTCTGAGTGATTTGGAGAATTTTCCCCACCGTTGGATCTTTGATCCAAGGGCTTCTGCTTTGCAGAAGAAAATCTTCTTGTTTTAACAAGAACAGAAAAGTTTTTTTAGAATTTTAATTCTGTTTGGCGCCGATGCCCCAGCGCATGACACGTGTCGCGCAGCGCAGCGCAACTGCGCTAGCGCAGCGCAACTGCGCTAGCGCAGCGCAACTGCGCTAGCGCAGCGCAACTGCGCTAGCGCATCTGCGCTGACACGTGTCGTGCAGCGCACTGCGCGAGCACAACTGCGCTGACACGTGTTGCGCAACGCAAAGCGCAGCGCAACTGCGCAGCGCAACTGCGCTGACACGTGTCGCGCAGCGCAGTGCATACGCAACTGAAGCGTTGCTTCCTTTAAATAGAGCATTGCTCTGATTGGGTGCGCTGCCTTGGGCGCTGCGCTGATGCATCTGCGCCTGACACGTGGCGTGTTGCGCAGCGCAAATAAACTGAAGCGTTGCTTCATTTATTAAATTTTAAATTTTCAAAGCAGAGCTTTGCTCTGATTGGGGGAAGATGAAGCGTTGCTTCATCTCCCGCCTCGGAATTTGAACAGAGCTTTGCTCTGATTGGGGTAAACAAATGCTCCCCCCACCGTTGCACTTACGTGGCGCCCAAACGTGAGCGCAGCGGTGGTAGAATCCCAACCGTCGTGGCAACTCTTGGAAGTTGAAAGGGCATTTGATTCCTATAAATAGGACCTTTGGTTCTCAACAGATGATCATCATCTTTTAAGAATTTTACTTTCAGAACTCAGAGCCCTGCTCTTTTCAAGAACTTCAAGAGTTAAACTCTTAATACTTTTAGGTGAAAATTTTAATTTGAATTAAATTAAGTTAAATTAATTTTCATTGACAGAGCCTTGCTCTCAACAGATCCCTGATCTAAAGGAAACCCATTTAGGGTTTCACTTAACAGAGCTTTGCTCTACAGGTCTAAAGGGATCTAAAGAGAACCAAAGGGAACCCTATTAGGGTTCCATTAATAAAGCTCTGCTCTCTGAAAGATTTTTCTTGGATTTTCTTAATTCATTAATGGAGCTTTGCTCTTTCCAAATCATATAGAAGAACTCTTAAGAGTGTTTCATTGATCTTGGAGTTTAAAGATGGCATTTTATTTCTCAGTGCATTATATCGTTTTGCTCAATCAGTCTTTCTGATAATTTTGTTGATTTTCTTTTACAGAAACAATGAACGCCCACATGTACAATCTTGACGAGATCATCTCTTATGGGGACATCCGCCGACTTGGCCGTTCTCAAAATCGAGAGTTCACAAACGCGGAGTGTGCTGAAATCATGAGCCGCTTCGACGCATATAACGGTCCACTGCTTCCTCGACGTTCCTCCCTCCTGAAACTTATCGTGGGAGCCATCTGGGAAGCGCTTCCCCTATTCTGTTCCGGTGTGCCGCTTAGGGCGTTGGATGCCGCTGAAGATAAGGTGCACTCGGTGTACCTGATGAACTTTATCTCGAAGAGACGGCGAGACAGTCTCGTCGATCTCTTGCACGAGGTCTTCCAACAGTCTGCCACACTCGCTGCTTATCGGAGGGTGGAAGATATCAGGGGGGATCCTGACGCTTGTGCTCGCGAAAGAAAGCACACCAGGATGGTCCGCGAGGCTTGGAAAGTCATAGATAGGGTCGCTTTCGAGTTCCTCAATCCATGTCCTGGGTTCGAGGTTATACCTTTGTAAACATTTTAATAATGTTATTATTTATTTCTCCGTGATTGTAAGAACCACCTTTTTTATGATATGAATAGAAAATTTCCATTTCATCTTGTCTTATTCCTCTTCCCGAACCGTTTGCATGTGCATGAATGAGTATGTCTTAAACGCTTGATCAAGTGTAAATCGGATGTTCTTTCTGTCACTCTCTTATTATCAGTATACTGTCACAATTAGCTGGTAAGCACCTTGATTTCTCCATGCAATAATAATGGCTTAAGCCGCAGGTTCAGATCTGCCGCCTAAGACTTTTCAACTCTATGAGCCGTGGGGGTCTCATAGATACTTTTCTCCCTACGGATCGGGTGGATCTCGTAGGTGTTTTTTTTTCCTCCTTAGGAATCGTGAGGATTCCTAAGTGTGGGTTTTTCTTATAAGTCGTAAGGATCTTATAAGAGAATTTTTCCCTCTTACGAGTCGAGAGGACCCGTAAGCGGTTGTTTCCCCCCTGTCGAAACTCGACTTTGAAGAGTGAGACCCGTGGATGGTATGCAAGAGACCGTTTTGGGTCAACTTGTAGGGTCCCAGTGCTTAGGAAACAGGCTTCTTTTATGCCTACTGCCTAAGGCTTTATCTCACGAGTCGAGCCACCTCAACAATTTCTTCACAAGTCGAGACGAATCGAGCGTTTCTCGCAAGAACATCTTAACGTCGCATTTAACCTCTGCTCTTTACGACAGAAGCCCGTTAAGGTTGGTGGTACTTAGGGTTTTGGCCATTGTACCGTCGGATAAGCTGATATAGTCTTCGATAGGCAATCGTGCTTTTCAAGTAGCCCTGCGACTGCCGTGTCTCTGATCCCTTCGGGGGCTGGACAAGACGTCTTCAAGCAATCTTCCTAGGCAGTTTGACCGTCGGAAGAGCAAGCGTTAGGAATTTTCCATGCCGCTTTTTACTTGAGGTTAGGCTTATTTTGGCGAGCCCCGATGAGTCATAACCACTCCGCGCTGGTGTGGGGATGATCTCCGATAGTCTTTCGGGCTTTATGTGAGTTGCCGTCAAGACCCTGAAGCTAGGAATTTGGCCTTTACTTCGTTTGCTGGCATTGTGTCTGCTGTATCGAGACGAATGTCGTGGTGGGAACTAGGGATTTTTCCGTGGCTCCGTTTGTTTGATTATCGCGTCTGAACCCTGCTGGGGAAGAACGCTGGGATGACAACTCGTCTGCTGTATCGAAACGAATGTCGAGATGGAGCTGGAATTTTGCCGTGGCTCTGTTTGTTTGATCATCACGTTTGAATCCCGCTGGAGGAAGAACGGTGGGGTAACAACACATCTGCTGTATCGAAACGAACGTCGAGATGGAGCTGGAATTTTGCCGTGGCTCCGTTTGTTTGATTGTCGCATCCGAATCCCGCTGGAGGAAGAACGCTGTGGTGACAATTCGTCTGCTGTATCGAAACGAACGTCGAGGTGGAGCTGGAATTTTGCCGTGGCTCCGTTTGTTTGATTGTCGCGTCCAAATCCCGCTGGAGGAAGAACGCTGTGGTGACAATTCGTCTGCTGTATCGAATCGAACGTCGGGGTGGAGCTGGGATTTTGCCGTGGCTCCGTTTGTTTGATGATGTTGCGTCTGCTGTGTCGAGACGAACGTTGGGGTGACATCTCGTCTGCTGTATCGAGACGGACGTCGAGGTTGTCTCTAGGTTGCTGATGAACCGTCGAGGTTTGGAACTAGGGATTTTGCCGTGGCTCCATTTGTTTGATGATTGTTGCGTCTGCTGTGTCGAGACGAACGTCGAAGTGGTGACCATTCCGCACTGGTGTGAGAGGATCTCCAGTTGTCTTTCAGGCTTTATATGACTCGCCGTTAAGACCTTGAAGCTAGGAATTTGGCCTTCGCTTCGTTTGCTTTGCCATGTCTGAATCCTGTTGGAGACAGGACACTGTTGTTGACATTGCGTCCGCTGTATCGAGACGAATGCTGAGGTGGAGTTGGGATTTTGTCGTTACTCCGCTTGTTTGATGATGTTGCGTCTGCTGTGTCGAGACGAACGTCGAGGTGGTGACCATTTCACGCTGACATGAGACGATCTCCAGTTGTCTTTCTGGCTTTATATGACTCGCCGTTAAGACCTTGAAGTTAGGAATTTGGCCTTCGCTTCGTTTGCTTTGTCACGTCCGAATCCTGTAGAAGGAAGAACGCTGGGGTGACATCTGGTCTGCTGTATCGAGACGAATGCCGTGGTGGAGCTGGGATTTTGCCGTGGCTCCGTTTGTTTGATGATGTTGCGTCTGATGTGTCGAGACGAACGTCGAGGTGGTGACCATTTCACGCTGACATGAGACGATCTCCAGTTGTCTTTCTGGCTTTATATGACTCGCCGTTAAGACCTTGAAGCTAGGAATTTGGCCTTCGCTTCGTTTGTTGACATTGTGTCTGCAATATTGCGACAAATGTCGAGATTGTCTCTAGGTTGTCTATGAACCGTCGAGATTTGGCTTCGCTTTCTGATGGAGCCTGTTGGGAAGGTATGGTTCCTTCTTTGTTTGTACCCCTGGATTGTATACAGGGATCGATGTGATCTAACCTGTAGGGCAAAAGTTTTATCATTTTTTTTATGTCCGCGATGCTCTATCATTTCAGCTTTTATATCGCAAAGGTCGCGATTGCCCAATCGTTTCGGCTATTTTTCGCGGTGCCCAATCGTTTCGGCTGTTTATTTTGTTTTTACTCGCTGCTTTTTATTGCGAGTTGCCCAATTATTTCGGCTGTTTATTTTATTTTTACTCGCTGTTTTTTATTGTGAGTTGCCCAATCATTTTGGCTATATTTTTTATTTTTATTTTTACTCGCTGTTTTTTATTGCGAGTTGCCCAATCATTTCGGCTATTTCGTGTGCATACGTTTTTACTTGCTACTTTTTATTGCAAGTTGCCCCATCATTTCGGCTATTTCATATGCATGTGCGGCCTACTGGCTTTCTGCCATAAATCTGAATTTAGACATCAATTTCGGCATCAGCACCGCTACAACTGGGATATTGCCAGGAGCGAATCATCATCTGCCTCTGTCGATGTTGAACAAAGGTGGCTTAGCAACCAGGGTTAAGGTCCTGTCGGCTAAGGCTTTTGACTTCATAAGCCGTAAGGGTTTCACAAAGGTATTTCTCCCTACAAGTCGTGAGGATCTTGTAGGTGTATTTTCTTCTTAGGAATCGTGAGGATTCCTAAGTGTTTGTTCCTCTGTGAGTCATAAGGATCTTACAGGAGGGTTTTCTCCTTGTAAATCGAGAGGATTTACAAGGGTTGTTCACCATGCGAATATATCCCCAGTCACGGATGGGACTTGGTTAGGGAAATATTTATTCGCGCCCGTGGATTGTATACAAGAGCCAGTATTGGACCACTTGTAGGGCCATAACGAAAGTTGTGGGGGTTGCTTAAGCACATGTTTAGGTCTCTGTAACTTAAGACTTTCAAATCTTATGAGCCGTGAGGGTCCCATAAGAGAGTTCTCCTTACGAGTCGTGAGGATCTCGCAAGTGTATTTTCTCCTTAGGAATCGTGGGGATTCCTAAGTGTGCTGCTCCCTTGTGAGTCGTAAGGATCTCATGCGGGTGGTTTCTCCTCACAAGGTCGAGGGGACCTTATAAGTGTCTTTTAACGAGATTGTGCCTTTTCGGGTTTTCACGAACACTCGCCGGTAGCCCTGCTGTTTTTACTCACGGAGTCCTTTCGGGTTTTCTCCGTGCCCGTTTCGCTTATGGACATACCGTCTCTTTTTTTTTATTCTTTTTTTTACGAGGTCGCGCCCTTTCGGGTTTTCACGAACACTCGCCGGTAATCCTGCTGTTTTTACTCACGGAGCCCTTTCGGGTTTTCATCCGTGCCCGTTTTGCTTATGGACATACCATTTTTTACTTATTTTTTAATTTTTTTATTCTTTATATTTTTTTAAATATTTTTTTTCATCTCGTCAGCCTAAGGATGCTGCGGTAGTAGTTTAAAGACATTTCGGTCATTTGCAAGTTTTAGGACATTGCGGTCCATCATTAGTTTAAAGACGTTTCGGTCCGGGGTCGCCATTAGTTTCTCGGCGCAAGAAGCTTCTTCATCATCTGCCAGTGAGTGAGAAATCACATGACAAGTCGCTACGTAGTCTTCAGATTCATCTGATGAGTTTTCTCCATCGTTTTCATCCTTGACTAAAGAACAAGCTACCCCCGGCGTGTCCGTCTTCTTTGGAGAGTGCGGTTGTGGTGGGTTTACCTTCCAGTTTTCCGACAGCGCGAACTTGCCTTGTAGGTACTGATCCTCGATCCATCCCTTAAAGACGAAACAATCCTCAATCGGGTGACTTACCGTTTGGTGGTAAGGGCAATAATTGGGATTATTAAGATCGCCTGGCTGCGACAGACGCTTTGGATTCGGCAGATTAATGAGTCTATTGCGCACTGCCAGCTCAAACATTCTTCTCGTTTTATTCTGTGGAAACGAGTAAGGACGTCCCAGCCTCTCTTCAAGGGATGGGCGTGGGCGCACGTTGTTTTGGCGAACGACCGGCTTTGAGTTGTTCGACTGTTGCTGAGCATTGGCGACGACGATCGCTCTCCCTTTGCCTTTCTCATTTCGGGAATCTGGTTTTGGAGGAGACGGTCCATGGCCCATCTGGTCCATTTGGGCTAATTTGTCGATCAAGGCCTGGAAGGTGGTCGGCCTGAAGAACATCATGAATTGCGAGATGGTCGCCTGTGGATCGAGAGTGCCCACAAACATGCCTACCGCAGGTGCCTCTTCTATGCGTTGTTCGCATTTTGACCATAAGTTCCGCCATCGTGTTGCGTATTGGACCCACGTTTCGCCTGGCTTTATCCTGGCATTTATCAGTGCTGTTATCGGGGTGCGTTCACTAGCACTCGCGAATCTTTGCGTGAACAGTAGCTCTATCTCCGCAAATGTTTTGACAGAGTCATTAGGTAGCTCCGAATACCATTCAAAGGCTGTTTCTGCTAAGCTGCCGACGAATTGGCGAAGCAACAGCTTGTCATTGCCTCCAGTGTTGCCGCATAAGGCCCTGAATTGAGCGACATGTTGATGCGGATTCCCTGTCCCTTTATATACGTGGAATTTAGGGATCGTATATCCCGGCGGGTAACTGATTTGGTCGTACCAGCTCGGATACGGTCGTCCGGTTCTAGCAATTTGCCCAGCCGTTTCATTCGCCTGATGAACCTGGATCTGCTGAGCTATATATTCGTCTAGGTCAACTTTGAAGATTGCCTCCTCCTTGGCTGTTGACAGAGCCGGCGGAGGATTTGACGTTTCTCCCCTGTCGTCTTCAAGGACGATCGGAGGATCTTCAGCAGGAGGGTCCGGCTGTAACATCATCCCTACCATATTTTGGAAGAGGAGCGCCATCTGTTTTATGTTAGCCGCTTGCTCTGCAGCTTCTTTGTCCCTCCTTTCGAGGACTTTACGTAAGAAGTCAGCATCAGTTTCTTGTTCGTGACGCTGCTCTGATGATACTTCCGAACTTTCTTTCGGTTCGGTAAGTGCATCCATCACAGTCATCATTTCCTGCAGCTTCCGTTGCTGCTCTTGGGCTTTAGTCACAGATCGGGTGAGCGGTCGGTGACCCGTCGAAGTGCGGCTTTCCTCCTTTCCGGCAGCCATATAAACAGTATGCACTACCATGCCCCCAGATTTGGGGCATTTGTGTTCAGCGCTTTTATGCTTCGCCATGTTCACAGGGTTTTTTGCGGCCTTCTTTTCTTCTGAGTGATTGGAGTTAAGGGGGCCGTTGTAATGGGCACCCGGGTAGCTATTGGTTTTTGTGGCTTGACGGAGTAATCCTTCTCTTGCCGAACCTTCATCTTTTTCCGTCGGCGGAGATAGTTTTCATCAACCACTGACTCCTGGACCTGTCGCCAGACTCCGTAAATTTTTAGAGGACAGCCGTTGAGGGGGCTGCTCTGGCTTCTTCTCTGGAGTATTCTCTACAGGTGAAGAAGTTCGTTTCAACACCGCGGTAGGAGAGTTTCTGCGCACCGCGTTCAGCAATTCAAAGCTGTTCCGGGTTGGAACAGCAGCCTCGATCCCCACCATCGGAGCTGATGGCTTAAATCCAGAGGGGGAGTTGCCCCCAGCCTTCCTTACTCGGCGCCAGTGGCGACGTCGGGCGTGTCTTGCGAATGGAGTCATCTCCGTTGTTGGATAAGCTTCTTCATGCCCCCTGCTCTGGGTAGGGGAAGCAGCTTTGAGGACCTCGCCTGGAGCAGCAACCGGAATGGCCAGCCTTGTAAAAACTGACTTCTCGGAAGGAGGAGCCTTTCCAATGATTTCGTCCATTTGAGTCGGGATGGTTATCCGCTTTGGGATGGCAGCTTCGGGTATCGCAGGTTTGCGGACGCTCTGGCCCAGTTTGTTGAAAACTGAGGTACTGAAACTGGGCGACCCGTTGAGAGGGGTCTCGGCAGTGGTAAGTCGATCAAAGACCGGCTTCTCCGGGGCTTCTTGCAACGTCATTGTGGCATTGAAGCACGGCGGTGGGAGCATGGTCCCGAAGAATAACCCAGCGGTGGCCAGAGTTACCAGCTCCACTGGCATCTTGAAAAGGGAGGCCGCTCGGGGCCCACAAGTCACTCCTTTAGCGCGGACGGAGCAAGAGTTGCAGTTGTAGGCAGTGCAGTTTGAAGCCATCGATCCTCAGTTCTCTGCACGGAGCAAGACACCAAATCTTAGTATCTCGAATCCACAGGCAACCACAACAAACCGCGATTTGTTCACGAACATGACACACAAAGTGTGGAGTGGAAAGAGGAAAAGGCCCCACCGGGCGTGCCAGAATCTGTTCCCCTCCAAAGGACGGCGCACAGGACCGCGATGTCCTGACACTGAGATTCGGGGCAGATGCTATTTGGTTTTATCCGTCCACCTCTCCGAAGATGCCAAGTTGATTTATGGCACCGTGTATCGGAGGTTTAGACGGATGCGGCCGATGTAGCAGACTTCGTCAGATTCCCCCTAGCTTGAGGGGTTTTTGATTGTGGGGACGCTCTTTCCTGCAGGCGCAAGCCCCTGCAGTTAATTACGCTACCGCATCGCGGTAACAACTTTCTCCTTCTCTAGAATTTCACTTCGTGTCGTGTGTGTTTGTTTTGTTCGTGGTTGCCCGTGGATTGTATACAGAGAATGAGTAATGCCGTCGCCCGTAGGACGTGGATTAGTCCAAATCCGTATTTACTTAGATTTGGGTTTGGTGTTTTTAGTTTAAGGATGCATTAGTCGCGTTGCGGCTAAGATCAACTTAAACGCTCGTTAAGGATACGTTAGTCCTGTTTTAGACTAAGATCAACTTAACGTAGTGATCCATTTAATATATGGTCGTCAGGACTCGTCACCTCTCTGATATCGTTGAATGATTACAACGACATGTGTCAGAGGAGCTCGGAGATGTACCCTCGAACCAGAGATGATTTGGAATTTTACATTTGAATGTTTAAGGATACGTTAGCCGTGTTTGGGGCTAAGATCGACTTAAACGGGATCGTTTAGATCCGGTAAAAGAGCATTTAGAGGCTCTATTGTTCCAGTTTAGGGACGTGGTGGTCCATACTCCAGTTTAGGGACGTGGTGGTCCACTTTCCAGTTTAGGGACGTGGTGGTCCATATTCCAGTTTAGGGACGTGGGGGTCTATGATTAGTTTAAGGACGTTTTGGTCCGATATTAGTTTAAGAACGTTTCGGTCCGACATTAGTTTAAGGACGTTTCGGTCCGACATTAGTTTAAGGACGTTTCGGTCCCATATTAGTTTAAGGACGTTTCGGTCCATCGTTAGTTTAAGGACGTTTCGGTCCGATATTAGTTTAAGGACGTCTCGGTCCGATATTAGTTTAAGGACGTCTCGGTCCGACATTAGTTTAAGGACGTCTCGGTCCGATATTAGTTTAAGGACGTTTCGGTCCGTTATTAGTTTAAGGACGTTTCGGTCCGACATTAGTTTAAGGACGTTTCGGTCCATCGTTAGTTTAAGGACGTCTCGGTCCGATATTAGTTTAAGGACGTCTTGGTCCGATATTAGTTTAAGGACGTCTCGGTCCGACATTCCCCATTTTGGGACGAATATTAGTTTAAGGATGTTTCGGTCCAATATTAGTTTAAGGACGTTCCGGTACAACATTAGTTTAAGGACGTTCCGGTCCGATATTAGTTTAAGGACGTCTCGGTCCGATATTAGTTTAAGGACGTCTCGGTCCGAAATTAGTTTAAGGACGTCTCGGTCCGATATTGATATGTGGTTGTCGGGACCCGTCACCTCTCTGACGTCGTTGAAGGATTACAACGACATGTGTCAGAGGAGTTCAGAGATGTACCCTTGAACCCGTAGTAAATTGATTTAAGAGAGCAATCTTGCTCAGTCAATTTAATTTAAGGACTTATGGCCAAAATTGGGCTAAGTCCAGTTTCAACATTTTTTGTCTTTGGCCTGTGCTAGGGCTTTACCCCTTTTTAGTAATGCACTGCATTATTCTTGGTTTGGCTGGGCTTTGCCCTTTTATAAATGATGCGGAGCATCTATTTTTTTGTTTGGGTTTTGCCCCCCCTTTTAAAATGCATAGCATTTTTTATTAGGCCTGTTAGGCCTTTTAATTGGGCTCTGTCCCTTTTCTTTAATAATGCAGAGCATTAAATACTCTGACAGTGCGCCACGTGGCTTGTCAGACGCTTTGCGCTAAGTAATGAGCGCAAACTCATATGGTGGTGACACATGTCACGCTCTGGTGAGCGCAAGCGCAATAGCGCAGTGCGCTGCGTTAGTGCGCTGCGCTGTTGCGCTGCTGACACGTGGCGCGCTCTGGTGAGTTGCGCCAATTCCAGAGAGCAAAGCTCTATTTCAAGAGCGCGTAGCGCAAGTGGTTCTATAGCTGACACGTGGCGCTCTCTTAAGAGCGCAACAGCGCAGTTTGTAAGTGCAGAGCACTAATAATCTTTTAGATTCAAGAACAGAAGTGCAAAGCACTATTTAATTTCTTGATCTAAATTAGATCAAAGAAAAATAAATTTTTCTTTTTTGTTTCAAGAACCAGAGGTTCATAAAAGTGCAAAGCACTATTTTTTTATTTTGTTGTTTTCTTGTTTTTTAAAGAACCAATGGTTCAAAAAGAAGTGCAAAGCACTGTTATGTGAAAAACATTGATCTGGTTTTTAGATCAATGATTTATTTAAAAGAGATTTCTTCTCTCTCGTGAAGGTTTTTTTACCTCTTTCTTGAAATTTTCTCAGAGTTCTCTCTGTTTGAAGCCCTTGACTTTTTTCAAGAAATGTTGATGATCCCTTTGAATTGAGGTCTGGGGTCCTTTTTATAGTGCCCATAAATTAGTTAAATTTGTTAAAGAGATGTTTCTCTGAGTGATTTGGGGAATTTTCCCCACCGTTGGATCTTTGATCCAAGGGCTTCTGCTTTGCAGAAGAAAATCTTCTTGTTTTAACAAGAACAGAAAAGATTTTTTAGAATTTTAATTCTGTTTGGCGCAGATGCCCCAGCGCGTGACACGTGTCGCGCAGCGCAGTGCAACTGCGCTAGCGCATCTGAGCTGACACGTGTCGCGCAGCGTACTGCACGAGCGCAACTGTGCTAGCGCAACTGCGCTGACACGTGTTGTGCAACACAAAGCGCAGCGCAACTGCGCTAGCGCAACTGCGCTGACACGTGTCGCGCAGCGCAGTGCAGTGCATGCGCAACTGAAGCGTTGCTTCCTTTAAATAGAGCTTTACTCTGATTGGGTGCGCTGCCTTGGGCGCTGTGCTGATGCATCTGCGCCTGACACGTGGCGTGTTGCGCAGCGCAAATAAACTGAAGCGTTGCTTCATTTATTAAATTTTAAATTTTCAAAGCAGAGCTTTGCTCTGATTGGGGGAAGATGAAGCGTTGCTTCTTCTCCCGCCTCGGAATTTGAATAGAGCTTTGCTCTGATTGGGGTAAACAATGCCTCCTACATTCAGGGGATCAAGATCTGTCGTGGTAGATTTAAGAGGATTTTGGGACATTTACAGTTCATGTACATTAACACCATACCAAAGAGATTTAGTATGAAATATTCTAAGCGTGGTAATTTACCCGCTTGTCACGGAATAACCCTCTCCAAAGAGATAACTCCCAAGAATGATTTGGAAAAGAATCGCATGAGTATTATACCATATGCTTCGGCAGTATGATCTATTTTGTATGCGATATTATGTACCAGACCAGATATAGCTTACGCACTGAGCGTGGTAAGCAGGTATTAGTCAAACCCGAGAGAGAAGCACTGTATATCAGTAGAGAATATTCTCAAGTACCTGAGAAGGACTAAGGATATTCTCTAGTACCTGAGAAGGACTAGAGAGAAGCACTGTATATCAGTAGAGAATATATCTTAACATGTGTATATGTTTCTTTTTACGTATCGCTAATACATGTTGATAGAGCCCGTAGGATCTTTACTTGACTACCAGCGTTGTGATGGCAATCACACTTGTGTGGGTTGGGTAGTCTATAAGCACGTCCTTAACATTGTCTCTAGTTGTAGGATTATCGAGACTGAGTATCGATACTCCGGAGTAGACTTGTGTATATGTTTCTTATCCCCGTCAGGGGAGATGTCCAGTCCTGCAACCATTGGTATACAGTACCAATGATAGTATACAGGTGCTCATTAGGTTATAAGTTACACTGGACGGAATTGCTGGGAACTGCTAGTTGGTATTATACCTATCGTTGGATAGCAGTTTTTTGGTGACATGAGTACAGCTTAGTCCAATGACTTGACATCACTATTAGTCTCGAGTGTGTTCCCACAGTACTTAGATTACTACCCTACCACGACTTTAAAGAGTCGTGCAAACCGGTAGTAGTTGGTTGCAGTCCTGAAGCACTTGGAAGCCGTAGGTGATAGAAGGGATTCGTCTCTCTCGGTATTAGGAGTTGATATCGCGCTGTGTACGGTTGGCCGATACTACAGGTCCCTGACCAGGGCAAGTGAGATTTATTGGTAGATACACCAGTAGTTTCTCAGGTTGTATTAGGTGTAGATTGGGTTCCATACCGACACGATTTTTCATGATAATAGGGGTCTGACATTTACCACCCTCCTAGGCCTGATATACGATACTCTTAGACGAATAGATCGGACTGTACGGAGAATGTCACCTATAGGTTCAGTAGGGGTTCGGACGAGATTTCTTGTCGATCTTCTTTTCGAAAGATACATAGGTAGCCATTACGTACAGCTAGTGTCACTGACATGCTTGTGGTTAAACCCACTGCAAGAGTATTGTCCAGTCTTTAGGGTCCCACACAGAGAGTTTCTCGGTTCAGACGAAACGGTGTAGTATGCGTATTTCGATACGCTCGAGTGTTCGAATGAACACGTGTATTTTATACACATGCTTTAATTGGACTATTTAGAAGCACTAGTAGATTTGAAAGATAACCATATATGGAGAAAGTATTATATTGCTCTCTTTTGAGTATTTATATTTTAACACGAATACGGTATTTATACGAATGCGTGCATTTGTATGAATACAGGTATTTGTGTCTTGATATAAATACATGTATTTCTTTCTTAATATGAATACACGTATTTTGTATTTTCGATACAAATACAGTATTCGTATTTTGATAGAAATACGAGTAAACGTATTTATTATAAATACGGGTTTTTGGTATACTTGATTATACACACACACATATTTATATGTGTACCAAGTGAGGTGGCCTCTTTTCTTCTTATCTCTTCTTGTTTTATCATGAAGTGTGTGGACTTGTGACTTACTCTAGTGAGTCACAAACCTACTCACTTCTTTTCATTTTTTATAATTAAAAGTATATGAAGAGATAAATGAAAGAGTGAGATAATTATTATGGTTTTAATATTTATATTATAGTCATCTTCTTCTTCTTCCTCCTCATTTCTTTTTGAGTTTTAAGAAAGTAAAAGAGAGCATCTTGACACTATAACTACACCACTAAGAATCTAGACTTAGCAAATCTAGCTCTTTAGTTACTTCTTGAAAGCTAGAGCTTGAACCGACATCTCGGGTGGATCATCTTCAACGCGGGAGATCGACTTTGAGAGATCGATCCAAGGACCCTAGAAGCTCAAGGAGAGGACCATATAAGACCCGAAGGACACAACTTCCAAGGTTACAGTCCTTAACCTATTAGTTAAACCACTAGTTTAGATTAATTTAGAGTTTGGACTTGTATTCTAAGGTTAAAATATGTAGTGCTCAAGAAAAATTAAAGTTTTGATTCCGCAAGGCCGTAGCAGTCACGACAATGAGCACTATAGACTTACACAGGATTCCGATTAAATACGTGTACTAGCTACATGGACTTTAATCGGACGGATGATAATACTAGCCGGCTTAGGATTAAGCCGGATTATTAAATCAAGTATCGATTTAATAATTTACCTATATATATTTCGATATGTATATTATAGTATTATGTTCTTTATATTATTCTATCTCTTTGGGTATTTATATTTCGATACGAATACGGGTATATATATACGGAAAATGTATAATGTATTTATACATGATACATTCTAAAAGGAGGACACCTCATTTCCTTAATTTTCTTTTGTAGAAATTAGAAATGAAGTGGAGGGATGAGGTGTAAAGGAAGCATGGTGTTGGAAATGGCTTTGTATTTATTTATTGCATTTATATGCACTATTCAAGTATGCTTGCTATTTTCTATTTTAGAAAATAGCTAAACAAAAACATGCTAGCCATTTTCTTTTCACATATGCGATGATCATTTCACCATTTCCTTTCTCTCTCCTTTCTTTGAGCTTATCCTCCTCCTTCTTCATCTTCTTCCCTATACTCTCATGAGTTGAGAATCAAGAGTAGAAAGAGATAGAAAAATTCTAGAACACTTTACTAGTTCTCTAAGCACTCTACATTAGAAATCTAGGGTCTTTAGTTGCTTCACTTGCTTGTTTGTGTGAAGCTAGAGTTTTGAACCATATCCCTTAGATGGATCATCTTTGACAAAGAAAGACCGGTAGACAAGCTCGATCCAGGAGCTCCGAGGAGCTAAGGAAGAGATTTTGAGGACCGAAGGATACGAATCCTTTTGGTATAATCACTTTTCATGGTAGACAAACTTTTTATAGTTTTCTAGTTTAAGTGTTGGTTAAGATTCTTGGGTTTAAGTTTCTAGCGCCTGTCGAATTTTCGTTTTTCATTCCGCATAGGCCGCTGTGTGCTGCTTGACACGTGTCGCGCAGCGCAAAGCGCAGCGCAACTGCGCTAGCGCATCTGCGATGACACGTGTCGCGCAGCGCAAAGCATAGCGCAACTGCGCTAGCGCATCTGCGCTGACACGTGTCGCGCAGCGCAGTGCTTGCGCAACTGAAGCGTTGCTTCCTTTAATTTTGTTTTAAATAGAGCTTTGCTCTGATTGGGCGCGCTGCCTCGGGCGCTGCGCTGATGTATCAGCTTTTGACACGTGGCGCGTCGCGCGCAGCGCAAAGAATCTGAAGCATTGCTTCGAATTTTGAATTTTGAAATTCAAACAGAGCTTTGCTCTGATTGGGGGAAACAAATGCCCCCCCCACCGTTGCGCTCACGTGGCGCGCATGTGAGTGCAGCGGTGGCAAGATCCTGACCGTTGGATCAACGGGTGAGCTGAAGGGGCGCAAGCGCCTTATAAATAGGACCTCTGGCCCTTTAGAAAACTCCACCATTTTCTAGATTTTGATTTCCAGAGCTTTGCTCTTGCTTAGAACTTCAGAGCTTTGCTCTCGTTTCCAGAACTTTAGAGCTTTGCTCTCATTTTCCAAGTTAGAAAACTTTAGGTAAAATTAATCTTAGGTTAAATTAATTTTAATTAACCAATAGAACTTTGCTCTCATAGATCTTCTGATCTAAAGAAATCCCCTTTGGGGTTTCACCAACAGAGCTTTGCTCTCATGAATCCATAGATCTACAGAGATCTTGTTCATGGGTTTTAACCCATGAGCAGAGCTTTGCTCATGGATCCAAAAATAGAACTTTTTGATCTAAAAGTGAAGAACTTCTAAGAGTCTTAAAAAAAAAAATTTAATTTCTTTTAGAAGTTTTAAATAAATTTTCTCATCATCATCACAGAGCTAGGCTCTTTTAAGGAATCTTATTCTCCTAAGACCAGAGTTTGACAAGTGTCACTCTGTGACAGAGCTTTGCTCTGAAAGAGGAGATTTTCTCCTTGTCTCTAGGGATTCTTTTTTTTATATATTATTAATGGGAATGTTTTCCTGGGGACCAACTGACAATCTCATCCAATGATGAGGTTGTCTTATTAACTGACGTATTGTCATCTAGATTTTGTGGGTCCCCCTTCGGTCTCCTACCCACTGCACTGCTGTGTGGTGTAATTAATTAATTTTAATTTAATTAATTTTTAATTTAATTAATTAATTAACGCATTTTTTCTTAAACGCCAAGCGTTGGAATTACAACACTAACGGCTAATTTCTGTTCACTTGCAGCGATCATGTCTCTCGACACCTCATTCCCATTTGCTCGTTCAGAGGAGGGGTTTCCTGAAGCGCCTTTGGATCGCGAAGTCTTAGCCATGATTAAGGACCACAACCCGGAGTATAAGAGTCTCCATCTTTGGAGGTCGTGGTATAATCAGATCATTATGGGTCGACGCAGCTTCACATGCGCAGTGCCGTCAGAACCCATCACGGCGATTCATTACGCCAGCCCACCCTCGGTGCAGTACGCCGTGGAGATGGTTGATTGGACATCGAAGGGCTTTCTACATCCCGCCATAGATGCGATTCCGGTTCAGCGTCCCATAGTTTTGGATATCCTGGGACGCCGTATCTGTCAAGGCGAGGCATAATCCTGGGGGCAATCATATAACATAGGTATGATCCCCCGTCACTCCGATCGGCTATCTGCCATGGGCTCGGTATATCCTGTCGACGAAGAAGTCGCAGTTGATAAGATTAGGGTTGTACACCGCGGTCTACGCCTCCCTCTTCCAGTATCCCACGCTTCCCACCTGGTGGTTCAAGGCCTTCTTGGAGCAGTGGAACATCCCCACTCACACTTTCCTTGCAATGGATCGGGAAGTGTCAATTTCTCTGGAAGAGTTCACAGAAGTCTCCGGTTTACCGGTTATAGGGGAGCATTATGAGGAGTTGCTTCCGACAGACGAGTATGTCTTCGGTGCCAAGCCGGTGGTAAGGGGCCTCACGCCGGAGAATGCTGTTCAACACCAATTCCCAAGTCTGATCAGGGTGTTGAACATCTACGAGGCCCTTTTCATTGAGCGTGGGAGCCGCGGAGTTAGTTTTGAGGACTTCATTGCTCGGTTCCTTCATCCAAGCGCCCTTTCGGCAGAAGCTGCCAAGTTCGCCACCCTCGAGGACCCTTTCGGTCTAGGTTTGGATAACCTACCGGCGAAGGAAATAGACCAAAAGGGTTTTTTCCTTCCTAACTCTCCGGCTATGTCTTTTGCGGAAGTTGCGGCCCCTGGGATGGACGAGGAGGCCTTTTTCTTAGGATTTCTTGGGCTATGGCTGAGTTGGTTTGCGCTCCCAATGCATTCTCGCCATATGCGGCCTTCTGTCTTTTACCCGGCTCACCGGATGACCATCGGGGTAAAGGTAGCCGTTGGGATAGCCGGCTTGGCACATTTGTACCACGGCCTCAGTCGGGCGGTGGATGCTAATGAGCCTGGGGTGCTGCATGTGATTTTCCCAATGTACTATTTCATATCGTGGCTCGAGCTACATATATCGGGCGTTTTCGGCATGCACAAAAGGTCGTTGTTCTACGACAGGTGCAGCTTCCCTCGCATCATACAGTTGATTGGCGCATCAATTGTGAGTCCATCGCCACGGAATGCCAGGGGTTTACTCCTTCGCCCCCATACCGTTGGAGCCGGTGTGTCTTTCGTCGACAAGGTGTTGACTATTAGAAAGGCGTCTACCACTGCAGTGCGGCCATTGCAAGACGCTTTCAAGGATGGAGCTTCAGTTTTAACGGCCCGGGAGACCCTCCACTTATATTCGATCAGACCGGGCTTCTTGGTGTTTAGGCAAAATGGGGGTGGCGATTTTCATGAGATATAACCCGCATCGTTTCGCCCAACAGCTGAGCTATAATCAAGGGGTACCGCTGGAGGCTTTCTTATCAGAACCTGCTGCGACCGAAGAAGGGATGGCGAGCGCGCTGCATCATTTCATGCGCCTAAACACGGGCTCCCACTTCTTTATCAGTGAGCCGGCTTGTGTCCCACGACTCCTCAGGGTATATACAGACTGGTACAGTCATTCGACAGGAGCCGTTATAAAGGAGGAGAGGCGATTGCTGGTCGACCGTAAGGGTGCACCTCCAGGTAGCGACCGCAATGCTCCTTTAGTGCCTAGGACCCCAGTAGTTGCCCCTCTAAAAGACGTTAGAGCTGGGACATCGCGTGCGCAAAGTCCTCCGCACGGATTGCCGCTCCCCAATATTGCAGATGCACCTCCAGCGCCCTGTGCTCCAGTGGAGATAGTGGTCGTAGCCTCGCCGGAGTCTGGCGTGGGTGCGGACATAGGGACCCGCCATCCTAAGGTGGCTGCTAAGCGTAAGTCGATCCCGCGTGCACCTAAGGTTGGCGGGCAGAAGAAAAAGAAGTCGCTCTTCGCTGTAGACGTCGCGTTCGGTCAGGAACCTCACGCTCCCTATGGTGAGGGCCTGAGTGAATATGGGACCAACGGGGGATTAGTCATGCCGCCGGATGACACAGACTTGGAGGCCGCCCTCGAAACTTCAGCATGGTTGGCAAGGCGTGAGGCCTGGCTGTCTAAGCTTGCGGAATCAGGTAATCACTAGTCGCATTTTCTATTATATTATATCTTTATTACTACCTTTGACTAATATTTTTCTTTCTTTTCTTCCAACAGGCATCACCACTGAAGAAGCCATTGCCGCTTCCCTCGAGACCTTCCAAGAGGAGGAACGCCTTAGAGCGTATTTAGGCCTTAGTAAGTTTCAATTCATCAAGTTTTCATTTTCCTTGTGTTATGGTCAATCTAACCTCTCCCTTTTTATCACAGAAACCTCAATGCCGTTCCCGCTAAGTGACTCAAATGTTCTGCCAGCTGCCGATGTTCCTGCTTCCTCTGGGCTACCGCAGGAGGTCCGTCTTGAAGAGCCTATGAGAGACGCCTTAAAGGCTCTGGAGGCATCTCTGAATGAGGACGACGACGCTTCGATGAAGGAGGAGTCAAAGAGGTCCCTCGTGACAGCCCGGGAGGAAAGGAAGCGGTCGAGGCGCGAAGCAAAGGCACGCAGGGCTGCCTTGGCCATTGGAGCGGGCCCAAGAACCATTCCTCGTGTCGACACTCCATCAGAAAAGTCCCCGGTCGCCCTGTCTACAGCTCATAGACAGGCGATCCGCGCCAACAGGGAGGCTAACGACAAGTCCACCTCAGGTAATACTTCTTTCAGAATTTTGTTGTAAGAATTATAAAGCCGTCGGTTCTTATACATTCTATCTTGTAGGGCCAAGCCCAACCGAAGGGGAGGCGGAGACTGTCGAACCTGAGGGGCTAAGGGAAGAGGCATTGGTCGAGCCTGAGCCGGTGGCGGATGACACAGCCGGGATTGCTGGGCCCGGAATAGTGGCTGACGAACTGGTCATGTCCACTATGCCTGAGCAAGTGGTTGTTGCTGAGCCCGAGGTAGCAGCGGGCGGAGTGCCTGAGGCCGATGACCTCATGGAGACGGTAGACGAGGCAACCGTGACTGCTGAGCCCGAGGGAGTAGCGGTTGAGGTAGACATGATTCCTGAGGACGAGCCAACCGCTCTTTCTCAGGAATCTGGTAATGCTCCGGTCATAGCCCTCCCCGCCTATGGTCCCCCGCCGTCTCCAGGTCTCGCGAGCACGACAACGGTTCCCATTGAGTCGGGTGATGAGGCCACGGGCGGTGGCCTCATGTCGATGGAGGAGGGAGTCGCCTCCGTTTCGACCGGCAGCTCATCAGGTAAATCCCAAGTTACTGTCCTCTTTATCTTACAATCTTTTCTGACAAGTTCACATTTGTTTGTAACGCAGGTGCAGCCAGTGCCGATGCACCATTGCTCGAGGGAGCGCCTTCAACTACTGCCTTGGCGGTGGTCACCTCTCAGCCCTCTCTCATACCATCGAAGATGTTGGAAGGTATGGGTTTTCAACTTATTAATCTTATCTTTCAGACGTATAATTTGTGTACTAAAGTCATACTGTTGTGCCTTTTAGGAGTGCTTTTTGACCATCTTTATCAGGTGTTGCTCCCATACTTCTCCTTCCCATCTGAACTCGCTTCTTCCTCTGGTGGCGCTGGTGAGTATGGTTTCCCATTGATATCTTTCTTTTTCGTTGATGGGATTACTTCTAACTTCTTTTTTGTCCCAACTGCAGTGCTACAAATCGAAGGAGGGGATGAAAGATCGGCTGCGCCACCGACCCTTCCGGCCTTACCACCTGCCTCAGCTGGTACAACGATTATTACACTGATAACCCCCCTTTTTTATTTCCTGAACTGTTATCTGATCACATCTTGTTTCTTTTCAGCTGTCGTTCCGGTCTCGGCGCCTTTCGAGCCTCGCATCACAATGCCGGCAGGTCCTTATCTGAGACGTCCATCTTCGAAAGGCGCCGCGAATAGTCTGCGCATGTTGAGTGACTACGTCGAGGAACTCGACGTTGAAACTCCTACATCTGCCGCAGACTTCGCTACGGCGGTTAACCCGATTCTGGTGATACTCGTGAACTTTCATATGAGGGCATCATCGCATCTTGGGTTAACCATTGCAGGGAGATCGAGGCCCGCCTGCATCAGCTGGAGTCGATGCGTCCCACTCCCGAGACCTTAGCCGCCAGTAATCAAAGAGCAGTGTGGATTGAGCAGAGCGCTTCTTACTTCCGTCATCTCGAACAAGAAGTCATTTAAAGGCGTAAGGAGCGCAGTGAGACTTCGAGCAAGTCTTCCCAACTGCATGCTCGGGTGGAGGCCAATGCTGCATGGCTGAAGTTTGTCTTTGAGGGCCTTCTGCAATGCCTTTCCGAAGGGTTATCACTGAGGCAACAGCTTGACGTTGTCGAGCGGGATGCACCTAACCAGGAAGCAGCCCAGAAGGCGGCCGAGGAGTAACTTTCATCCTTTTTGCAGCAGCGGGTCCAGGTGGAAGCGGAGGTGGCCGCGGCAGCCACTCAGGAGGAGGTGCTGAAGGAAGTGCGAGAGCAGCTTGCGGATTTGTTAAAGACACTTCCTCCTTAGTAGCTATCCTTCTTTGTATCGTTCGTACTTGTAAATAAAAAATGTATATATATATATATATATATATTTTATTCTTTAACACAATGTATCCTGTACCCAATCAAGTTTATGAATAAAAGATACACATTTTTTTTTTGTAATGTCTTGTGTCATTTCTCCGCCTTTTCTTTCTTTTATTATCAGCATGCCACCTTAGTAAACATGGTTGACAGATAATTAGAGCAAGCATCTTAACTTACTCAAGAAATAGCGATGGCTTAGGCCGTAGGTTCAGATCTGCTGCCTAAGACTTTTCAACTCTATGAGCCGTGAGGGTCTCATAGAGATTTTTCTCCCTACGGATCGAGAGGATTTTGTAGGTGTGTTTTCTCCTTAGGAATCGTGAGGATTCCTAAGTGCGTTTTCTCTTATAAGTCGTAAGGATCTTATAAGAGAATTTTTCCCTCTTACGAGTCGAGAGGACCCGTAAGCGGTTGTTTCCCTCCTTGTCGAAATTCGACTTTGGAGAGTGAGACCCGTGAATAGTATGCAAGAGACCGTTTTAGACCGACTTGCAGGGTCCCATTGTTCAGGAAACAAGTTTTTAATCTCTGCTGCCTGAGGCTTCATCTTGCAAGTTGAGACGAATCGGAAATTTCCCGCGGAGACACTGGTTTCTCTGCGAGCCGACGCGAATCAGGAGGCTCTCATCAAGGATATTTGTTTCCCTGAATTGAGGTAATTTCCAAGGATATTTGTTTCCCTGGTGTTGAAACGGATCGAGAATTTCCCACGGAGACACTGGTTTCTCTGCGAGTCGACGCGAATCAGGAGGCTCTCATCAAGGATATTTCAATCCCTGAATTGAGGTATTTTCTAAGGATATTTGTTTCCATGGTGTTGAAACGGACCGAGAATTTCCTACAGAGACACTGGTTTCTCTGCGAGTCGACGCGAATAAGGAGGCTCTCATCAAGGATGTTTGTTTCCCTGAGTTGAGATATTTTCCAAGGATATTTGTTTCCCTGGTGTTGAAACGGATCGAGAATTTCCCACGGAGATACTGGTTTCTCTGCGAGTTGACGCAAATCAGGAGGCTCTCATCAAGGATGTTTGTTTCCCTGAATTGAGGAATTTGCCAAGGATATTTGTTTCCCTGGTGTTGAAACTCGAGAATTTCCCACGGAGACACTGGTTTCTCTGCGAGTCGACGCGAATCAGGAGGCTCTCATCAAGGATATTTGTTTCCCTGAATTGAGGTATTTTTCAAGGATATTTGTTTCCCTGGTGTTGAAACGGATCGAGAATTTCCCACGGAGACACTGGTTTTTCTGCGAGTCGACGCGAATCAGGAGGCTCTCATCAAGGATGTTTATTTCCCTGAATTGAGGTATTTTCCATGGATATTTGTTTCCCTGGTATTGAAACGAATCGAGAATTTCCCACGGAGATGCTGGTTTCTCTGCGAGTTGACGCGAATCAGGAGGCTCTCTTCAAGGATGTTTGTTTCCCTGAGTTGAGATATTTGCCAAGGATATTTGTTTCCCTGGTATTGAAACGGATCAAGAATTTCCCACGGAGATACTGGTTTCTCTGCGAGTCGACGCGAATCAGGAGGCTCTCATCAAGGATGTTTGTTTCCCTAAATTGAGGTATTTGCCAAGGATATTTGATTCCCTGGTATTGAAACGGATCGAGAATTTCCCACGGAGACACTGGTTTCTCTGCGAGTCGACGCGAATCAGGAGGCTCTCATCAAGGATGTTTGTTTTCCTGAATTGAGGTATTTGCCAAGGATATTTGTTTCCCTGGTATTGAAACGGATCGAGAATTTCCCACGGAGACACTGGTTTCTCTGCGAGTCGACGCGAATCAGGATTTTCTTCGTCAAGGACGCTTGTTTCCTCGAGTCAAAGGATTTGCCGAAGACACTGGTTTCTTCGGGGTTGGGATGAACCGTCGAGATTTAGCTTCGTTTTCTGCCGGAGCCTGTTGGGAAAGTATGGCTCCGTATTTGTTTGCGCACTTGGATTGTATATAGGGATCGATGTGATCTCAACTGTAGGGCCAAAGTTTTATCATCATTTTTTTAGTTTTATTTCCGCGATGCTCTATCATTTCAGCTTTTATATCGCGAAGGTTGCGATTGCCCAATCATTTCGGCTATTTTTCGCGGTGCCCAATCATTTCGGCTATTTATTTTATTTTTACTCGCTGCTTTTTATTGCGAGTTGCCCAATCATTTCGGCTATTTCGTGTGCATACGTTTTTACTTGCTGCTTTTTATTGCAAGTTGCCCTATCATTTCGGCTATTTCGTATGCATGTGCGGCCTACCGGCTTTTCACCGTAAACCTGAAATTAGACACCGATTTCGGCATCAGCACCGCTACAACTGGGATATTGCCAGGAGCGAATCATCATTTGCCTCCGTCAATGTCGAACAAAGGTGGCTTAGCGAACAGGGTTAAGGTCCTGTCGACTAAGGCTTTTAACTTCATGAGCCATAAAGGTCTCACAAAGGTATTTCTTCCTACAAGTCGTGAGGATCTTGTAGGTGTATTTTCTCTTTAGGAATCGTGAGGATTCCTAAGTGTATGTTCCTCTGTAAGTCGTAAGGATCCTACAAGAGGGTTTTCTCCTTGTAAGTCGAGAGGACTTATAAGGGTTGTTCATCATGCGCACATATCCCCAATCACGGATGAAACTGGTTAAGGAAATGTTTATTCGCGCCCGTGTATTGTATACAAGGGTCAGTATTGAGCCACTTGTAGGGAAATATTGGAAGTTGTGGGGGTTGCTTAAGCACAAGTTTAGGTCTCTGTAACTTAAAACTTTCAAATCTTATGAGCCGTGAGGGTCCCATAAGAGAGTTCTCCTTACGAGTCGTGAGGATCTCGCAAGTGTATTTTCTCCTTAGGAATTGTGGGGATCCCTAAGTGTGCTGCTCCCACGTGAGTCGTAAGGATCTCACGCGGGTGGTTTCTCCTTACAAGGTCGAGAGGACCCTGTAAGTGTCCTTTAACGAGGTTGCGCCCTTTCGGGTTTTCACAAACACTCGCCGGTAGTCCTGCTGTTTTTACTCACGGAGCCCTTTCGGGTTTTCAACCGTGCCCATTTTGCTTATGGACATACCGTTTTTTTATTATTCTTTTTTATTTTCCTCTTTTTTTTTACGAGGTCGCGCCCTTTCGGGTTTTCACGAACACTCGCAGGTAGCCCTGCTGTTTTTACATACGGAGCCCTTTCGGATTTTCATCCGTACCCTTTTTGCTTATGGACATACCGTTTTTATATATATATTTTTAGTTTTTTTATATATATTTTTTTATTCATCTCGTCAGCCTAAAGATGCTGCGGTGGTAGTTTAAGGACGTTTCGGTCCGTCATTAGTTTAAGGACGTTTCGGTCCGGCATTAGTTTAGGGACATTTCGGTCCGGCATTAGTTTAGGGACGTTTCGGTCCATCATTGAGAAGGCTGGCTACCGCTTATAAATTTTGAGCTTAGGAAGATAGCGAGCGGACATAGTCGTCGTCATCTATCATTGACCTAGGCTGTGGCTCATTAAGCGTAGTATTTCTTTAGGAAGCGGCCGTTTATTGGCCTGAAAGGCCTTTCACCGTGCATATCCATGTGTAGATAGGCTCCACCAGTTAGGTCCACGTTAGCTCTCTCGGTACTTTCGGGGTTGCGGAAACGGTAAAACAAAAAATTTCTGGACTTGGTAACATGGACCGTAAAAGCCGGATCTTTGCTAAACAACACACTAGCATCCTAACTAGAGATCTATCTACTCGGTTAGGGGTTATACCACAACTTGAACTCCTTCTCTTCTTGCTGTTCTTCTCCTTGCTTGTTCCGAGGCTTGATCCGGACTTTGGTCACCTCCGCGGCCTCCTTGAGTCGAAGACGATCCACCCGAGAGATGTACACCGAGCTCCACCTCGAGCCGAGGTAACTAGGGCAAAGAGATTGCAAATCTAGAAGCCCTAGGTTGTGTAGAAGTGGTAGAGGGATGGTTTTGTATTTGTGGGATCTTTATCTCTCAACACATGAGATCAAAAGGTGAATCAAGGGGAGGAAGAAGGAGGAGCTAGCAACCATGGTGCATTTCTTTTCTTCTCATCAAAAACAAGAGAGAGAGTGAGAAAAGAATTATGAGCATAAGAAAATGAACCATGGTTCAATAATGCAAAAACAATATCATTACTAATCCCATCAAGATAAAGTTTGATGGCTACATTGAAATGACCATTATTATAATCAAAATAGAAAAAGAAAAAGAAAAGAAGAGTGTAGATCTCTCTTGAAAGTCAATGGTCAACACGGTCAACCGGTCAACAAAGTCAAGAGAGGTCAAGGTGGTCAAATGGTCAATGCAATTAGCCATCATAAAATTATCACAAAAAGGATTAGTAAATGATGTCCGCGGCTCATAATGGTATTGACCAAACGAACTGTCAAAACCCTAATGAGTCCGCCTCAAAATGGTTTTGACCGAATCAACTGTCAAAACCCTAATGAGCCTGCCACATAACGGTTTTGGCCGAACTAACTGCCAAAACCCTAATGAGGCACCTCCTCCTTCATCGCTCCGGAAAACTGTGCATACACACCTGCATCCGTATTCCGTAGAATGTGGATGCACAGAAGACAAAACAAATCCATCCGCGCAATACTAGGATCCGGCATAAACCAAAGCCCACTAGTATTGCCTGCCCGAACACCACACGCACACAAGTGTACGTAAGTGATCGCAGCCCTGCCGTAAAACCATACGGCCTCTACACGTTCCGCTCAGTGCAGGAAAACTCTCTGTGTGGGACTCTAAAGACTCGACACTACGCTGGCAGTGGGTTTAACCACAGACCGCAAGGGGCACTAGCTGTACGTAACGGTCCCCAGGTAGATGTCGATAAGAAGGCCGATAAGGTAAACCCATCCGAACTCCTACTGAGCCTGTATGTGACAATCTCCGTGCAGTCCGGTCTGTTCGTCTGATACATCGCATGGCGGGCTTAGGGGGCGGTAAACTTCAGTCCCCTAATAGCGGTACAAGTCGTGTCGGAGTGAAGCCCAGAACACCCTGAGATAACACTGGAAACCTACCAGTATATCTCGCTTGCCCTGGCCAGGGACTACTCGTGTAATGGCTCTCCTAGACACAGCGCGATATCAACCCCCAATACTGGGAGAGACGAATCCTGTCTAACCGTCACTGCCTCTAAGTGCTTCGGGACTGCACCCAACTACTACCTGTTTGCACGACTCAGTAGAGCCGTGGTAGGGTAGTAATCAAAGAACAATGGGAACACACTCGAGGCGAAGTGACAGTGTCAAGTCAGCGGACTAAGCTGTACTCATGTCACCTGGGAACTGATAACTGACGATACGTATAATACCAACCATCATTTCCCGACGAGTCCTGTCCAGTGTACTCGTAACCTAACGAGCACCCGCATACTATCTCGAGTACGACGTACTGACGGCTGTGGGACAGACCGTCTCCCGTGCTGAGATGAGAAGCGCATACGCTAGTCTACTCCGGAGTATCGATGCCCTATCTCGATAATCCCACGACTAGGGACATGTATAAGGATGTGCTTGTGGATTACCCAGCCCCTACGAGTGTGATCGCCATCACAATGCCGGTAATCAAGCAAAGATCCTAAGGGCTCTACTAATGCGTATAGGTGATATAATAAAGAAACACACATGTACACATTAAAGCAGAGACAAACCAAGTAGCATACTACTATATCGAGCAAGATTGTCTGTACAACTGTGAATATCCCAAGCTTCCCTCAAGTAATATACATACTAGTATGATACAGTAATGGCCTCTAGGGCATATACACTAACAATCTCCCACTTGCACTAAGGCCATGTACTGGCGTATCGAAGACCTATCATCTCGATCAGCCGCTCGAACTGAGTCTGGGGTAAGGCCTTCGTGAATGGGTCCGCTGTGTTGTCCTTTGTGTCCACTCTCCGCACCTCGATCTCCTGGCGATCAATGATCTCCCTGATCAGGTGATACCGCCTTAAGATGTGCCTGGATTTCTGATGGGACCTTGGTTCCTTCGCTAAAGCTATAGCCCCATTGTTATCGCAATACAAAAGTATTGGGTCAACAATGGACGGAACCACCTGAAGTTCACTAATGAACTTATTCATCCAGACCGCCTCTTTTGCGGCATCGCTTGCAGCAATGTATTCAGCCTCCATCGTCGAGTCTGCGACGGTATCCTGTTTGGAACTCCTCCAACATACCGCCCCTCCGTTGAGGGTAAACACAAAACCCGAGATAGACTTGCTGTCATCTTTGTCACTCTGGAAGCTTGAATCGGTAAAGGACTCGACCCTGAGGTCTCCATTACCGTAAACCAGGAACATCTCCTTAGTCCTTCTCAGGTACTTGAGAATGTTCTTCACTGCTGTCCAGTGGTCCTCCCCTGGGTCTGACTGATACCGGCTTACCGCGCTCAGCGCGTAATCTACATCTGGTCTTGTACATAGCATCGCATACATTATAGATCCTACCGCCGAAGCGTAGGGTATAGTGCTCATGCGAACCCTCTCCTCGTCAGTCTTAGGAGACATCTTCTTGGAGAGGGTAATTCCGTGCAATGCGGGTATGTTACCGAGCTTGGAACCCTCCATACTAAATCTCTTTAGTACGGTCTCTATGTACCTGGACTGCGAAAGTCCCAGTAGTCTCTTGGATCTATCTCTATAGATCTTGATCCCCAGAATGTACGAGGCATCACCCACGTCCTTCAAGGAGAACCTTTGTGACAAAAATAGCTTGACCGATTGTAGCATAGGAATGCCATTTCCTATCGAAAGAATGTCGTCCACGTATAAGACTAGGAATACGACAGTTCGTCCTACAATCTTTTTATAGACACAGGGTTCATCTTCGTTCTTGATGAAATCAAATTCCTTGATTGCCTCATCAAAACAGATGTTCCAGCTCTGCGATGCCTGCTTTAATCCATAAATAGATTTAAGCAACTTGCACACCTTCCCGCTGCTCCCACTCTCTACGAAACCTTCTGGTTGATCCATGTAAACGCACTCTTCCAAACAACCGTTTAGGAAAGCCGTTTTAACATCCATCTGCCAGATTTCATAGTCATGGAAGGCAGCAATGGCAAGTAGGATCCGAATGGATTTGAGCATAGCCACCGGAGAAAAAGTTTCATCATAGTCCAAACCAGGTCTTTGACGAAAACCTTTTGCAACGAGTCTAGCCTTATAGGTTTCCACCTGCCCATCTACACCAAGTATCCTTTTGTAGATCCATTTGCATCCAACGGGTTTTACCCCAGGTGGAGCAATATCCAAGATCCACACTTTATTGGCGTACATGGACTCCATTTCGGATTGCATTGCTTCCTGCCACTTATTAGAGTCCCTACTGATAATGGCCTGCCTAAAACTGGTAGGGTCATCTTCTTCCAAGATGCAATCCTCTCGATCCCCGTCTATGAGAAAACCGTAGTATCTCTCGGGCAGATGAGAAATCCTACCAGATCTGCTGAGTGGCTGAGGTTCTCCTGGGGTTATTGAATTCTGAGGTTCTGTCAAATCTTCAGTTTCATTTTGTGGTCGCTGAATTTCTTCCAGTTCTATCGAACTCCCACTTGTTTCTTTTGCAAGAAATTGCCACTCTAAAAAGGTGGCGTGGCGAGATACAAACACTTTCTGTTCCTCGGTGTGGTAGAACAGATATCCTGTGGAGTTCTTCGGATATCCCACAAATTTACATAGAACTGAACGTGCCTGAAGTTTGTCCGGATTTTGTACTTTTACATAGGTCGGACAACCCCATATCTTAATACGTTTAAGATACGGCTTTTTACCATTCCATATCTCGAACGGTGTCTTAGGCACAGATTTAGACGGAACATCGTTCAATAGATATGCTGCTGTCAACAGCGCATGTCCCTAAAATGAAAGAGGTAACTCGGCATTACCCATCATGGAGCGGACCATATCCAGTAGGATACGATTCCTCCGCTCCGATACACCGTTGTGCTGTGGTGTATAAGGAGGAGTAAGCTGAGAGAGAGTACTTTTTCCAGACCGTGCTTAAGTATTCCCCTCCTCTATCAGGCCGGAGGATCTTGATACTTTTGCCAGTCTTGTTCTCTACTTCGTTTCTGAATTCCTTGAATTTCTCAAAAGCTTCAGATTTGTGTTTCATCAGATACACATATCCGAACCTAGAGAGATCGTCAGTGAATGTGATGAAGTACGAGAACCCACCCCTTGCATGTATAGACATCGGACCACATACATCACTATGTACGAGTCCCAAGAGCTCTACTGCTCTTTCTCCATGTCCGGTGAACGGAGATTTGGTCATCTTTCCTTTGGGACAAGACTGACAAGTTTCATAAGATGAAAACTCGAACGCATCCAAGAGTCCATCTTTATGCAACTTACTCAGTCTTTTCTCTCCGATATGACCAAGTCTACAATGCCACAAGTAGGATTCATTCGTATCTGAATTCTTCCTCTTGCGTGTGTTTTGTATGTTGAGAACTGTATTCTGATTTAGAACGTAGATACCATTACACAGTGTACCCTCTGCAACCAGTACCTTAAGAAGGTAAATTTTTATGATATTTCTATCAAGAACAAAGTTATATCCATCTTTATCGAGTAAAGAAACTGATATGATGTTGCAAACCATGGAGGGTACATAGTAGCAATCGTTCAAAATCATAGTCTTGCCATTTGGTAATACTAGGTGATATTCACCGACGGCTGCCGCATTAACTTGTGCTCCGTTCGCTACTCTGAGCGACATATCACCCGGTGCAACTTTCCTACTTTTTCTCAGTCCCTGCAATAAATTACAGATATGAGATCCTGATCCGGTATCAAGTACCCAGAAGGTAGGGCTGACCGTAAAACAGTTCTCAATTACAAGAACACCTGAAGTAGATGCAAAACCATGCTTCTTCTTCAACTGGGTATTCTGGGAATCCATACAAACCCCTTTCCCTTGCTCATACTTATGACTGTTGTCACAAGTTAGAGCTGAACCACCGTTCTCCAGCCCTGAATAAGAATTCGGATTGGTCAAGCGATACATTTTATTATCTTGATTAGGGCGTGAAAAGGTTGCTACCTGGAGAGAGAGAAAAGAAACACTCAGCGTGCGCTCTTGCAAGATTAGATTGGTTTATTAGTTTATCTAACCAGGATGTCTCCCACTGTTTCCTTAAATTCTTTCTTAAAACCTCTTAAAAGAAGAACTAGCCGGGATTTAATTCACGTCACAATACTTGCTTTACCTTTCAGCCAGGCTAGTGTCGGTACTTCGAGGGAGGTTTTCCAACGCTTTCGCGAAGTTCCTTAATTTAAGAACCTCTTTTCCCTGGGGGCGTAGCCCCGCTAACACCTTTCTAGACACCTACTAGGTTTATAGCACTGATCGTTTAAGTGAAAATAATCTCCCGAGAGTAATCCAACTCATCAGTGGGATCGGGATCCAAATATCATCGCGTGACAAAAATGAAGGAATCCTGCCAGAATCATCACACTCCAAGTGGTATGCAACACCAGCAAGTTTCAGTACTTTTGAAACTCCCGATGTGGTTTTTGCCCCTAGGACCCAAGTGACCTTGACTGAGCCAACATATCAAAGGATCCTAGTCAAGTTCAACCCGTCATTATCTTGACTGCATTAGACCCACCCGTACGAGTCCTTGACTGAGCCAAAATGACCGCACGACTGTCCTAACCAATCACTTTGTTGTTAGTGTTTATGCCCTAGAAGGCCATTACTGTATCATACTAGCTTGTATATTACTTAATGGAAGCTTGGGATATTCACATGTATATAACAGTCTTGCTAAACATGGTAGTATGCTACTTGGTTTTTCTATCTTAATATGTGAGTATACGTATTGATAGAGCTCTTAGGATCTTGCTTGTCTACCAGCGTTGTGATGGCAGTCACACTAGTGGGGGCTGGGTAGTCTACAAGCACATCCTTATTCAGGTCCCTGGTCGTTGGATTATCGAGACAGAGCATCGATACTCCGGAGTAGACTAGTGTGTACGCTTCTCATCCCAGTTGGGGAGATGGTCTGTCCCACGCCATCAGTACGTCGTACTGGAGATAGTATACAGGTGCTCGTTAGGTTACGGGTACACCGGACAGGACTCACAGGGAACTGTTGGTTGGTTTGATACCAGTCGTCAGTGAACAGTTCCCAGGTGACATGAGTACAGCGTAGTCCGCAGACTTGACACTGCTACTTCGCCTCGAGTGTGTCCCACTGTTCTTAGATTGCTACCCTACCACGGCTCATAAGAGTCGTGCAAACAGGTAGCAGTTGGGTGCAGTCCCGAGCACTTGGAGGCAGTGGCGGTTAGACAGGATTCGTCCCTCCCGGTATTGGGAGTAGATATCGTGCTGTGTCAGAGAGCCATTACGCAAAGTCCCTGTCCAGGGCAAGCGAGATTTGCTGGTAGGTTCCAGTAGTTTCTCAGGGTGTAATGGGCTTCACTCCGACACGACTTATACCGCTATTAGGGGACTGACGCTTGCCGCCCCCCTAGGCCCGATATGCGATAGTCTTGGACGAACGGACCGGACTGTATGGAGATTGTCACATCAGACTCAGTAGGAGTTCGGATGGGTTTACTCATCGGCCTTCTTATCGACAACTACCTGGGGACCGTTACGTACAGCTAGTGCCGCTTGCGGTCTGTGGTTAAACCCACTGCCAGCGTAGTAGTCGAGTCTCTAGAGTCCCACACAGAGAGTTTCCTACTCCAGGCGAAACGATATAGAGGTTGCATGGTTTTGCGACAAAGGGTTCGGACGCATACATGCGTTTACGCGCGTACGACTTTCGGACAGTTTTTACCAGTCGGCTTTGGTTTAAGCCAGTTACTGGTATCCGGTTATTGGATTTTTACAGTCTAAAGTTTTTCCGTATTTTTTACGGATCGGAGGGGCGTTCTCGTAATTACTCGAGAAGCTTCTAGAAGATGTGACTAAGGAGGTTTCTTTTGGATAAGAGAGTGAGTCATGGTGGTGATTCATTCACTTCATTAATGCACATTTATTGCTTAATGACTCATGCTTATGAATCATCACAAGATATTTTATGAAGCATGCTTATTCATTTCCTTTATTGATTATTCTAAAATAAGAATGCTTCATAATATTATGATACACTCTCTCTCTTCTCTCATTATCTTATCACACATTCTCTCTCCTCAAGCTCTCATCTTCAAACCCTAATCCTTAATCCTCATGTGTTGAGATCAAAGGATTAGTTAGACTAAACAATCCATAACCTTCACTCTATATCATCCTCTCATCTTTGATTAGCAATCAAAGTTGATTAGTTACCTCAAGTTAGAGGTTTAGCTTGGAGTTTCGCTCTCGGGTGGATCGTCTACTACCTAGAGAAGGTCGAGGAGAACAAAGGAGGACGTAAAGAAGAAGGACCGGTTTCATTAGGTATAATCCCTAATCACTTGTGAGAAGAAACTCATTTGAATACGGTTATTTATAGTTTAGCTTCGATTCAAGCGGTTAGTCGATGTTCGTTGTTTAAACTTGATTGTTTTTGAAAATTCCGCCTCCCCATAAGTACTGGGGTGTACTACATCGACTTACAGTGGTATCAGAGCCTCGCTAAACACTAAATAACTTAATCGCAAATTTGTACGAATTTCGAACGAAAAAACGAAGCCGGAAAACCCTAATTCTGTTTAGTTTCTGTCGAACTTAAAATGAAGTCCTAAAATTTTTCTGGTGTGTTCAGAGAGCTTGACATGACCACAGGAGAACACCCAAGAAATTCGAGCCCATGATTCGACTAAAGCGCCGCGGAAGGGCGGCGGATCCCACCGATCCGCCGCGCTTCCGCGGCCGAGTTGCCGAGTCATGAGCTCATTTTTCATGGGTGGGTCCCCTGTGATATTTGGGGTTTTCTGGAATATTTAATTATTGCTCAGGTTACTGTTTAACAGAGCAGATTTTGGAGCAATATTGAAGTTGTTTATTCGATCGAATTGTACAGTATTTGCGTATCGGATTATATCTGTGATTGTTTAATGTGTTCGTAAACCTCCCCTAACTGCTAGTATGTCGGTTGGCAGGGGGTTGCACATTTCTGAAATGGTTATATCTGTTTGTGCATATAAACTGTATTGGACTGTTGTGGTGTATAGCCGGGGTTAGCAATGGGTTATTGAATAATTCATTTGTTGTAAATGTAATTTGTTGTAATATTATTTTCGCGGGGCACTTCCAGGTTGCGGTCGTAGCCACCGTTGTATTATTTCATTTTACTGTTTTTGCTCCTAGGACTGACCCAAGGTGGGGTACACAGACTGCCGGGTGGGTAGTTTGCCGTACCCGTAGGGGTCGAGGGTGGGGTAAACGGCTATTCATCACAACTGTGTAATCTGTCTTTTCTTGCAGGCTCAAAAGAAATACAGATTGCTTGCAAATCCAATATTGTTTATCTGTGTTCTGGAATGAATATCATTGCGTCAGACGAATGTAAAATATCTATATTTATTATAGCTATTTAGACGTCACTTATGTTTTACACCCGCGCTAGCCCAGCCCCCGCTCTGTCGTTAGTTAAGTAACCTAACGGGTGATGACGGGACCCCGTGGCGAATGCGGATGGCATAAGAGGACGTTATATTTTCGTTGTTTTCTGCAATGATAGGTTAATGATGGGACGCATTATCTATAATGCAAAGTAAAACAAACCAAAGTTTCAATCGTTGGAACAATTTAAAAGAAACCACTCGGTTAATTTTAAAACAGATATTTTTAAATGCGGAGCTTTAACCACTCCTTTTAAAAGCTATCAGGTTCCTTCGGTTATATCAAGTTCACTACGTTTATGGTTTCGCCAAAACCAGTCGTAGCCCTCCGTCGTTTCATTTGGGTATTCAGTAGTATTCAAGCTATGCATTTTGGCCAAAGTCAAGGCATAGTGTTTGGTAGCTACTGGGTTTTCATTTGTTGCATAAGATAGATGAGTTAGTTTGGGACAGTCGTATTATCATTTGACCAAAGTCAGGGGTATATACGGATGGGTTCAAATTGACAAGATAATGATGGGTAGAACTTGACATGTGACTTATGACATTTTGACCAAAGCCAAGGTCATAAGAGCATGGGGCAAAAACTTATATCGGGAATTTCTAAAGAAACTGAAATTTGCAAAGAGATGCATACCATTTGGAGTTTGATGAATGTTGGTAGGATTCCTTCAACATTATCATACGATGATATTTGGATCCCGATCCTACTGTGAGTATATGCTACTTATCAGGATATTCGTCGCTTAACGATCAATGCTATAAACCTAGTAGGTGTCCAGAAAAGTGTCAGCGGGGTTACGCCCCCAGAGAAAAGAGGTTATTTAATTAAGGAACTTCGCGAAAGCGTTGGAAAACCTCCCTCGAAGTATCGACACCGGCCTGGCTGAACGGTTAAGCAAGTATTGTACGGTGAGAATAGTCTTGGCTAATTCTTCTTTTATGGTTTGAGGAAGGATTCGAGAAACAGTGGGAGCCATCCAGTTTAGATAAACTAAAAACCACTCTAAACTTGCAAGAGCATCATGCTAAAGAGTTTTCTTCTCTCTCTCCTAATTGCAGCGACCCTGAAAATGACTGGACTTAAGTTACTTTTAGAGAAAAATATACTGACAGGGCCAAACTATAAAGATTGGCTGCGGAATGTCAAGATGGCTTTGACCTATGACAAACTGGGGTACGTCCTCACCGCTACAGCACCTGCTGTCCTTGGTCCCAAATCCAGCAATGCGGATAAGGAAATCCGCAAAACCTGGGATTTAGATTGCGCGAGAGCCAAGTGCATCGTGCTTGCCTCGATGAACAATGAACATCAGAGGAGGCACGAGGATATGTCCCTAGATGGCATATTTCTCCATACAAAGGAACTTTATGGAGAGCAATCTCGTATAGCAAGATACGAGACCTCTAAGAAACTGTTTCGAGCGAGGTTGGCTGTCGGGTCATCGGTAGGTGAACATGTCCTACAGATGATCGGCTATATTGAAGAGCTCGCGGACCTTGGGACGACTTTGGATAATGAGCTCTATACAGACCTTGTTCTCCAGTCCCTTCCTCCCACCTACGCCCAGTTTATCCTCAACTTCAATCTTCAAGGAAAAGAAGTTGAACTTGCGGAACTCCTGAACATGTTAAGGAGTGCAGAGGGCACCTTGCAGAAGGCAAGGGAAACACCCGCTATGTTTGTTGGCGGTTCATCTTCTTCAGGGTCCAAGGCTAGGGCCAAAGGAAGGAAGAAGAAGGCCGCACCCAGACCTAGAGGAGGTGTTAGTAAGGTGGGAAAGAAGGGAAAGAAAAAGTTTACAGCACCGGTAGTTGGCCTGGATGAGTGCTTCCATTGTCACAGGAAAGGGCACTGGAAGAAGGATTGCAAGGCGTGGAACGCCAAGAACCAGGAACCGAAGCAAGCTGTGGCTTCGACTTCAGGTGTGTTTGTAATTGAGAATTGTCTGTCAATCAACTCTGCTTCCTGGGTATTGGATACCGGATCAGGATCTCATATTTGCAATTCATTGCAGGCACTGAGAAACCGTAGAGTGCTGAAGGAAGGTGATATGATCCTCAGGGTTGCTAACGGAGCTAGCGTGGGAGCTGCGTCCGTCGGGGATTATCACCTAGGATTGACGAGTGGACACATTTTTGGTTTTACATAACTGTTATTTTGTACCCAGCTTAACGTGTAATATCATATCAGTTTCCTTGTTATCAAATAAAGGTTATGATTTCACGTTTGTAAGAGATGTTGTCAACATCCACCTTAATCATGGTTTGATTGGGTCCGGTACTCTAAATAACGGCATATATGTGTTAAACCAACTCCAAATTTTCAATGTCCAGAACACACTAAAAAGAAAGTCTCCAGATTTAAATAAAGCTTTCTTATGGCATTGTAGACTGGGTCACATCAATGAGAGAAGGTTGACTAAGTTGCATAGAGAAGGATATTTGGACACGTTCGAATATCAAACCTATGACACTTGTCAATCTTGTCTCAAAGGAAAGATGACAAAGACTCCATTTACTGGACAAGGAGTAAGAGCGAGCGAGCTCTTAGGACTCATACACAGTGATGTATGCGGTCCAATGTCTACACATGCGAGAGGTGGTTTTTCCTATTTCATTACTTTCACGGATGATTACTCAAGATACGGATTCATTTATCTGATGAAACATAAATCCGAGGCTTTTGAGAAATTCCAGGAGTATAAGAATGAAGTAGAAAACCAAACCGGCAAAAGTATTAAGACACTTAGATCTGATCGAGGTGGTGAATACTTGAGTGCCGAGTTCCTAAGTTACCTAAAAGAGAAAGGAATTCTCTCTCAGCTTACTCCTCCATACACTCCACAGCATAACGGTGTATCGGAGAGACGGAATCGAACTCTATTGGATATGGTACGATCCATGATGAGTAATGCTGAGTTACCGCGATCTTTCTGGGGTTATGCGCTTGAATCAGCGGCATATCTTCTGAACAGAGCTCCTACCAAGACTGTGCCTACCACTCCATATCAGATGTGGACTGGGAAGAAACCCCATCTTCAGCATATGAAGATTTGGGGATGTCCAGCTTTTGTTAAAAAGCAGCATGTGGACAAGCTCGAGGCACGATCAGTAAAATGTATGTTTGTGGGATATCCAAAGAACTCCAAGGGATATTATTTCTATTACGCAGAGGAACAAAAGGTTTTTGTTTCTCGTAATGCCCATTTTCTGGAAAATCAGTTTTTAGAAAAGGAAATAAGTGGGAGCGAAATAGAACTGGAAGAAATTCCAGAACCACAAACTGCTACTGAAAGTTTGGTAGAACCAGAGGTTCAAGAAGAACAGAACATTCCCGCACCCCTCCGCAGGAGTAGTAGGCCGTCTCATCCGCCTGAGAGATACTACGGTTTTCTCATTGACGGGGATAGAGAGGATTGCATCATAGATGATGATGAACCTACTGACTTCCAGCAGGCCATCCAGAGCGGCGACTCGGTACGATGGCTAGATGCAATGCGGACCGAAATGGAGTCCATGTACACCAACAAAGTATGGACTTTGGACTTTGCTCCAGATGGGGTAAAACCCATAGGATGCAAATGGATCTTCAAGAAAAAGATTGGTGTAGATGGACAGGTGGAAACCTATAAGGCTAGACTTGTTGCAAAGGGTTTTCGTCAAAGACCTGGTTTGGACTATGACGAAACTTTTTCTCCAGTGGCTATGCTCAAATCCATTCGGGTCCTTCTTGCTATTGCTGCCTTCCATGATTATGAAATCTGGCAGATGGACGTAAAGACGGCTTTTCTGAATGGAAATTTAGAAGAGAGCGTCTATATGGATCAGCCAGAGGGTTTCAATCAGAGTGGGAGCAGCGGGAAAGTATGCAAGCTGCTCAAGTCCATTTATGGACTAAAGCAGGCATCGCGGAGTTGGAACATCTGTTTTGATGAGACAGTCAAAGAATATGACTTTATCAAAAATCCAGATGAACCGTGCATATATAGCAAAGTTGTGGCCAGAAGTGTCGTATTCCTCGTCTTGTACGTGGATGACATTCTATTGATAGGAAATGACATTCCTATGCTACAATCTGTCAAAGGATTCTTGTCACACAGGTTCTCCATGAAAGACCTGGGTGATGCCTCTTACATTCTGGGGATCCGGATCTATCGTGATAGATCCAAGAGGATGTTGGGACTTTCGCAGTCCAGGTATATCGACACTGTACTGAAAAGATTCAGTATGGAAGATTCTAAGCGCGGTAATCTACCGGCTTGTCACGGAATCACCCTCTCCAAAGAGATGTCTCCCAAGACTGATTTGGAAAGGGAACGCATGTCTATTATACCCTACGCTTCTGCGGTAGGCTCTATAATGTATGCGATGTTGTGTACCAGACCAGATGTAGCTTATGCACTGAGCGTGGTAAGCCGGTATCAGTCAGACCCAGGGGAAAAACACTGGATAGCAGTAAAGAACATTCTCAAGTACCTGAGGAGGACTAAGGAGATGTTCTTGGTTTACGGCGGAAAAGACCTCAGGTTGGAGGCCTTTGCTGATTCCGGCTTCCAGAGTGATAAGGACGATTCCAAGTCCATGTCGGGTTATGTCTTTACCCTCAATGGAGGGGCGGTGTGCTGGAAGAGCTCCAAGCAGGACACCGTTGCTGACTCGACGATGGAAGCGGAGTATATAGCTGCTTGCGATGCCGCAAAAGAAGCAGTCTGGATGAAGAAGTTCCTAACAGAACTTCAGGTGGTTCCTACCATAGTTGATCCAATACCTCTGTATTGCGACAACAACGGAGCTATAGCTTTAGCGAAGGAACCAAGGTCCCATCAGAAGTCCAGACACATCTTGAGGCGGTATCACCTGATCAGGGAGATCATTGATCGTCAGGAGATCGAGGTTCGGAGAGTTGCTTCAGAAGAAAACATTGCTGATCCATTCACGAAGGCCCTTCCTCAGATTCAGTTCGAGAGGCTACTCGAGATCATTGGTCTACGATATGCCAGTACATGGCCCTAGTGCAAGTGGGAGATTGTTAGTGTTTATGCCCTAGAAGGCCATTACTGTATCATACTAGCTTGTATATTACTTAATGGAAGCTTGGGATATTCACATGTATATAACAGTCTTGCTAAACATGGTAGTATGCTACTTGGTTTTTCTATCTTAATATGTGAGTATACGTATTGATAGAGCTCTTAGGATCTTGCTTGTCTACCAGCGTTGTGATGGCAGTCACACTAGTGGGGGCTGGGTAGTCTACAAGCACATCCTTATTCAGGTCCCTGGTCGTTGGATTATCGAGACAGAGCATCGATACTCCGGAGTAGACTAGTGTGTACGCTTCTCATCCCAGTTGGGGAGATGGTCTGTCCCACAGCCATCAGTACGTCGTACTGGAGATAGTATACAGGTGCTCGTTAGGTTACGGGTACACCGGACAGGACTCACAGGGAACTGTTGGTTGGTTTGATACCAGTCGTCAGTGAACAGTTCCCAGGTGACATGAGTACAGCGTAGTCCGCAGACTTGACACTGTTACTTCGCCTCGAGTGTGTCCCACTGTTCTTAGATTGCTACCCTACCACGGCTCATAAGAGTCGTGCAAACAGGTAGCAGTTGGGTGCAGTCCCGAGCACTTGGAGGCAGTGGCGGTTAGACAGGATTCGTCCCTCCCGGTATTGGGAGTAGATATCGTGCTGTGTCAGAGAGCCATTACGCAAAGTCCCTGGCCAGGGCAAGCGAGATTTGCTGGTAGGTTCCAGTAGTTTCTCAGGGTGTAATGGGCTTCACTCCGACACGACTTATACCGCTATTAGGGGACTGACGCTTGCCGCCCCCCTAGGCCCGATATGCGATAGTCTTGGACGAACGGACCGGACTGTATGGAGATTGTCACATCAGACTCAGTAGGAGTTCGGATGGGTTTACTCATCGGCCTTCTTATCGACAACTACCTGGGGACCGTTACGTACAGCTAGTGCCGCTTGCGGTCTGTGGTTAAACCCACTGCCAGCGTAGTAGTCGAGTCTCTAGAGTCCCACACAGAGAGTTTCCTACTCCAGGCGAAACGATATAGAGGTTGCATGGTTTTGCGACAAAGGGTTCGGACGCATACGTGCGTTTACGCGCGTACGACTTTCGGACAGTTTTTACCAGTCGGCTTTGGTTTAAGCCAGTTACTGGTATCCGGTTATTGGATTTTTACAGTCTAAAGTTTTTCCGTATTTTTTACGGATCGGAGGGGCGTTCTCGTAATTACTCGAGAAGCTTCTAGAAGATGTGACTAAGGAGGTTTCTTTTGGATAAGAGAGTGAGTCATGGTGGTGATTCATTCACTTCATTAATGCACATTTATTGCTTAATGACTCATGCTTATGAATCATCACAAGATATTTTATGAAGCATGCTTATTCATTTCCTTTATTGATTATTCTAAAATAAGAATGCTTCATAATATTATGATACACTCTCTCTCTTCTCTCATTATCTTATCACACATTCTCTCTCCTCAAGCTCTCATCTTCAAACCCTAATCCTTAATCCTCATGTGTTGAGATCAAAGGATTAGTTAGACTAAACAATCCATAACCTTCACTCTATATCATCCTCTCATCTTTGATTAGCAATCAAAGTTGATTAGTTACCTCAAGTTAGAGGTTTAGCTTGGAGTTTCGCTCTCGGGTGGATCGTCTACTACCTAGAGAAGGTCGAGGAGAACAAAGGAGGACGTAAAGAAGAAGGACCGGTTTCATTAGGTATAATCCCTAATCACTTGTGAGAAGAAACTCATTTGAATACGGTTATTTATAGTTTAGCTTCGATTCAAGCGGTTAGTCGATGTTCGTTGTTTAAACTTGATTGTTTTTGAAAATTCCGCCTCCCCATAAGTACTGGGGTGTACTACATCGACTTACATTTGTATCCTACGGAAAAATATTACATAGCTACTGTACACTACGCCTCGGCTGAGCACGAAATACGTAGCACGAATACTAAACAATATCAATCCGAAATGACGGAGGGCTACGACTGGGTTTTGGCGAAAACCCGTTAACGTAATGAACTTGATATCGTTGAAGGAACGTGATACAGTTTTTGAAAATATAGTGGCGAAAACTTTTTCTAAAGAGGTCACTCCCTGTGAAGGGATCTCGGCTCTTTCCTCGTCGAATGAGGTGCAGGATATTCCAAACTGAATACCTCGATACAAAGCAAGAATAATCGACTATAGTGAAATTATTACCCTGACACAAACTTTTGTCCAAGGGGTCACTCCCGATGAAGGGATCTCGGCCCTTGCCTCGTCGACTGAGGTGCTGGGCATTCATAACCAAATACCTCGATGCAAAACAAAAGTGAACGTCCCTGTAATAATAGCTTTTTGAAAAATTGTTCCAACAACGTCTTTTAGGTTTATTTTCTTGCATTAGTTCTTTTAATGCGTCCCATCATTTAAATCCTACCATTGCAGAAAACAACCAAAATATGACGTACGCTTATGCCATTCGCATTCGCCACGGGGCCCCGTCATCACCCGTTAGGTTACTTAACTAACGACAGAGCGGGGGCTGGGCTAGCGCGGCTGAAAAACATAAGCAACGCCTAAATAGTTATTATATACAGATATATAGCAATGATAGCCAACCAGATCACAGATGAACACTTTGGATATACTAGGAACCCGCGATTCGTTCGAGCCTGCAACGAAAAACGGATTACACGGTCGCGATGAATAGCCAAAACCCCACCCAAGACCCCTACGGGTGCGGCAAACTACTCGCCAAGTACCCGAAGCGAAGCAACCTCCCTCAACGCCGTGAGTAGTCCACTCGGCACTTTGAGATACCCGGTAGTTTGTGCACCCCCTCCATGGGTCTATCCTAGGAGCAAAAACAGTAAAAAGAATTATACAATGACGGCTACAACCCCGACCCGGTTGTGCGGCCATACAAATAATATTACATCAATTTACAAATTTATTACATGAATGAAAGAAAAAGAAACTCTCATCTCACATCCACCCCGGCTATTCATCCGCGACAATCCAACGAGTTCATATACACAAACCATCAGCATAACAGATCACAGATATGTATAACCCCCACTAATCGACGTATAGCGATTAGTAGACGTTCAATACACATATAACATCACAGATATAACCATTAGCCAAAGTCTACAGAACATCGACCAAAAATACGGATTTTTGAGCCCCAAAAACAAATTTTGCTTTCTGGAAAATCTGGGCAGAAAAGTCATATATCAAAAATCCCAAAATACCCATATAAGAATACTACAGAAAAGAAAATCGCCAACCGAGTTAACTCGGCCGCGGTTCCGCGGCATAAGCAAGCTTATGCCGCGGAACCGCGGCGCTTTAGCCGAGTTAGGTGACCATTTTTCTTCAGTATTCTATAAAAAGCCTGAGCCGATTTTTAGTGTATGATTTATTGATTTTGGAACAGATCTGAAAATCGGCAGAAACTGAATTTTTCGGGGTGATTTTGCGGTTTTTCGTCCGGTCGATATTCTAAATACTTTGCTAACATGCTAGGGTGTTTTTAGTTAGGCTCTGATACCACTGTTAGGTCCACGTTACCTCTCCCGGTACTTTCGGGGTTGCGGAAACGGTAAAACAAAAAATTTTCTGGACTTGGTAACATGGACCGTAAAAGCCGGATCTTTGCTAAACAACACACTAGCATCCTAACTAGAGATCTATCTACTCGGTTAGGGGTTATACCACAACTTGAACTCCTTCTCTTCTTGCTGTTCTTCTCCTTTCTTGTTCCGAGGCTTAATACGGACTTTGGTCACCTCCGCGGCCTTCTTGAGTCGAAGACGATCCACCCGAGAGATGTACACCGAGCTCCACCTCGAGCCGAGGTAACTAGGGCAAAGAGATTGCTAATCTAGAAGCCCTAGGTTGTGTAGAAGTGGTAGAGGGATGGTTTTGTCTTTGTGGGATCTTTATCTCTCAACACATGAGATCAAAAGGTGAATCAAGAGGAGGAAGAAGGAGGAGCTAGCAACCATGGTGCATTTCTTTTCTTCTCATCAAAAACAAGAGAGAGAGTGAGAAAAGAATTATGAGCATAAGAAAATGAACCATGGTTCAATAATGCAAAAACAATATCATTACTAATCCCATCAAGATAAAGTTTGATGGCTACATTGAAATGACCATTATCATAATCAAAATAGAAAAAGAAAAAGAAAAGAAGAGTGTAGATCTCTCTTGAAAGTCAATGGTCAACACGGTCAACCGGTCAACAAAGTCAAGGGAGGTCAAGGTGGTCAAATGGTCAATGCAATTAGCCATCATAAAATTATCACAAAAAGGATTACTAAATGATGTCCGCGGCTCATAATGGTTTTGACCAAACGAACTGTCAAAACCCTAATGAGTCCGCCTCAAAATGGTTTTGACCGAATCAACTGTCAAAACCCTAATGAGCCTGCCACATAACGGTTTTGGCCGAACTAACTGCCAAAACCCTAATGAGGCACCTCCTCCTTCATCGCTCCGGAAAACTGTGCATACACACCTGCATCCGTATTCCGTAGAATGCGGATGCACAGAAGACAAAACAAATCCATCCGCGCAATACTAGGATCCGACTTAAACCAAAGCCCACTAGTATTGCCTGCCCGAACACCACACGCACACAAGTGTACGTAAGTGATCGCAGCCCTGCCGTAAAACCATAAGGCCTCTACACGTTCCGCTCAGTGCAGGAAAACTCTCTTTGTGGGACTCTAAAGACTCGACACTACGCTGGCAGTGGGTTTAACCACAGACCGCAAGCGGCACTAGCTGTACGTAACGGTCCCCAGGTAGATGTCGATAAGAAGGCCGATGAGGTAAACCCATCCGAACTCCTACTGAGCCTGTATGTGACAATCTCCGTACAGTCCGGTCTGTTCGTCTGATACATCGCATGGCGGGCCTAGGGGGGCGGTAAACGTCAGTCCCCTAATAGAGGTACAAGTCGTGTCGGAGTGAAGCCCAGAACACCCTGAGATAACACTGGAAACCTACCAGTATATCTCGCTTGCCCTGGCCATGGACTACTCGTGTAAGGGCTCTCCTAGACACAGCGCGATGTCAACCCCCAATACCGGGAGAGACGAATCCTGTCTAACCATCACTGCCTCTAAGTGCTTCGGGATTGCACCCAACTACTACCTGTTTGCACGACTCAGTGGAGCCGTGGTAGGGTAGTAATCAAAGAACAGTGGGAACACACTCGAGGCGAAGTGATAGTGTCAAGTCAGCGGACTAAGCTATACTCATGTCACCTGGGAACTGATTACCGACGATAGGTATAATACCAACCATCAGTTCCCGACGAGTCCTGTCCAGTGTACTCGTAACCTAACGAGCACCCGCATACTATCTCAAGTACGACGTACTGACGGCTGTGGGACAGACCGTCTCCCGTGCTGGGATGAGAAGCGCATACGCTAGTCTACTCCGGAGTATCGATGCCCTATCTCGATAATCCCACGACTAGGGACATGTATAAGGATGTGCTTGTGGATTACTCAGCCCCCACGAGTGTGATCGCCATCACAACGCCGGTAATCAAGCAAAGATCCTAAGGGCTCTACTAATGCGTATAGGTGATATAATAAAGAAACACACATGTACACATTAAAGCAGAGACAAACCAAGTAGCATACTACTATATCGAGCAAGATTGTCTGTACAACTGTGAATATCCCAAGCTTCCATCAAGTAATATACATACTAGTATGATACAGTAATGGCCTCTAGGGCATATACACTAACACCACCTTGGTAGACCTTGTCTATGATGTACGGGCCTTTATAGTTCGGCTCGAATTTTCCCCGCTTGGCGCGATTGGGGATGATAGGTCTCTTGACCACTAGCACGAGTTCGCCTTGGCGGAATGTCCTCGGCCGGGTCAATCTTTCATATGAGCACGTCATCTTTGCTTTATAGGCCTCCAGATTTTGTTGCGCTATGAGCCGGGTCTCATCAAGGGCATTGAGCTCCTCAAGCCGAAGGTGAGCATTTTCTTCATCTGTTAGCTCGTAGTGGACTGCCACTCGTAGAGAGGGTAACTCTATCTCGAGGGGAAGTACTGCTTCTGTACCGAAGACCAGCGCATATGGCGTTGTGTTTGTGGCTGTCTTGAACGTAGTTCGATAAGCCCAAAGAGCTTCTTGCAGCTTCTCGTGCCAGTCCTTCTTATTTCGGGACACCATTTTCTTCATGATCTTTGTCAAGGTTTTGTTGAAGGCTTCAGATAGACCATTAGCTCGTGGATTATAAACCGAGGAATATCTCCAGTCTATATTGTGTTGTTGCGCGAAGCGACTGATCTTGTGGCTTCTGTTAGCTGGCCCGTTATCGGAGATGATCCGTCGCGGAGTTCCAAACCGATATAGGACGTGCGTCTTGAAGAAATGGAGGATATTCTCCGTCTTAACTTCCCTCAGTGGTATTGCTTCTGCCCATTTAGAGAAGTAGTCAGTCGTCGCCAAGATGAAACGATGTCCCCTGGACGATGCTGGTTCGATAGGACCGACTATATCAGTTCCCCACATTTCGAATGGCCAGCTAGCCACTGTCGGGTGTAGTGGATTTGGATGCTGGTGGATGAAGTTCCCATGAATTTGGCATGAGTGGCATTGCTTCGCATATTCGAGGCAGTCCTGGATCATCGTGGGCCAGTAGTAGCCCATCCGTTTGATCTTCAACTTCATCTTTAGGCCCGCTTGGTGAGAACCGCAGAGTCCGTCATGAACTTCGTGGACGACTCTTTTCGCTTCGTCAGGTCCCGGGCATCTTAACCACAAAGAATCAAACGACCTCTTGTACAGGGTATCATTAACGAATGCGAAAGACAGAGCTCGTTTCATAAGCTGATGTCTTGAGGACGCATCTTCGGGCATTCGGCGGTATTTGAAGTAGTCTATAAAGACTTCTCTCCAATCCTTGGTATTTTCCCGATCTTTTATTTGAAGGGTCGTCTGCTCAGTCGCTCTCTTCTCTTCGGGTGATTCCGGAGATATTTCTGCTGGGGCAAGCACCCAACGGCTTTGTACCACGATTCTTACGTCATCGAGGTTCTCATCAGCCAGTTCCTTGGCGAACTTGGCCAATACGTCCGCTTTGCTGTTTTTCGCACGCGGTATGTTTTCCAAAGTATGGGAAGGAATTTGGGTCAACAATTGTTGCACTTTTTAGCCGTACTTCACCAATTCTGGTATGCATGTTTGGTAGTCGCCGTTTACTTGACTAACGACCAGTTGGGAATCTCCATATATGAGGAGGTTTTCAATTCCCATGTCGATAGCGATTTCGAGGCCGGCTATCAAAGCTTCGTATTCGGCTTTATTATTTGTCCTCGGCTCTGTTAGGAAGAAGGCAAAACGCATTATCCCTCCTTGTGGAGTTATAAAGATGAGTCCTACCCCCGATTTGATTATAGGGGTATTTTGTTTGCGTTTCTTCATGGAAGATGCTCCATCGAAATAAAGCTCCCATCGGGTATCACCACCGTCGATCGCATCAAACGCATGTTCGTCTGGAAGATCGCAATTTAAAGGAGAATCGGCGGGTATCGGATGCTCAGCGAGGAAGTCGGCGATGGCCTGGCCTTTCACTGCATTGAGAGGTTGATACGTTATCGAGAACTCCATCAAGAGCAGGGCCCATTTAGCGAGTCGTCCCGTCAATATGGCCTTTGACATTAAATATTTAAGAGGGTCCACCTTCGAAATGAGACGTACCTCATGCGTCAACGCATAGTGTCTAAGCTTTGTTATCGCAAAGATCAACGCCAGGCAATGTTTTTCAAAGGGGGAGTAGTTGCTTTCTGCCCCCAGCAGAACTCGACTTAAGTAGTAGAGTGCTCTTTCCTTCCCTTGATCGTTCTCTTGTGCCCATAATGCGCCTAAGGAGCCTTCGAGAGAGGTTGTATAAAGAATGAGGGGCTTTCCCTTGACCGGAGCAGCCAACACTGGCGGGTTCTGCAGGTATTGCTTGATCTCGTCTAGCTCGCTTTGGTATTTTTGGTCCCAGACGAACGGGGTTCCCTTCTTCATCAGGTGGCTGTAAGGACGGCACTTGCCTGAAAGGTTGGCTATAAATCGCCGTATATACGCGAGCTTCCCTTGGAGAGACCGCAGCTGTTTGAGAGTCCTTGGCGGAGGCATTTCCATGATCGTCTTGATCTTTGACGGATCTATTTCAATACCTCGGTGTCGGACGATGAATCCTAGGAATTTTCCTGAGGAAACCCCGAATGCACACTTGAGAGGGTTCATCTTCAAGTTGTATTATCGAAGGCGTTGAAATACGGTCTTCAAGTGCTCGAGATGTTCCTCATATGATTTGCTTTTAACCACGAGATCGTCGATATAGCATTCGACGATTTCGTGTATAAGGTCATCGAAGATCTTCGTCATGGCCCTTTGGTAGGTGGCACCGGCATTCTTTAAACCGAAGGGCATCACCTTGTAGCAGAATATACCCAAAGGAGTCCTGAAGGCGGTGTGCTTCTGGTCTTCGGGATGCATCTTTATCTGATTATACCCTGAAGAGCCGTCCATGAAGGAGAAAACTTCATGAGTGGACGTATTGTCTATCATCAGTTCGGTGACTGGCATTGGGAAATCGTCTTTCGGGCAAGCTTTATTGAGATCCCGGAAGTCCACGCATATGCGTACTGTCCCATTTTTCTTCATTACCGGGACGATGTTGGCGATCCACTCGGGATATTGGACTTCCTGGATGAAGCCAGAGTCGATCAGCTTCTTGACCTCGGCATTGATACTCATCTCAAGCTCGAGCTGCATTCTTCTCGGCGCCTGTTTGATCGGCTTGACGTCCGGAGATATCGCCAATCTGTGCACAACAATTTCTGGATCTAGTCCTGGCATTTCGGAATAGTTCCACGCGAAGCAATCCCTATGTTGTAGAAGCACGTCCTTCAACGTAGCCACCCTTTCTTCAGATAGCAGCTCGCTGATGAATATCGGTCGCGGGTCGTTTGCCGTCCCCAATTCAATTTTCTTGAGGTTATCTGCAGTGGTATGGATTCCATCTTCCAGCTCTTTTGGCGCTGGTGGAAATTCTGAGATTACTTCGTCGTTGCTGTTTTCGAAGCACCAGGGAAGGTCATCCACGTTCTCGGGCTCTTCTTTTGACATTGTTATCATGTGACAAGTACGAATTCGCTTCCAATCCCAATGTGGAACTGGTTCTTCTTCCGTGGCCTTGGGTTCGTGCTTCTGTGGCGGCGCTACCCTCCAGTTGTCGGACAGAGCGAACTTGCCAAGCTGGTACTGATCTTCAACCCAATTTTTGAAGGTGAAGCAGTCTTCGAGAGGATGCCCTACCACTCGGTGATTAGATCAATAGTCTGGGTGTGAGACTTCGCCTGCTTGTTCGGGGTGTTTAGACTCCGGCAGTGTAAGCATATGATGTTTTAAAGCGAGGTCGAGTATTTTCTTTGTCTTGTCCCGAGGAAAAGAGTATGCTCGACCCATTTTTCTCATGAGGGATAGATCAGAACCGCTTGGTTCCCGCTTGCGTGGCCTTTTAGCCCCGCTTCGTTGCTGTTGAGCGCCTTTTTCGCGTTTCGACTTGTTTCTGCCCCTGCGTCGAGCCTTCTTTATAACAGGTTGACAAGGAGTGGCATTTTCATCTTTCACGGCATGTTGGAGAAGGCGTTACGTTTTGGCTTTCTCGTAGATGACCATTTCGCGGTTATGATCGTCCCGGACTTTTTAACCCGCTTCCCATATAAGCTTGTCCATTTGTTCTTCAAACGACGGACTGGGCACTTTTGCATCTGGAACTTTCACTGGCTCAGGATTAGCGTCCTCCCATTGAGAATCCGCTTCTTCATCGAAGTCATACATGACATAGCAGCTGTTTAGTAGCTCTCGTTTCTTTGACCGGATGTATCCTAGTCCTTTTGTCTCCATTCTCCCATTAGGCAGTTTGCGTTGAGTCCCGGGAACGTTCCAGACTTTGTCATAGAACTTAGCTTTTCGAACGGTCTGCTTGAAGGCTATCCCCTGGCGTTTCAGCAGCTTTTTCAAACCTTCCGTATAATATCTGGGAAGACGGATAGGCTGAAGCCTGTCGAGCGTAGGATCCGTGCCATGCCAGATTTCTTTCTCCACTTTGGTTTCTTCAGAGCGGTAGAATAGAATTGCTTTTTTGCTTTCTCGCCTGAGAGGGATATAGAACATCCGCAGCTCTTCTACACTGTAGATATCGAGTGCATCAAGTTCTTTACGGTGTTTAAGCGGCACCATGGCGACTTGTAGACTTTGCCCTTCATCAGCGGACGTTTGTATTGAAGGTCGAGCAGAGAATACAACATTGACCTCATCTTCCGAATCGCTACCAAAGATTAACGTAGGAGTAGATGGCCCTGGCTTGTTGTGTTGGGGCGGACCTGAATAAACTATCTCCTCTTCCTCCTCGGTATCACTGCCGAAGACAGGGATGGTGGCGTTAGCTTTGTTTTCCGGCTTGTGACACCTTTCCATGTCTTCGAAATTCGGTAAGAAGTATTTGGCATCTTCATATTTGCGGACTTCATTCACGGAAAACAGATTCAGTTCTCCTGCCACGGTATACTCAAGACCATCCTTGGCGTATTTCATACACTGATGTTGTGTAGAAGGGATGACGTTGTACTCGTGTAACCATGGTCGGCCGAGCAGAGCATTGTAGCATGTCTTGGCGTCTATGACGTGGAACTTAATGTCCGTGATGAGTAGCCCAAAGCGTAGTGTCAGTATCATAGACCCAAGAGTCCTTGATGACTGGGAGTCGAACCCGGAAATGGTGATCTTATCTCGAGCAAGGTGCTGGACGCTCATGCAGATTTCTTTTAACACCCGCACATTGAGGAGGTTAATGGAGGATCCATTGTCAATCAGGATTTTGCCTATCTTTATATCATGGCAGTATCCTGAGACATAGAGAGGGCGATTGTGTTCGCACGTCCCAAGGAGAAGGTCTTCATCACCAAAAGCGACATCGGCCATATGCACTTCCTCCAATTCATCCTTCATCTTTTCTTCAGCTAAGAAAGCTTGGAATTGTTCTGGATCTTGTAATGCCTTGATTAACGAATCTCTCGCCTCCTTTGATAGCAAAAGGGCATCAAGAATGCTGAGCTGTGAGGGTAGCTTCCTCAGATGCGTTAAGACGTTGTAAGCCACCTTATTCTTCTTCGGCGGGTCCTTGGCACTTAGCTCCTCCACCACTTGGTCATCTAAGACGATATCTTCAGAGACCTTTTCTTTCCCTTTATCTTTTCTGTTTGAGGGTCCGAAATTCTTTTCAGGCAGCGTCCGATTTCGCAGCCGAATATTTTCGCAAACCTTCGGCTCTTCTTCTTTTCCCGAAGTGGACTCTTTAAAGAGATGGGCAAGTTCCAGCTCCTCATCAGAATCGCTCCCGAATGTAGGCACTTGTGACCCGCCGGTATTAACCATGCGACAATCGCTGGTAGTTCTTTTAAGCCCTTCGGTCGTATCCTTCCACTCCCGACGAGTTTTACGTTTCTCCCGCTTAAAATGTTGTCGATGATCAACATATCCTTGCCACCATCTATCGAAAGCTTTGCATTCTTCGGTGGGGTGCGAAATCTTCCGATGATATAAGCAATAGGAGGGGTGCATTTCTATTTCACCAGTAATTTTTCCTTCGGAGGATGGTAGCTTCATGCCCATTGATATGGCCTTAGCAAACCTTTTCCTCATCTTGAATTTGCTTTTGTCGGTAGTGAATATATTTTGCTCCAGCGGGAGCATCTCAACTCTTTCATCAAGTCGCTGGCGCTTGGCCCTTTCAAATATAACCGCCTCGCGTTCCCGGTCAGCTTTACATTTTAAGAGAGCTTCGTTAAGGAATGCGCCAATTACTTCATCTGATAGCCCCAGAATTTTTGATTCAGGGTCTGCCCCCAGCATTTCAGTACAAGGAGTCTCCTCATCGTCCATGAACGAATGGGAAATCACATGACAGCTCGCCACATATTCTTCAGATTCATCAGATGAACTTTCTCCCTCATCTTCTTCTTGAAAAACGTGATTGAGGAACTCTTGGAATGTAATGGGAGTCCGTGCCTTCTGGTTGTATTCCTCCAGCGCGTCAATTTGTTTTTGCAAGTTCGTGCGCTTGTCGCCAGGCTTCACGGGCTTCTTTGATTTCTTTTTCTTCTTCTTTGAAGACTTCGACGGCTGGTCATGAATGCTTGGGCCACCACCATCGGTCTTTGGAGTTGTACGTGGCTTCAACATCCCCTCAATGACCTGCGGTTCCAACGGGTTCTTCCACCTAATCGCTGGACATGTCTAAAGATCGTTTAGCATCCTCTTTGTCTTGGCTGATAATACAACCTCCCAAGGAGATTCTTCAACGACGGAGCATGTTGCCCCCGGCGTATTCATCCCCTTAGAGGTGTGGGGCTGTGGGGGATTCACCTTCCATTTGTCAGATAATGCGAACTTGCCCTGTCGGTACTGGTCTTCAAGCCAGTTTTTGAAGACGTAGCAATCTTCGATCGGATGACCCAGTACTCGATGATAAGGACAGTAGCTGGGCTCATTGACATCATTTGGTTGCGACGGACGTTTTAGATCTGGCAGATTTATGAGTCGGTTGCGCAATGCCAGCTTGAATAACCTTCTCGTTTTATCTCGGGAAAACGAGTAAGGACGCCCTAGCCTTTCCTCAAGGGCTACGTACGGACGCATATTATTTTGACGAACAACCGGCTTCGAGTTGCTCGGTTGTTGTTGAGCATTAGCGACAACGATCGCTTTTCCCTTCCCCTTGTCATTTCGGGAGTCCGGCTTTGGAAGAGGTGGTCTATGGCCCATCTGATCCATTTGCGCTAGCTTGTCAATCAAGGCCTGGAAGGTAGTCGGCTTGAAAAACATCATAAATTGCGAGATGGTTGCTTGCGGATCAAGGGTTCCCACAAACATACCCACCGCGGGAGCTTCTTCAATGCGCTGCTCGCACTTCAACCATAAGTTCCGCCACCATATAGCATATTGAACCCATGTCTCGCCTGGCTTTACCCTGGCGTTAATCAGTGCCGTCATCGGGGTGCGTTCACCGGCGCTTGCAAAACGCTGGGTAAACAATAGCTCCATCTCCGCGAAGGTTTTGATAGAGTCGTTCGGGAGCTCAGAGTACCATTCGAATGCTGTATCTGATAAGCTTCCAACAAACCGGCGAAGCAACAGCTTGTCATCACCGCCGGTGTTGCCACAGAGTGCCCTGAACTGGGCAACATGCTGGTGAGGATTGCCCGTCCCCTTGTAGACATGGAACTTGGGAATTGTGTAGCCCGGTGGGTACTTGATTTGATCGTACCAACTTGGATATGGCCGCCCCGTTTTTACGACCTGGCCAGCTGCTTCAGCCGCATGATGAACCCGTATTTGCTGGGCTATGTACTCGTCCAAATCGGCTTTGGAGATTGTTTCTTCCTTAGCTGTTGACAGAGCTGGCGGAAGATTCGATGTCTCTCCCCTATCGTCTTCAAGGACGATCGGGGGATCTTCGGCCGGAGGATCTTGTTGGATCATCATCCCCACCATGTCTTAGAATAGGAGGCCTATACGCTTTATGTTGGCTGCTTGTTCAGCGGCCTCTTTGTCCTTCTTCTCCAATATTCGACGAAGGAATTCGGCGTCGGTTTCTTCCTCTTGGCGTTCATCCGAGGACGTTTCAGGGTTTTCTTTTGGCCCAGTAAGTGCGGCCATAGCGTTCATCATCTCTTGGAGCTTCTGCTGCTGCTCCTGCGCTTTGGTCACTGATCGCGTAAGCGGTCGATGACCCGTAGATATGCGACTGTCCTCTTTACCAGACGCCACGTAGACGGTATGAACTACAATGCCCCCTGACTTAGGGTGTTTGGGTTCACCACCTTTGATATTCGTCATCGGCGTTGGCACTTTCTTCGGCCTTCTTCTTTTATGGGCCGTAGAAGTTGAGGGGGCCGTTGCTTTGGGCACCCAAGCGGTCGTCACCTTTCGTTGCTTGACTGGGGGATTTTCTTCTTGCCGACCTTTCGATTTCTTCTGTTGGCGAGAGAGGTTAGGATCAATGACAGATTCTCGGACTCGTCGCTATGTCTTATAGATCCTGGAGGACAGCGATTGAGGGGCCTGCTCCGTTTTTTCTGCTTCCACGGTAGTCTCTACTGGTGGAGGAGATCTTTTGAGCACCGCAGTTGGCGAGTTTCTGCGTACCCTATTCAGTAGCTCGAAGCTGTTCCACTGGGAACAGCAGCGTTAACTTCCACCGTTGGAGCTGGCGGAGTCATCCCAGAAGGGGAGTTGCCCCCGGTCTTCCTTACCCGGCGCCAATGGCGTTGTCGGGCGTGACGAGTTATCGGTATTGGCTCAGAGACAGAAACGGCTTCTTCTTGCCCCCTGTTCAGGTGTGGGGCTGTTGCCGGCGTCAGCCTATTGAAGACTGATATCTTTTGAGCAGCAAAAGCAGGAGTGGGATTTGGGACGGTCAATCTTGTAAAGACTGATCTCTTAGCAGGAGAAGCCGCCTTGACGACTTCAGGAGCAGGTTTGGCTATTCTTTTTGGAATAACCTTTTCCGGGACTACAAACTTCATTGTGGGCCCACAGGAGTTTTGGCCCAGTCTAGAGAAGACCGAGGCACTGGTGTTGGGCGACCCGTTGAGAGAGGCCGCAGTAGCCGAAAGTCGATCGAAGACCGACTTCTTAGGAGCTTCTTGTACGGGCATGGGGGCGCTGAAGCTTGTTGGCGGAAGCATAGTTCCGAAAAACAACCCTATGTTGGCTTGAGTAATCTGCTCCACGGGCATGGTGAACAAAGAGGCCGCTTGGGGCCGTAGGTTATGCCCCCAGTTGAGGCCGGACGCGAGCTGCAGCTGCAGCTGCAGTTAGAGCACTTCGAACAGGTAGAGGCCATCGATGCTTGATTTCTTTTCTGCGCCAAGCAAGAGACCAAATCTTAGTAAACTTGAAATCCAAAGGCAACCATTAACAAACCGCGATTCGTTCGCGAAGACGACACACGAAGTGTGGAGGAAAGAGGAAAAGGTCCCACCGGGAGTGCCATAATCAGTTCCCCGCCGAAAGACGGCGCACAAAACCGCGAGGTCTTGACGCTGAGATTCGGGGCAGATGCCATTTGGTTTTATCCGTCCACCTCTCCGAAGATGCCAAGTTGATTTATGGCACCGTGTATCGGAGGTTTAGACGGATGCGGCCGATGTAGCAGACTTCGTCAGATTCCCCCTCGCTTGAGGGGTTTTTGATTGTGGGGACGCTCTTCCCTTCAAGCGCAATCCCCTGCAGTTAATTACGCTGCCGTATCGCGGTAACAACTTTTCCCTTCTCCAGAATTTCACTTCGTGTCGTGTGTGTTTGTTTTGTTTGTGGTTGCCCGTGGATTGTATACGTAGACTAATTTATGTCGTCGCCCGTAGGACGTGGATTAGTCCAAATCCGTATTTTCTTAGATTTGGGTTTGGGGTTTTGGTTTAAGGATACGTTAGCCATATTTGAGGCTAAGATCAACTTAAACGTTTGTTAAGGATACGTTAGTCAAATTTGAGACTAAGATCAACTTAACGGGATCGTTTAGATCCGATAAAAGAGCATTTGGGCTCTATTGTTCCAGTTTAGGGACGTAGTGGTCCATATTCCAGTTTAGGGACATGGTGGTCCATAGGTAGTTTAGGGACATTGCGGTCCATTGATAGTTTAAGGACATTGCGGTCCATGTTCCAGTTTAGGGACATAGGGGTCCATTGGTAGTTTAAGGACATTGCGGTCCATGTTCCAGTTTAGGGACATAGGGGTCCATTTTTAGTTTAAGGACGCTTAAGTCTGTGAGTTTAAGGACCCCACAGTCCGTGTTTTAGTTTAAGGACGCATAAGTCCACGGGTTTAAGGATCCCACAATCCGTCTTTTAGTTTAAGGACGCTTAAGTCTATGAGTTCAAGGACCCCACAGTCCATGTTTTAGTTTAAGGACGCATAAGTCCGCGGGTTTAAGGATCCCACAATCCGTCTTTTGGTTTAAGGACGCTTAAGTCCATGTGTTTAAGGACCCCACAGTCCATGTTGATGTGTGGTTGTCGGGACTCGTCACCTCTCTGACGTCGTTGAAGGATTACAACGATAGGAGTCAAAGGAGTTCGGAGATGTACCCTTGAACCGGTCGTAAATTGATTTAAGAGAGCAGCTGTGCTCAGTCAATTTAATTTGAGGACTTACGGCCATGATTGGGCTAAGTCCAGTTGAAAAATATTCAACGCTTTTATTTATTTTTGGTCTGTTAGACCTGTGCTAGGGCTTTGCCCACATTTAAATAATGCATTGCATTACTTTTTATTTTTGTTTGGGCTCTGCGCATAAAGGATGCAGAGCATCAATTTGATTTGGGCTCTGCCCTTTTATTGCTTTGCAATTTATTTTGGCCTGCTAGGTCTTTTTGACTTGGGCTTGGCCCTTTAGCAAAAGAAATGCATTGCATTTGTCAGGCGCTTTGCGCCAATCAAAGAGCCAAGCGCTTGTGGTGATGACACGTGTCATGCAAGCGTAGTGCGCTGCGCCAGTGCGCTGCGCTTGCGCTGCTGACACGTGGCGAGCTGTGGTAAGTTGCGCCAGTTTCAAAGAGCAAGGCTCTATTTCAAGAGCGCATAGCGCAAATGGTTCAGATGCTGACACGTGGCGCTCTCTGGTGGCTTGCGCCAACCCAAGAGCGCAACAGCGCAGTTTTGCAAGTGCAAGGCACTGTTAACTTGAGAATCTTTTAGATTCCAGAACCAATGGTTCATAAAAGAAGTGCAAAGAACTATTTGTTTTCTTGATCTAATTTAGATCAAAGAAAGCAAGTTTCTCTTGTTTTTCTTATTTCAGGGAACCAGACGTTCATAAAAAGTGCAAAGCACTATTTTTATTTGTTTTTTTATTAAAGATCATTGATCTTATTCTTAGATCAATGATCTATTAGAAGAAATTCTTCTATCTAAAAGGTCTTTTACCTTTTTTCTTCTTGAAATTTCTTCAGAGTTCTCTCTGTTTGAAATTTTTGATTTCTCACCGAATGTTGATGCCTTTGAATTGAGGTCTAGGGGCCTTTATATAGTGCCCATAAATTTGTTAAAGAGATCTTTCTCTAAGTGATTTGGGGAATTTTTCCTACCGTTAGATCTTTGATCCAAGGGCTTCTGTTTTACAGAAGGCAATCTTCTTGTTTTAACAAGAACAGAAAAATCTTACTCGAATTTAATTCTGTTTGGCGCAAACGCCCCAGCACGTGACACGTGTCGCGCAGCGCAACTGCGCTAGCGCATCTGCGCTAGCGCATCTGCGCTGACATGTGTCGTGCAGCGCAGTGCTTGCGCAACTGAAGCGTTGCTTCCTTTAATTTTGTTTTAAATAGAGCTTTGCTCTGATTGGGCGCGCTGCCTCGGGCGCTGCGCTGATGTATCGGCTTTTGACACGTGGCGCGTTGCGTGCAGCGCAAAGAATCTGAAGCATTGCTTCGAATTTTGAATTTTGAAATTCAAACAGAGTTTTGCTCTGATTGGGGGAAACAGCCGCGTGGTTGTAGTGACAAAGGCGCTAAGAACTTCATCAGTGGGTAGCTAAGAGCACCTTAAAGAAGGAAAAGACACCAGTTCTAGTTGTTGGGGGATCTTCTTCTTCTAAGTCCAAGGTTAAAGCCAAGGGATAGAAGAAGAAGAACCCTACCAAACCGAAAGGTGGTGTCTAAAAAGGGCAAAGACAAAACTGGGGTTATGGAATCGAAGAAAAGAAAGTGTTTTCATTGTCACAAGAAATGACATTGGAAGAGAAACTGCAGGGCTTATAAGGTCAGCGTCAAGGACAAGAAATATGATGATGCTTCGGTTTCAGATGTGTTTGTAACAGATAACTATTTTTCCATTAACTCTGCTTCCTGGGTATTGGATACCGGATCGGGTTCTCATATCTGTAATTTTTTGAAGGATTTGAGAAGTAGCGGGTTTTTGAAGAAAGGAGATATAACCCTCAGGCTTGGGAATAGCGCAAGTGTTGACGCCGTAGCTGTAGGAGACTATCATCTTGGATTGCCAAGCGGCAATATTTTGATTTTGAAAAACTGTTATTTTGTACCAACTATGATGTGTAATATTATATCAATTGCTTTATTAGATAAAAAAAGGATATAGTTTCACATTAGAAAGCAATGTTATGAACATTCTCCTTAATAAAATGTTGATTGGGACTGATACACTTAATAATGGAATATATACTCGAAATCAACACACAGTTTTCAACATCCAACGTTCCAACAAAAGAAGGTCTTCAGATATAAATGAAACTTTCTTTTGGTATTGTAGATTTAGTCATATAAATGGAACAATATTGAATAAGTTACATAAAGATGGGTATTTAGATCCATTTTAATATCAATTTTATAAAACTTGTCAATCTTGTCTAAAAGGTAAGATGACCAAAACTCCGTTTATCGGACATGGAGAAAGAGCTACCGAGCTTTTGGGACTCATACATAGTGATGTATGTGGACCAATGTTTACACATGCACGAAGCGGAGATTCCTATTTCCTAACTTTTATCTATGATGTCTCAAGGTTTGGACATGTGTTCATGTTGAAACATAAATCCGAAGCCTTCGAAAAGTTCAAAGAGTATAAAAATAAAGTAGAGAAACAAACAGGAAAAAATATCAAGATGCTTCGATCGGATCGAGGTGGTGAATACTTGAGTACCGAATTCCTTGAGTTCTTAAAAGATAATAGAATTCTCTCTCAGCTTACTCCTCCGTATACACTACAGCACAACGGTGTATCGGAGAGAAGAAATCACATCTTATTGGATATGGTACACTCTATGATGAGTAACACTGAGTTATCGCTTTTCTTTTGGGGTTATGCGCTGGAGTAGCAGCATACCGGTTGAATTAAGTTCTAACTAAATCCGTGCTTAAAACTCCATATGAGATATGGAGTGGAAAGAGCCTATATCTTAAACGGGTTAAGATATGGAGTTATGCTGCTTTTGTTAAAAAGCATAGTCTAAACAAACTCGAGGAACGATCAGTATTATGTAAGTTTGTAGGATATCCTAAGCATTCGAATGATATCTTTCTACCATGCAGAGGAACAAGAGATTATTGTTTCTCGGAATGCTACCTTTTTGGGAAAGGATTTTTTTGCAGAAGAAATTAGTGGGAGCACGGTAGAATTGAACAAAATTCAAGAAACACAAACTAAAACTGAAGATTTAATGGAACCAGAAATTCAAAAAGAACCTGACGAACCTTAGCCACTCCATAGATCTAGTAGGCAATCTCATCCGCCCGAGAGATACTACGGTTTTCTCGTAGACAGGGATCGTGAGGATTGCATCATCAACGATGATGGGTCTACCAGTTTTCAGCAGGTTATTACGAGTAGGGACTCGGTGAAGTGGTTGGATGATATGAAATCCGAAATGGAATCCATGCATACCAACAAAGTTTGGACTTTGGACGTTGCACCTCCTGAGGTAAAAGTAATGAAGTAAGAAAAACCTATAAGGCTAGACTTGTTGCGAAAGATTTTCGCCAATGATTAGGTGTGGACTATGATGAAACTTTTTCTCTAGTAGCTATGCTTAAATCCATTCGGGTCCTACTTGCCATTACTTCCTTCCATGACTATGACATCTGACAGATGGACATAAAAACCGCTTTTCTAAATGACAACCTAGAGGAGTGTGTTTATATGGATCAGCCAGAGCATTTCGTTGACGGTGGGATCAACGGAAAGATGTGAAAATTGCTTAAATCTATTTATGAATTAAAGTAGGCATCACGGATATGGAACATTTGCTTTGATAATGCGATCAAAAAGTTTGATTTTATCAAAAATTTGGACGAACCTTGTATTTATAAGAAAATTGTAGGGAGAGCAGTTTCATTCTTCGTATTGTACGTGAATGATATTCTTCTGATAGGAAATGACATTCTTATGCTACAATCAGTCAAACTTTTTCTGTCATGGAAATTCTTCATGAAAGACCCAGGTGATGTTTCCTACATACCGGGGATTAAGATATATAGGGATAGATCTAAATGACTTTTGGTATTGTCCCATTCAAGATACATTGACACCATACTAAAGAGATTTAGTATAGAAGATTCCATGCGCGGTAATTTGCTCACTTGTCATGGAATCACCCTCTCCAAAAAGATATCCTCAAGACTGATAAAGAGAGAGATCACATGAGCATTATACCCTATACTTCAGCAGTCGGGTCTATAATATATGCGATATTATGTACCAGACCAGAGGTAGCTTATGCACTTAGTATAGTAAGCCGGTATCAATCAAACCCAAGGGAGAAATATTGGACAGCTGTGAAGAACATTCTTAAGTAGTTAAGAAGAATTAAAGATATGTTCTTAGTGTATGGTAATGGTGACCTCCAAATAGAGGCATTTTCTGACTCCAGCTTCCAAAGTGACAAAAATGATAGCAAATCCAACTCGGGTTATGTGTTTACCCTCAATGGAGGGGAAAACTGTTGGAAGAGTTCCAAACATGACACCGTTGCAGATTCGACGATGGAGGCTGAGTACATTGCTGCCAAAGAAGTGGTCTGGATGCGGAAGTTCATTACAGAGCTTGAGGTGGTTCCGACCATTGCCGATCCAATACCCTAATATTGTAATAACAATGGAGCTGTAGAATTAGCGAAGGAACCACGGTCCCATCAGAAGTCCAGAAATATCTTGAGGTGGTATCATCTGATCAGAAAGATCATTGATCGCAAGGAGATCGAGATACAGGTGGTAGATACAAAAAAAAACCCAGCATATCCATTCACGAAGGCCTTTCCCTAAGTACAGTTCGAGCGACTCTTCAGGTTGTTGGGTATGAGATACACCAATAATTGGCCCTAGTGCAAGTGTGAGATTGTTAGATATGTATGCCCTAGATGCCATTATTGTGTATTATATTGGATGCTGGGACATATGTATGTATAGAACAATCTTACTCAAAATGATAGTATGCTATATGGTTTTGACTTTATCTTAATGTGTATACATATCTATTCTTGCTATTACATATACATATTGATAAAGCCTATAGGATCTCTGCTTGATAACCAGGACTATGATGTCGATCATACTAGTGGGGCCTGGGTGGTCGATAAGCACATCCTTAAATGCTCCTAGTCGCAGGGGTATCGAGACATGGTATTGATATTCCAGAGTAGACAAGTATATATGTTTCTTGACCCCGCATGGGGCGATGGTTGATTCCACAACCATTGGTGTTTGACACCAAAGATTATATACATGTGCTCATTATAGACTGAGTACACTGAACAGACTCGCCGAGAACTTCTAGATGGTATTTTACCTATCGTCAGATAGCAGTTCTCTGGTGACCGCTGACATGCTTGTAAGATGTGAATGTAATCCAACAACTCACTGCCAGCGTATTGACGAGTTTTTAGAGTCCCATACAGAGGGTTTGTCCACTCGAGCGAAATGATATAGTGCTCACATGGGGATGCGTGCGTGGTCCGGTTAGACAGTTGTCTTGAACCGGACGGATTATGATACTAGCTGGTTATATAATTAAACCGGGTTATTAAATTAATTGTTGATTTAATGACATGATTAATTGTATGATATTATATGATGATACATGTACTTAAGCTAGTATCATTTTTCTCTCTTTTTTAATTTTTGTTTCATGTGATGAGAACAATATGCCATGGTTAATATTATTTAAACATGACAAATCTTTTTTCTTATTTAATTTTTTTCCTTTTCTCTTTATTGCATGCATAAGGATGAGGTGTAGCCATCTCTCACTCCTTAGGACATATGTTAGCATGAAATATGAATGGCGTTAAGGGTATGTCATGGTTGAGATTCTAAGCTAGCCATAACCTTATTCATTTTTCTTTTTCATTCTTCTAGAGAGAAAAGGAGAGAGTTGAGAGAAAAAGGAGAAGAAAGAAAAAAGAGAGAACTTCATCATCTACATCAACTTCATATCACTTCTTAGCACCTTATGAGATTGAAGGAGTAGTTCAAGTGGCCATTCCATCACCGTGAATCATCTTTGACAGAAAGATCGGCAAGCAAGCTTCGTCCGATGAACCATTGGAGCCTAGCTTGGAGTTCAAACAAAAAGGAGCAACCATTCAACCCAATTGGAGCTTAAGATGAAGCAATAAAAGTTGTATGCTCAAATACTCTTAGTTCTTTGGTTTTTCTTTTGCAAGTTATAGTCTTTAGGATGATCACTAGGGTTTTGTATGTCATGCAAGCTAGTATTTTTGATTTTACCGTTCCGCCTTGCACCAAATCTGCTAGCAAGATGCATGACGTACTTACAATTCCCCCAAAAGATATGATTTTACCTAAAGATAGGTTTTTTCCCCAATAAGAACTCAGTTCTCACAAAAAAGCGAAAGGACTTGGTTCTTGCATAAACAAGATCTGCAGATTTTAGAGTTTTACTCTATTTTTCAGAGTTAATCTCTGCATGAACATGGAAAGGATCACATGAAAGACACGTGAACACTCTAAGAAAGCAAAGAAAACAAAGGCTCACATGAAAAGCAGGTGAAAACCCGAGGAAATAATGGCTCACGTGATATTCGCGTGAGCATCCACATGAAACAGTGTCTCACGTGATGTCCACACGAGCGCTCGAAAAAACATGAAGATAGTGTCTCACGTGATATCCACGTGAGCGCTCAAAAGGAAACCGCTGAGACTTCAAGTCTCACATGAGAGACACGTGAGCGATCATGATTGGTTCGTTTGCGAAAGAAGTGTTTTTGTAAATAACTGCAATCAAGATTTTTTATCGTTATATTTTAAAACAGATATAAAATTTATAATAAAAAGGCTTGTAGGGTTCATAGGACTTAGTAGTAATGGATGAATAATTAAAAATGACTCTTTTTATGTTTTAATAGTTTAAAACTAGATCGATATTGATGAATGTAGATTAGGGTTTTTGGGAGAAATTAGGGTTTCCCCACTACTAATCCTTGTCCTTTCATTGATCTCTATTCATGTCCAGCCCTTAACAAAACAAGTGTTAAACCAATCTCAAATTGTGGTCGAGCCTATCAATAAATTGATAGTGCGCCCGATAAGGAGGTTAATATATATTTTGCTAAAGTTTATAAACTTTAAAATGTATAAAAAAAAGTTAAGAGATCTTTTCATCCATTATCCTATCCTATCCTACAAACTCTAGCAAACTAGGAATTACCCGCTCATGGTTAACTTAGAAGAGAGGATGAAGGTGAATGAAAGCATAATGAAAATGCAAAAAAGTAAGTGTAGAAATTAAATGCGGAAAGTAAATGCAAAGAGAATTAAAACTAAAAACTACATTTATTAATCAACTATTGCTTTTACAATTCTCCTTAGAAGTTAGAATACAAGAACCTTAGTTTGCTCTGGATTTCTCTCTTGTTGGAGGTAGATGAATAGATGATGATCAGTCGGAAACGTGGATCTCTTGATCTCTTTGATGATGATTTTGAATGTACAGCTCTCGGTCCCTTATATAGTATTTGAAACCAGAAACCCTAAATTCCATATGTGAGTATATGCTGTTATGATCCAAGCTACAAAATCTCACATCCGACGTCTACCAATGAGCTGCGTTACCGCCGCATATTGACCCATTTGGCCACGGTTCAGCCGCAACTTGGTGGAATCAGGATTTGATATTTCTTCTGGTCTCTTGTGTTGACATGTGGAGATCCTTTTGATGTCTAGATTCTGAAAATAATACTTTGAGTCTCTGTCGTTGCTAGATCTATCAATTTGCTTCTAAATTTTGGCAGATTCGGTTCCGATATCCCGATTTGACTTGGATCTCTTACTTGGATTTCAGACCTGAGCTAGTACTTGCAAAATATCTCAAATCAAAGTATTAGTAGCATTTGATATTTTTGAGATATTATTCTAACCATTTAAATAATATAATATCTTAAGGATATTGATCAGAAATATTTGATATGATATGCATATTTTAATTACTAATATTTCATTTAAATATTATATGAATATGTTTTCCGTTATTATATTAATTATAAATATAGAAACATATGATAATAATATTTTATAAATAAACCCACATATGTTCTCTATTCTCAATTAACACCTTTTAGCACTTAACAATAGTAGGGAAAATGTTCATACAAATATGCAATATTTTAGACTTATCATAGTTCATCATGTGGCACTCACGTAAGCGCTAGATGAATTAGTGCTTAGCACTATTCATGTGAAAGACACGTGAGCGATCATGAAAGCAACGATTCACGTGATATTCACCTGGGCGCTTTATAAACGAGTGCTTAACACTACTCACATGAAAGACACATGGACTTCAAGAAACAGAATACTCATATGAAGAGCACGTGAACATTGAAGCGGAAAGGATATTATATCCTATGATGAAACTTGAGCTTCTGGGCCCGGTGCTTAATACTGTTCGGTTATCTAAATCCCAGAACAAGATGTATAGCCTAGTGTTTAGTACTGTTAGGTAATACAAAACCCAATATTTAGTTTATGAATAGACTAAGTCCTTGAAGTTTTAAACTTGCTTGTTTTTAAAAAGAAAATCAATCATAATTATATGCTTTAAGTCGACCATAGTCTAAAACAAGAGTAATGGTCCTTAAATATGTTTTAAGTCGATTTTAATTTAAAACAAGATTAACGATCCTTAAACCTTTGTATCGATGGCAGAAATTACCTAAGTTCACCCTAAATCTAATTTATGGATTTGGACTAATCCACGCCCTACGGACGACAAAATTTGTCTCCGTATACAATCCAAAGGCAATCTCAAGATAAACAATATACATAACACGACACGAAGTGATATTCATAGAGAAGGTGATAGTTGTTATTAATTTACGACAACGTAATTAACTGTAGGGGCTTGCTCCTGCAGGAAAAAGCGTCCCCACAATCAAAAATCCCTCACAAATAAGGGAAAATTTGATAAGTCTGCTAAAACGGTCACATCTATCCAAACCTCTTATAGATGGTGCCATAAATCAACTTGGTATCTTCGAAGAGGTGGATGAATATGTTCCATATACCAGCTCCTCCAAATTCAGGAAAGACATCCGTCTTCCCAGTTTTTGGCGGTAAACAATGCCATGAGATGAGTGAGTCTCCAAGAAACACGCAATACCCAGTAATGGAGCGACGATCGGTGATTGTTCGCTGTTTTGTACGTGCGTTTTAAAAATTTAGAATACCGCAATCAAGATGGTGTCTCTTTGTAGCTAGCCGGTTGAGTACGAGTCGATCCACAGGAAAAAGGTGTTCTTTCTTTAAGTTCTAACGAGTTAAGTCCTATTTTTGGTAGGTTTTTGTTTTAAGATCTAAGAATGAGATTAAATTGATTTAAAGTCTTGCTAGGGTTAGGATTAGGTTAGTTTGAAATAGGGATTCTACTCACTGCTCTTAATGCCCTATTTAAGAATATAGGTGTTAGGATAATAGTCAACAAAGGGGATTAGCACGACTAGGAAGAAACTTAGTTTCTTCCTTTTGGTCTTTGTCCGTCCTTTCTTGGCTCTTAGCCCTAACCTCCAGTTAATTCAATCACAACCGGTCTAACTAGGGAATCACCGCTATCATTTAGGATAGGGTGCCGTAGTGAGCGGTGTATGGTTGAATTAAATAGAGTCCGTATTATAAAAATTATAGGGGCAAAGAAAGGAGTGAGAGATTTCCTTTTCTCAAAACCTTCCCTATCCTAACCCTAACAAGTGAGGAATTACTTACTCATTAGGAAAGTGATGATAAAATTCATTTTTATATTTTATTTTAGTAGACTATCTAAATTGCAGATAATAAAAGACAGATAAAAATTAATGCAGAAATTAATTTCAGATAAAAGAATGCAAGATAGAATGAAAACTTACTTTATTGATACTTCTCAACAATGCATTACAACTGAATTAAAATTTCAATCTAAGAAATTAAAAAGAGGCATCCTTCATTTGGCTTTTGGCTTTTCTATTTATAGATAGAAAAAAAACCCTAGGTTACAATCTGATCCACATTTGAATTTACAAGACTACCCTAAGAAAGCCGGGTCAAAGCACCGACACCCACCGACACACGCACCGACACGTGCACCTTATGGCCGCGGTTCCGCGGCAGAAAGCCATGTTTGGCCGCGGTTCCGCGGCCGTATTGTGGGATCTTGGTATCAAATTTCTAGGGTTGCTTCATGTTACTTTTTCCTTCTGTTTTCTTCACTTGGTTCCTCAGAATCTCTTCTACTTTCTTCCAGATTTCCAACTGTGCAGATGATGTGGACTTTTTACCGTGAGCTTCGCGTTGAAGTCTTGAATCTTGTACTGCCCTTGTGCTTTGTGCATTGAACTGTCTACTGATCTTCATTTGTTCCTTGAATTGGTAGGCGGCATCATATGGATTCATCTATTGTTGGTCGTAGTCTCACATTTGTAGCGCCTTTTCATGAATTTCACAGTAATGATCTGAGAACCTGTAACCTGCAACTATTTAGCAGACATGGATCAAAAGCACCTATTTATATGTAATATGAATAAGAATGGGTGATATAATAATGCAAAATTCTGATATGAACAATCAATAATATCCCTTTGCTCAATCAGCATCATTGAACGCTTGGAGTTGTAACGGGGATGTAGAAGAGAAGAGTAGAGCTCGAGAAGTGGTTCCACGAAGATATCAAAGAATTCACAGTAAAGCAGCATAATGAACGGAAGTAGGTGCTTGAACAAACTGACTGACCACATGAACAACATATGCAATATCCGGTCGTGAAATGGTGAGGTAAACCAAAGCACCAACTAGCTCACGATAACGAGTTGGATTCTATAATCGTTCTCCCATACCAGGAGAAAACTTCTAATGAAACTGAATCCGAGTATTTATAGCAGTGTCATCTGAAATAGCAGCATGATAAAGTATATCATCTGTATACTTTTGTTGAGATAGAAGGTAACCTCACGGTCCAAAAGAACCTCAAGACCAAGAAAGTATCAGAGAAATCCTAGATCTTTCATTTGAAATTGACGATGTAGATGTGATTTAACATACTGTATGAAGTCAGTGTCATCACCAGTGATCGCCAAATCTACGAAACCGAGCAGAAGCATGAATAAACATTGCAGGATCAGTTGTACTCAAACTGAAACTGAGCTGAAAGACTGTGGCACCGAACTTCTCAAACCAAGCTTGAGGAGCTTGTTTGAAACCATAGAGGGCTTTGCGGAGACGAAAAACTTGTCCTGGAAAATGAGGAAGCCCTAGAAGTGGCTGCATGTAAACGTCCTCATGCAGATCTCCATGAAGAAAGTCATTCTTCACGTCAAGCTGATATAAGGTCCACTGACGTGTAGCAGCTACAACAATAAGTGCTCGAACTGATGTCATCTTCACAACAAGGGTAAAGGTTTCCTCATAATCTATCCTATACTCCTAAGAGAACCCTCATGTGACTAAACGAGCTTTATACCGATCAATCGATCCATCAAAACGGGTCTTGATTTTATAGATCCATTTGCAGCTGATAGGAACTTTACCAGACAGTAAAGACAAAAGATCCCATATGCTGGTCCGCTGAAGTGCCTCATGCTCCTTGGTCATGGTTGTCTGCCACTCTGGAATAGATGCGGTCTGTCGATAAAGAGTAGGCTCATTGTAGGGTTCCTAGGCACTCTAGTGAGGTCTCACAAGGCATCAACCATGCCAAGTTCAAAAATATACGGTGCCGAGAAAACCTAATACGGATCGTTGGCTAGATTTCTAGGCGACAAAGCTAACTAGTTAACACTTAACTATGAGAATACGGATATACAACCTTTGTAGATCCGGTGCTCCACCTCCACGGCTCCGCAATGAAGTCTCCTCGCTGTCCAAGGCGGATCCCGGGCTCTAGCGTCGGCTTCATCGGAGAATGGACGGGCTAGGTCATCGACGACGTGCCGAAGATGATCTACGTCGAAGCATCACTAGATCAAGCTCCAACTTCACCAAGTCTAGAAAACTTATGAAGGAAACACACTCTACTACTTGGCAAGAGGTAGAGGATGAAGAAATAGGAAGTGGGTAGACTTTAGGATTGGATTTCTCACTTGTTTCCATCAATCCACCATTGATGAAGTAAGGTTTCTTCATGTGAAGAAGAAGAAGAAGATGATGATAATTATTATGATAAGTTCTTTTCAAAAAGGAAATAATAAGAATACTTATTATAATGTAACCATGGTAATGTGTAGAGAGTCAATCATGGTTGAATGGAATAGTTAGGGTTAAGCATGAGACAAAATGGTCACTTTATCAAAGTCTTCATGAAGCTTCATAATACATACAAAGAAAGCCACCATTTTCTCATTATGCTAATTATTTTCCAAAACTAATAAATAAATAAATGAATGAATAAATAATCATAACCCCAACCATTCATATAACCATGGTTCAATCTTCACACAAACACAAGTAAACATGTATCATCAAACATGATACAATCAAGTGCACAAAAGTATATCACATATACAATGTGTACATCCGAGTGAGAAAATCCATCTTAAGTAAACCGATACTAGTTAATGCAAAGTAATATATCAAATATATAATTATGCATTAAATCATTAAATCAACACTTGATTCAATGATCCGGTCATGTCGCACACAACCGACTAGTATACAATGTATAGGCTTATCGAATCAACGCTTGAATCGATAACTAGGTTATATCGCATACAACCATTCGACACATTGATCGCGGGAATGAAATACGGTATCACATACACGCATTATTCTCGGTCCCACACATATCTCATATGCGCTCCTATTTCGTTTCACTTGAGCCAGGAAACCTCTGTGTAGGACTCTAAAGACTCGTCAATACGCCGGCAGCAGATGATGATCATATCAAACACCCACAAGCCGCAAGCGGTCTGCTAAACGTAACGGCCACCCGGGTATTGAGCGATCAGAAGATCGACGAGCAAGCCCGCTCACACTCCAGTGAATCCAACCAGTAACACTACCGTACAGTCCGGTCTGATCGTCTGATATGTCGCATATCTTGCCTAGGGGTGGTAAACGTCAGACCCCAATAGCTCGATAAGTCGTGTCGATATGAGGTCTATAAAAATTCGAGAAACTATTGGTAACACTTACCGGTAAATCTCAGCAACCCTGGCCAGGGATTTCCGGTTATAGCCAATCGAACACAGCGCAACATCAACTCCCTATACCGGGAGAGACGAATCCCCTCCTATCGCTCATTGCCTCCATGTGACTCGGGACTGTATCCAAAAACCACCGTTTTTTACGCCCTCTTGGACATGGTAAGATGGAAATCAAAGCACAGTGGGAACCACACAAGACTCTATGACGATCTCGGGTCAACAGACTACTCTGTACCAGTGTCACCTGAGAACTGCCATCTGATGTGAGGTATAATACCATCTGGGAGTTCTCGGCAAGTCCGTCCAGTGTATCCAGTCTTTACTGAGCACCCGTATATCATCTCCGATGTCAAACACCAATGGATATGGGATCATCCATCGCCCATCTGTATGGGTCGAGAAGGTACACGCTAGTCTACTCTGCTATATCGATGCCCCATCTCGATACACCCACGACTAGGGACTTTGAAGGATGTACTTATGGACTACCATGTCCCCACTAGTATGATCCGCATCATAGTCCAGGTAGTCAAGTACACATCCTAAGGGCTTTACCAACATGTAACAGAGAGACAAACAGTATATACGTTAAGGTAAAGGGTAACCAGATAGCATACTATCATGTCGATTAAGAAAGTCCTCCCTATATATGTCCCAGCATCCACTACAATATACATCCTATGTACAGTAATGGCCTCTAGGGCATACATATAACTAACAATCTCCCACTTTCACTAGGGCCATCTGAAGCAGTGGTTGCAGTATCTCATACTCAACCATCCCATAAAAGTCTCTCTCTCGGAATAGGCCTTCGTGAGTGGATCCGCTGCGTTATCCTCTAAGTCTGCTCTCCTTGCCTCGATCACCCTGGAGATCAACCATCTCCATGATCAGGTGATACTGCCTTAGAATATGTCTGGATCACTGATGGGACCGTGGTTCCCGGGCCAGAGCCACACTTCCATTGTCACACAAGGGTAGGAACCTAGTTCATCTCATGAACCAATATACACCCAAACAGCCTCTTTGGTAGCATCTTAAGTAGCGATGTATCCTGCCTTTATCGTCTAGTATGTCACGGTATCTAGCTTGGAACTCTTCCAACATACCGTCCCTTTACTGAGGGTAAAGACAATGCCTGCGACTGACATTCAGTCGTCTTTATCACCCTGGAACCCTTCCAGTGATTCTCCCCAGGATCGATTGATACCATCTCACTACTACTAGTGAGAATTCTAACACCCAAATAACATCTATCTCATATATGAAAACTCAGGATTAAAGAGGGTATCATTTTGATCCTACACGGAGAATCATTGTGATAAGCGGAGATTGACCGAGCGTAGCATAGGAAACTCCTTCCCTATCAAGAGTATGTCATCCACGTACTCTACGAGGATCACCACCATACTCCCTACTACCTTTTTGTTTATACAAGGTTCATCTATCATTTTGATGATGTCAACTTCTTTGACAAACACATCAAAACAGACGTTCCAACTCCGTGATGCCTGCTTTATCACATAAAACATCTTGTACACGTTTCCGCTGCTCCCACTGTCTACGAAGCCCTCTGGCTGTGTACTTACAGACGTTCTCTTCTAAATCATTATTTAGAAAAGCAGTCATGGCACCCAACCACCAGATATCGTAGTCATGGTATGTAGCCGTGGCAAGTAGGATCTGGATGGACTTAAGCATAGATACTTGAAGAGGTTTCACCACTATCCACGCCTGGTTGATGATGAAAACCTTTAACAAGTCTAGCTTTGAAAGTCTCAACTTTTCCATGTACACCAAGTAATCTTCTCAAGATATACTTGCTCCTGATGGGGATTTAACCCTTCAGATATAGCAACTAAAGTCCATACTTTGTTGGTGTATAAGGATTCCATCTCAGATTGCTAAGCATCCAGCCATTCTTACAAAGTCCCACTCCTGATGGCCAGTTCGAAACTAGTTGGGTCATCATCTCATGATGCAATCCTCGCTCCCACTGTCATAGAGCAACCGAAGTATCTCTCATGTGGGTGAGGAACCCTACTAGATCGGCGGAGAGGCTGAGGTTCGTTGGAATCTACTGAATCCATTGGTTCTACCAAATCTTCTGCTGTGGTTTGTATAGCTGGAACCTTTCCAGTTCTACATAACAGACCTTGCCTCGAGCTTGTCCGGATTTTGCTTTTAGACATAGGCTGGACAACCCCAAATCTTAACTAATTTAAGATATGGGCTCTTCCCATTCCATATCACATATGAAATGGTAGGCTACTGATTTGATTTGAACCCTATTCAATAGGTATGCAGCTTCTCAAGTGCATAACCCCCTAAAAGGAAATAGGTAACTCAGTATTATTCATCATAGAGCACACCTTATCATATAGGGTGTATCTGCTCCGCCCCGATATACCATCGTGCTATGGTGTATACAGAGGAGTAATGCTGAGAGAGAATCTCATTCTCCTTTAGAATAGTCCAGGATTTCCGTGCACAAGTATTCTCCTCCTTGATCTCATCATAGGACATAATACTTATACCCGTATTTTGGTTCTCTACTTCTAACTTATATTCTGTGAATATCTCAAAAGATTCGGACTTGTGTTTCAACAGGAACATAGGTCTGAATCTCGAAAGATCATCAGAGAATGTAATGAAGTATAAAGAACCAGTCCTGGCATTTGTAGACAGGAGACCTTACATACATCATCATGTATCAGTCCCAAGAGTTCACTAACTCTTTCTCTATTTCCAATAAATAGAGCTATGGTCATCTTATCTTTGTGACATGACTGGCGAGTTTCACAAGATGTAAATTCAAACTAATTTAAATATGCATCTTTATGGAACTCTAGCTAATCGGGTCACATTGATCTGACCTAGTCTACAATACCTCAAGAAGAATTCGTTCATTTTTGAACTTATCCTCTTGTGTGTGTTCTGTATACTAAGAACTGTAGTTTGATTTAGAACATTAATGCTTTTAGATAACGTGCCTGAACCGATCAACTTTTGATATAGGAAATGTTCAAAACATTATCCAACAATACAAAATTTTATCGTTTCTTTACTAATAAAGAGACAGATATGATTTTGTATATCAGGTTCGGTATCTAATAACATTCGTTCAGAATCAATGTATCGGTAATACAGGGTGACAGTGACCGACAGACTTGGCTGCAACACTTGCCCCGTTTTCTGCCTCATGAAACTTATCACCCGTTCTCAGTTTTTCTACCCTTTTGTAGCCCTATGTAACATCTTACATATCTGGGATCCTGATCCGGTATCATATACCCAGGATTCTTAGGATACTGAGAAACAGTTCTTTGTAATGAACACACCCGAAGATGATGCATCAGCATGCACTCTCTTCGTTAGGGCGGCACGGGAAATCTGGTATTCCCCAATTTCCTGCTCTGTCTTATAACAATTATAAGTTGGAGCGGGACCAACGTTTCCCAGCTCAGTATAACAAGCGGGTTCGGTCAATTATCCGTATTATTATCTTGATTAAGACGTGATATGGTCGCTACCAGGAGAGAGAGAGAAGAAAACACTCAGCGTGCGCTCTTGCAAGAATAGATTGGTTATTATTTTATCTAATTAGGATGGCTCCCACTGCTTTTTATCAAATCTTCCTTCAAATCCTAAAAGGAAAGACTAGCCGGGATTAATTACACACTACAAGTTCGCCAATCTTTCAGCCAGGCCAGTGTCGGTACTTTGAGGGAGGTCCCCCGTGCTTTCGCACGAACCTAATTAATGTAAACCTCGTTTTCCCAGAGGCGTAACCTCGTTAACACCTTTCTAGACACCTACTTGATCGGCTAATTGTAATGTATAAAACTCTCCCAGGAGTAACTCTTATTCGCAGCGGGTATCGGGATCCAACTATCTCATAGAAGGTATGCAATCTCATTGCAAATTTCAACACTTGAAATTCCCGATAATATTTTGCCCCGAACAATCTATGACCTTGACAAGGTCAACAAACCATAGGCCGCAAGTCAAGTTCAACCCGTCATTTCTTGATTGAATCAAACCCACCCGCACGACCCTTGACAAGGTCAACAAGGCCGCACAACTACCCTAACCCAATCTGCATCATATGCATAAGCAGATAAATACTGGTTAGCTACCGCACACTGCGCCTTGACAAGGTCAACAAACGCAGCACGAATACTAAACAGGACTTATCTGAAATGACGTAGGGCTACGACAGGTTTTTCTGAAAACCTATTGCGTAATGAACTTGATATCGTTGTAGAATCAAATGATTTTGAAATGGAGTGTTTTTGAGGCTTTTCTAGTTTTGCTAAAGGAGTCACTCCCGGTGAAGGGATCGTCGGTCCTTTCCTCGTCGAATGAGGTGCAGGATATATCATATATATCACTGTGCAAAGAAAAAACTCTTAAAAGCAATCAAAAGACAAACCGAATGTGTAGCATCTGCCAGTTATTGCTAAAGGAGTCACTCCCGGTGAAGGGATCTCGGTCCTTTCCCTATCGAATAAGGTGCAGGATATATCATATATACCGCTGTGCAAAGCAAGAACTTTAGCTACCTGTTTTATTTTGAAATTCAATTCTACAACATCTTAGGTTTCTTTTATTTCATTAATCTCATTAATGAAGTCCCATCATTTAAGTCACCTAAACATAACAGATAAATACGACATACACTTATGCCATCCGCATTCGCCTCGATGTCCCCTCGTGCACCGTTAGGTTAGGTAACTAACGGCAGAGCGGGGCAGGGCTAACGCGGGTGTAAAACATAAGTAACGTCTATATAATATATCATATATACTATATACTGTATCTATCACAGAACATCACATGATCACATCACAGATATCGCAGCAGAAGAATCATATGAAATATTGGATATACTAGGACGTCCGTGTTTTCAATACGAGCCAGTATAAAACACGGATTCCACGGTCGCGATGAATAGCCAAACCCACACCCCTAGACCCCTACGAGAGCGGCAAGCAACCCTACCAATTCTGGAGTTAGGAGACCCGAACTCGACTCCTCGAGTTGGTCTCCCACTGGACTCCAGAACCCGGTTACTTGTGCCCTCCTCCTTGGGTCTATCCTAGTGCGGAAAAGTAAATAATATACAACAACGGTGACAACTTCCGCAACCTGGAAGCGCCCCAATAAAAAGAATATTACATACAAGTTTTTACATGAATGAAAATGAAAAACACTCATCTCACATAAAAACCCCCGGCTATTCAAACACGACAATCCAATATAACATATCCAGCAACACATAACATCACATGTCATCAACGTAAGTAAACATGCGTATCCCAATTGTCGTTGACATATAGCAACGAAACCGGCGATATCACATATTACACTTACGGTCACAGAAAAGAAAGTGTAAAACTACAACAGTTGGAATCCGCAATCTGCATAGACATCGCATGCTTAATCAAATGAATTACTTAGACATCACATGCCTAACAGTTATAAACCCTGCATTTTAGTCTCAAAATCGAAAACACTTTTCAATATCAAGTCGGGCAATTCAACAGGATTCCCGACATCCTGATCGAATGCTCGTCGCAAACTTCAGTAGACAGTCGCACCCCTGATACCGTCGACGGAGTGCACCAAGGCGGAACACCGCTGCCGCGAGCACCCGAACGGATGCTTTCGGCGACGGGGTTCTCCTACAGTCACTTGGTCGAGGCTATGGAGTGAAGCTGTCTATTAAGTTTACCCGGCGAGTATCCGCGTACGCTATGTGATTGCGACGGACTTTTGATCACATCAAAATTCCGTGGAAACCGATCAAGTGAGACTAAACTGCTATGTTTATAACATTCATTCAGTTATCTCATAACTTATTGTGGATTCCAATTATTGTATCACATTCCGGATAAATAGAAAATGCTAAACTTTTCGATCGAACAATCGAACACCCAAGTTTTCCCGATACAGCTCAACACATGAAATAAGTCTAACAACATTCAGTTCGTGCCTCAGTACCAACGGTCCAGCCGTAGAAGGGTCAAGCCAACGCCTCACATGTGGCACACCGTACTGCCCTAAACCCGAAGGTTCAAAGGGCAGTTCAAGACGGTCACATAATCGAGTTAAGGTTTGTTGTCTTCTAGAGGGTCCATCACGTTACTTGCACTACTTAGAACGTCGTTAAACTAGGGAAAAATCCAACACTTGGAAATTTCCCGACAGGGGAAAAATTGGGTATTTAAATCCGGTCGAACTTTTTAACATATTCTAAAATTTATCCGGAAAGCCAAACAGACAAAATTTGATACTCCGATCGAAACACCGAATCCCCAAAACAACTCCAAAAAATTCAACTCTTGAATAAATTTTAAAAATACCCAGAGAACTCAGAAGCTGAAACAATGAATTACTGTGTAACAAGTTAGGGCTGACGTCATACATCCGCCGCGGAACCGCCGCATAAGCTAGGCTTATGCCGCGGTTCCGCCGCCAAATTCACTGTTCATGAAAAAAAAAAATTTCCGCCGTAATTCTTAGAATTCCCTGCTGAGTTTTCTGCATATTTTTAATTTGGAAAAATCCACGATTTTAGAAAAAGTACAGAGAGCAAGTTTGTGATCGGGTTTCGGGTTCGTTCGGACTTCAAACTCCGTCAAGACTTCGCCTAAGGCTCTAGCTAGGCACTGATACCACTGTAGGGTTCCTAGGCACTCTAGTGAGGTCTCACAAGGCATCAACCATGCCAAGTTCAAAAATATACGGTGCCAAGAAAACCTAATACGGATCGTTGGCTAGATTTCTAGGCGACAAAGCTAACTAGTTAACACTTAACTATGAGAATACGGATATACAACCTTTGTAGATCCGGTGCTCCACCTCCACGGCTCCGCAATGAAGTCTCCTCGCTGTCCAAGGCGGATCCCGGGCTCTAGTGTCGGCTTCATCGGAGAATGGACGGGCTAGGTCATCGACGACGTGCCGAAGATGATCTACGTCGAAGCATCACTAGATCAAGCTCCAACTTCACCAAGTCTAGAAAACTTGTGAAGGAAACACACTCTACTACTTGGCAAGAGGTAGAGGATGAAGAAATAGGAAGTGGGTAGACTTTAGAATTGGATTTCTCACTTGTTTCATCAATCCACCATTGATGAAGTAAGGTTTCTTCATATGAAGAAGAAGAAGAAGATGATGATAATTATTATGATAAGTTCTTTTCAAAAAGGAAATAATAAGAATACTTATTATAATGTAACCATGGTAATGTGTAGAGAGTCAATCATGGTTGAATGGAATGGTTAGGGTTAAGCATGAGACAAAATGGTCACTTGGTCAAAGTCTTCATGAAGCTTCATAATACATACAAAGAAAGCCACCATTTTCTCATTATGCTAATTATTTTCCAAAACTAATAAATAAATAAATGAATGAATAAATAATCATAACCCCAACCATTCATATAACCATGGTTCAATCTTCACACAAACACAAGTAAACATGTATCATCAAACATGATACAATCAAGTGCACAAAAGTATATCACATATACAATGTGTACATCCGAGTGAGAAAATCCATCTTAAGTAAACCGATACTAGTTAATGCAAAGTAATATATCAAATATATAATTATGCATTAAATCATTAAATCAACACTTGATTCAATGATCCGGTCATGTCGCACACAACCGACTAGTATACAATGTATCGGCTTATCGAATCAACGCTTGAATCGATAACTAGGTTATATCGCATACAACCATTCGACACATTGATCGCGGGAATGAAATACGGTATCACATACACGCATTATTCTCGGTCCCGCACATATCTCATATGCGCTCCTATTTCGTTTCGCTTGAGCCAGGAAACCTCTGTGTAGGACTCTAAAGACTCGTCAATACGCCGACAGCAGATGATGATCATATCAAACACCCACAAGCCGCAAGCGGTCTGCTAAACGTAACGGCCACCCGGGTATTGAGCGATCAGAAGATCGACGAGCAAGCCCGCTCACACTCCAGTGAATCCAACCAGTAACACTACCGTACTGTCCGGTCTGATCGTCTGATATATCGCATATCTTGCCTAGGGGTGGTAAACGTCAGACCACAATAGCTCGATAAGTCGTGTCGATATGAGGTCTATAGCAATTCGAGAAACTACTGGTAACACTTACCGGTAAATCTCAGCAACCCTGGCCAGGGATTTCCGGTTATAGCCAATCGAACACAGCGCAACATCAACTCCCTATACCGGGAGAGACGAATCCCCTCCTATCGCTCATTGCCTCCATGTGACTCGGGAATGTACCCAAAAACCACCGTTTTGCACGCCCTCTTGGACGTGGTAAGATGGAAATCAAAGCACAGTGGGAACCACACAAGACTCTATGACGATCTCGGGTCAACAGACTACTCTGTACCAGTGTCACCTGAGAACTGCCATCTGACGTGAGGTATAATACCATCTGGGAGTTCTCGGCGAGTCCGTCCAGTGTACCCAGTCTTTACTGAGCACCCGTATATCATCTCCGATGTCAAACACCAATGGATATGGGATCATCCATCGCCCATCTGTATGGGTCGAGAAGGTACACGCTAGTCTACTCTGGTATATCGATGCCCCATCTCGATACACCCACGACTAGGGACTTTGAAGGATGTACTTATGGACTACCATGTCCCCACTAGTATGATCCGCATCATAGTCCAGGTAGTCAAGTACACATCTTAAGGGCTTTACCAACATGTAACAGAGAGACAAACAGTATACACGTTAAGGTAAAGGGTAACCAGATAGCATACTATCATGTCGAGCAAGAAAGTCCTTCCTATATATGTCCCAGCATCCACTACAATATACATCCTATGTACAGTAATGGCCTCTAGGGAATACATATAACTAACACTCATAATGAGAGTGAATAGCCACTATAAATGCATGAAAATCTGGACTAAACGAGGAACAAATCGAAGTGTTGTTTCGGTCAACGAATATGAAGTGGATAGCGGCGCTCGACTGGATCAACATCTGGGTCAACATTGGTTGGATGTGTGGTAGCTGGAACAGGCGAAGTAGGGTTAGGTGGAGTGGAAACAATAGTAAGTTCCAAAAATGAAAAGTCAATTATATCAGGAGGAGGCAGAGAAATATTGGTGGATGGCTGCCTAGAGTAATAAGGAATAGAGTCTAAGAAAGTTACACTATGGGAGATGCGGAGTCGGTGACGATTAGGATCATAATAATGAAAACCCTTTTGCCGTGGGCTATACCCAAGAAATACACATAGCTGACTTAGGAGACTGTTTTTTTTGTTCATGAGGTGGAAGAAGAACAAAACAAGTACAACCAAAAAACTTAAGTTAAGAATAGGATGGAGGCTGCGAATACAAACGCTCATGTGGAGAACTGTCATGAAGAGCAGAAGAGGGCATCAGATTAATAAGATATACAGCTGTGAAAACGATATCGACCTAGAACTGTTTGGGAAAACCGACTTAGAAAGAAGAAGAGCACGAGCAGTCTCCATGATGTGACGGTGTTTCCGTTCGGCAACACCGTTCTGTTGATATGCATACGGACAAGAAAATTGGGGAAGAGTACCCTGATCTGCCAGGATATGACGAAACTCATGCGAAAGATATTCACCTCCAGAGTCTGAACGAAAAACTCTGATGGCGGCTCCAAACTGAGTACGAACCATATTAGTAAAGTCTCGATAAATTTCAAGAAGGGCCGATCGATGATGCATAAAGTAAACCTAGGTAAAACGAGAAAAATCATCGAAAAAGATAACATAATAACGGTTGCTACTACATGATGGAATAGGAGCAGGTCCCCATACATCAGAATGAACCAACTCAAAGGCAGAACTACATTTAGACTCGCTATGAGGAAAAGGACGAGTGATTTGTTTACCAAGTTGGCACTCAATGCACGTAGAAAAATTAGAGGAAGAAATATGACCTAAAGCACCATTTTGAAAAAGTAATTAGAGACGATCAGCTCCTATATGACCAAGACATCGATGCCAAAGATCACCGACACTAAGAACGAATTCGGTGCGAGTGATAGCAGGTGAAGCAACAGAGGAAGAAGGTAATTGTAGATGATCCATGACATAATGCCTATTATAATGACGGCCCCAACCAATCATTGCTCTAGAATGTCGATCCTGTACAGAGCAAGAAGTAGAGTCAAAAGTCACAGTACATTCATGGTCAATAATTTGACCGATCGACAATAAATTTATCGATAAATTTGGAACGTGTAACACGGAAGGTACTGATAAACAGCTAACAAGACATCCTTGATGGATGGCAGCGAGTGGGGCACCATTAGCAGTAAGGACCTTAATCTCAAAAGTAAGGCATGACACAGATGAAAGTGTAGTAGATTGAGGAGTCATGTGAAAAGACACACCTGAATCCAGGATCCATAAGTCATTCGGGATACCTGAAGTGCATAAAGTAGAGGATGTGATATGATTCGACATGGCTGGTAGAGAAGTCTCAAAGGTACCAGTAGAAATATTCTGACTTCGAAACATCTATGTTAACTGCGGTATAGTCAAAGTAATTCTTCCTCCCTATAGTAATTGCTTCAACTGAATTGTTGTCAGAGTAACAAGATTTTTTCGATTAGAAGACATCATTTTATAGCTCACAAATAGATGTATATGAAGTGATGCAGCCAATCTTCTAAGCACTTGCAAGAGATTGATATATAGAATACGTGCAAATGAAAACAAGATATGAAGTGATTTATCCAAAGATTTTGGTTCTCTCTCCAATCAAATAGGCTCCACTAACCTAAATTGCATTCACCTGGAAAAAAAACATGGGGAACCCTAAAGTTTCTAGGGTTTGTTGACAAAAAATTGAAGCTGCGGCGGCGAAATCTCAACCCGTAATTTTTTTTTAATGATTTGAGAATACCAGTAACATTTCAGAAAAATAGAAAATATTATTTTGGAATTTAAATAATAAAATAATAAATTTCACAGATATTATACGAATATAGATTTGAGTTTTAATAGAATGGTATAATTATATGCAAATATTTTTGGAAAGTAATTGAAATTTAAAATGAATTATCATTTATGAAAGTATTTATTTGATTTGGGCTTTTTATAAATTAATATATAATTATTTACATACAAGTTTAATGTTAAACTTGATTAGTATTTTCCTAATTATGCATTAAACCAAGTCCATTTTGTTAACCATATTTTAAAGTGTCATGACATGTTAAGTGCATGATAATAGTTTCATTTTTGTTTTAACAATGGTTTTAAATTGTTTTAAGAAAAGATAAGAAAAAGAAAATGGAAAAAAATGGAAAAGATATGAGACATGGTGGGACAAGGAGGTATGGTCAAGAGGGAGAGTGTATGAGAGAGAGAGAATGAGAATTATGGTTGCACCATTTCATTACTTCATCTCATTATTTTCTTCTTCCTCTTCTTCATCTCCTTCATCATTTTCACCTCCTCCACCACCCTCACTACCGCTAATGAGGTCTCACAAGGCATCAACCATGCCAATTTCAAATTTTACAAGTGCCGAGAAACCCTAATACGGATTCGTTGACTAGTGTTTAGGCGAAAAGTGAAACTAGTTAACAATTTAACTAAAAGAAAGATGCTACAACCTTTGTAGATCCGGTTCTCCACTTCCTTAGCTCCACGTAGACGTCCTCTCGCTGTCCATGTCAGATCCCGGACTCTTGCATCGGCTCCATCAGAGAAATAGGCGGGCTAAGTCGTCGGCTTCGTTGCCGAAGATGATCTACGTCGAGGCAACACAAGATCAAGCTCCTACTTCACCAAGCAATGAAACTTGTGAAGTAAACACCCTATACTACTTGGCAAGAGGTAGAGGATGAAGAAATAGGAGGTGGGTTCACTTTAGAATTGGATTTCTAACTCTTTTGCTCAAGATGCCATTAATGGTGGCAAGCTTTTTCTTGAAGAAGAAGAAGAAGATGATGAAGAATATGATAAGCTTCTTTTAAAAATAGAAAACAATATGATACTTATCATAATCTTAACTTTAGTTAGGTGTAGAGAATAAACTAAGGTTAGTTGGAATGGTTAGGGTTAAGCATGAGATAAGAATGGTGGACTTGTTCAAAGCTTCAAGAAGCTTCAACAAACAAACAAAATAAGCCACCATTCCTTTTATTTTCCAAAATAAATAAATAAATAAATAACTAAGTAAATAAACAAAACCCTAACCATTCATATAACCATGGTTTAATCTTTACACAAATCCAAGTGAGCAAGTATCATCAAACATGATACAAACAAGTGCACAAAAATATATCACATATACAATGTGCATCAAGTGAGAAAATCCTTTTAAAATGAACCAATACTAGTTAATGCAAAGTAATATATCAAATATATAATTATGCATTAAATCATTAAATCAACACTTGATCCAATGATCCGGTCATGTCGCACATAACCGACTAGTATACAATGTATCGACTTATCGAATCTATCTTTGATTCGATAACTGGGTTATATCGCATACAACCAATCGAAACATTCATCACGAGAATGAAATACGGTATCACATACACGCATTATTCTCGGTCCCGCACATATCTCATATGTGGTCCTATTTCGTTTCGCTTGTGCCAGGAAACCTCTGCGTAGGACTCTAAAGACTCGTCAATACGCCGGCAGCAGGTGATGATCATATCAAACACCCACAAGCCGCAAGCGGTCTGCTAAATGTAACGGCCACCCGGGTATTGAGCGATCAGAAGATCGACGAGCAAGCCCGCTCACACTCCTGTGAATCCAACCAGTAACACTTACCGTACAGTCCGGTCTGTTCGTCTGATATGTCGCATATCAAGTCTAGGGGTGGTATACATCAGACCCCAATAACCGATAAGTCGTGCCGATGTGAGGCTCATAACGGGTCGAGAAACTACTGGTAACACTTACCAGCAAATCTCTGATCAGCCCTGGCCAGGGACTTCCCTGTTACGGCCAATCGAGCACAGCGCAACATCAACCCCCAATACCGGGAGAGACGAAACCCCTCCTATCGCTCATTGCCTCCATGTGACTCGGGACTGTACCCAAAAACCACCGTTTTGCATGCCCTCATGGACGTGGTAAGGTGGAGATCAAAGCACAGTGGGAATCACACAAGACTCTATGACGATCTCGGGTCTACAGACTAACCTGCACAAGTGTCACCTGAGAACTGCCATCTGACGTGAGGTATAATACCATCTGGGAGTTTTCGGCGAGTCCGTCCAGTGTACCCAGTCTCCACTGAGCACCCGTATACCATCTCTGATGTCAAACACCAATGGATATGGGATCATCCATCGCCCATCTCATGGGTCGAGAAGCGTATACGCTAGTCTACTCTGGTATATCGATGCCCCGTCTCGATACACCCACGACTAGGGACCTTGAAGGATGTACTTATGGACTACCATGTCTCCACTAGTATGATCTGCATCATAGTCCAGGTAGTCAAGTGCACATCCTAAGGGCTTTACCAACATGTAACTACAAGACAGTTTAAAGAGACTAGTATACATGTTAAGATAAAGAGTAACCAGATAGCATACTATCATATTGAGCAAGAAAGTCATCTCTATATATGTCCAAGCATCCAATATAATATACATCATCTGTACAATACTGGCCTCTAGGGCATACATACAATTAACAATCTCCCACTTGCACTAGGGCCAGCTGCTGTAGTATCGCATACCGAGCATCCCGAAGAGTCTCTCAAACTGTATCTGGGGAATGGCCTTCGTAAGTGGATCCGCCGTGTTGTTCTTCGTGTCAACCCTCCTGACCTTGATCTCCCGGCGATCAACTATCTCCCGGATCAGGTGATACCGCCTCAGAATATGCCTGGATCGCTGATGGGACCTGGGTTCCTTGGCCAAAGCTACCGCTCCATTGTTATCGCAATACAAAGGTATTGGATGCTCAATGGATGGAACCACTCCATGTTCAGTAATGAACTTCTTGGTCCAGACAGCCTCTTTGGCAGCATCGTTGGCAGCGATGTATTCAGCCTCCATCGTCGAGTCTGCCACGGTTTCCTGCTTGGAACTCTTCCAGCTAACCGCCCCTCCGTAAAGGGTAAAGACAAATCCCGACTGCGACTTAGAGTCGTCCTTATCACTCTGGAAGCTCGAATCGGTAAAGGACTCCACTTGGAGTTCTCCGTTACCATACACCAAGAGCATCTCTTTAGTCCTTCGCAAGTACTTGAGAATGCTCTTCACAGCTGTCCAGTGACTCTCTCCAGGATCAGCTTGATACCTGCTCACTACACTTAGTGAGTATGCAACATCGGGTCTGGTACATAGTATCGCGTACATGATAGAGCCTACAACCGAAGCATAGGGTATCCCTTGCATGCGAGCTCTCTCCAAATCAGTCTTGGGAGACATCTCTTTGGAGAGAGTGACTCCAGAGATCGTGGGCAAGTTCCCACGCTTGGATTCTTCCATACTAAACCTCTTTAGTATGGTGTCAATGTACCTGGATTGGGACAATCCCAATATCCGTTTGGATCTATCTCTATAGATCCTAATTCCCAATATGCAGGAGGCCTCACCAAGATCTTTCATTAAGAATCTTTGTGATAAGAAGAGCTTGACCGATTGCAGCATAGGAATATCATTTCCTATCAAGAGTATGTCGTCCACGTAAAATACGAGGAAGACAACCTTACTCTCTGCCACCTTCTTGTAAATACAAGGTTCATCTGGGTTTTTGACGAAATCAAACTCTTTGATAACGACGTCAAAGCAGATGTTCCAACTCCGCGATGCTTGCTTTAATCCATAAATGGATTTAAACAGCTTGCACACCTTCCCGCTGTTCCCACTGTCTACGAAGCCCTCTGGCTAAATCACCATTTAGAAAGGCGGTCTTAACATCCATTTGCCAGATTTCGTAATCATGATATGCAGCGATGGCAAGCATGATCCGGATGGATTTAAGCATAGCCACTGGAGAAAAGGTTTCGTCATAGTCCACACCTGGTCTTTGACGAAAACCCTTTGCAACAAGTCTAGCTTTGAAAGTCTCCACTTTCCCATCTACACCAAGTTTTTTCTTGAAGATCCATTTGCTCCCAATGGGTTTTACCCCTTCAGGAGCAACTTCCAAAGTCCATACTTTGTTGGTGTACATAGATTCCATCTCGGACCTCATAGCATCCAGCCATTTCACCGAGTCCCTACTCGTGATGGCCTGCTCGAAACTAGTTGGGTCATCATCCTCCATGATGCAATCCTCGCTCCCACCATCCATGAGAAAACCATAGTATCTCTCAGGTTGGCGAGGAACCCTACTAGATCGGCGGAGAGGCTGAGGTTCATTGGGAGCTACTGAATCCTCTGGTTCCACTAAATCTTCAGTTACGGTTTGTGTATCTGGAACTTCTTCTAGCTCTACCACTTTGCCACTAATTTCTTTTTCAAGGAATTCCTTTTCTAAAAAGGTGGCATATTGAGAAACAAACACTTTTTGTTCTTCAGCGTGGTAGAAAAAATATCCTTGGGAATTCTTAGGATATCCCACAAACTTGCAAAGAACTGACCGTGCCTCGAGTTTGTCTGGATTTTGCCTTTTGACATAGGCCGGACAACCCCATATCTTAACTCGTTTAAAATATGGTCTCTTCCCACTCCATATCTCATATGGTGTGGTAGGTACAGATTTAGATGGAACTTGATTCAATAGGTATGTTGCTGTCTCTAGTGCATATCCCCAGAAGGAAATAGGTAACTCAGCTGTGCTCATCATAGAGCGCACCATATCTAATAGGGTGCGGTTCCTCCGTTCTGATACACCGTTGTGCTATGGTGTATATGGAGGAGTCAGCTGAGAGAGAATCCCATTCTCTTTTAGGAAGTCCAGGAATTCATTGCTCAAGTATTCACCTCCTCGATCAGATCGAAGGATTTTAATACTTTTTCCGGTTTGGTTTTCGACTTCTTGTTTATATTCTCTAAATTTCTCAAAAGCTTCTGATTTGTGTTTCATCAGGAACACATATCCGAATCTAGAGAGATCGTCAGTGAATGTAATGAAGTACGAAGAACCATCCCTGGCATGTGTAGACATTGGACCGCATAAATCACTATGTATCAGTCCCAAGAGTTCGGTAACTCTTTCTCCGTGTCCCGTAAACGGAGTTTTGGTTATCTTGCCTTTGAGACATGACTGGCAAGTGTTATAAGATGAAAATTCAAACGGATTTAAATATCCATCCTTATGCAACTTAGCTAGTCGTGTCGCATTGATGTGACACAGTCTACAATGCCACAAGAAGGATTCGTTCAGTTCTGAACTCTTCCTCTTGTGTGTGTTTTTTATGGTCAGAACTGTTGATTGATTTAGAACGTAAATGCCATTGCACAGCGTGCCTGATCCAACCAACTTTTGGTTACGGAAAATGTTCATAACATTGTCCTGTAATACAAAATTATATCCCTCTTTACTCAATAAAGAAACCGATATAATGTTGCATATCAGGTTCGGCATGTAATAGCATTCGTTCAGAACCAATGTATTACCAGTTGGTAATACAAGGTGATATTCCCCGATAGTCTTAGCTGCAACAATTGCACCATTTCCAACTCTAATGTCTTTATCACCTTCTCCAAGTTCTCTACCTTTCCTGAGCCCATGTAACTGATTACATATATGGGATCCTGAACCGGTATCTAATACCCAGGACGTGGAGCAAATGGAGAAACAGTTCTCTGTAACGAACACACCCGAAGAAAATGCATCATCATGTACTTTCTTCATTCGGGTGGCATGGGAATCCTGGTATTCCCCTATATCCTGTTCAGTCCTATAACTCTTATAAGAAAGAACGGAACCAACGTTCCCCAGCACAGTATAACATGCGGGTTCGGTCAATACATCCATATTATTATCTTTATTAGGGCATGACATGGTCGCTACCTGGAGAGAGAGAGAAGAAAACACTTTAGCGTATGCTCGTGCAAGATCAGATTGGTTATTATCTTATCTAATCAGGATGGCTCCCACTGGTTTTTATCAAATCTTCCTTCAAACCCTAAAAGGAAAGACTAGCCGGGATTAATTACACCCTACAACTTCGTCGATCTTTCAGCCAGGCCAGTGTCGGTACTTTGAGGGAGGTTCCCCGTGCTTTCGCACGGACCTAATTAAAGTAAACCTCATTTTCCCAGAGGCGTAACCCCGTTGACACCTTTCTAGACACCTACTTGATCGGCTAATTGTAATGTGTAAAACTCTCCCAGGAGTAACTCTTACTCGCAGCGGGTATCGGGATCCAACTATCTCATAGAAGGTATGCAATCTCATTGCAAATTTCAACACTTGAAATTCCCGATAATATTTTGCCCCTAGTAGCTATATGACCTTAACATAGTCAACAAATCATAAGTGCTAGTCAAGTTCAACCCGTCATTTCCTGATTGAATTAAACCCACCCGCACGACCCTTAACATAGTCAACAAAGTCGCACGACTACCCTAATCCAATCGCATCATATGCTTATACAGATAAGCACCAATCAGCTACCGCACACTACGCCTTAACATAATCAACAAACGTAGCACGAATACTAACTAGTACTTATCTGAAATGACGGAGGGCTACGACAGGTTTTTCTGAAAACCTATTGCGTAATGAACTTGATATCGTTGTAGAATCAAATGAAGTTTTGAAATGGAGTGATTTTGAGGCTTTTCTAGTTTTGCTAAAGGGGTCACTCCCGGTGAAGGGATCGTCGGCCCTTTCCTCGTCGAATGAGGTGCGGGATATATCATATATATCGCTGTGCAAAGCAAAAATCCAAAAGCAATCAAAAGCAAACCGAGTGTGTATCATCTGCCAGTTATCGCTAAAGGGGTCACTCCCGGTGAAGGGATCTCGGCCCTTTCCTCATCGAATAAGGTGCAGGGTATATCATATATACCGCTATGCAAAGAAAAACTGTAGCTACCCTTTTTATTTAAAATTTGATTCTACAACATCTTTTAGGTTTCTTTTCTTTCATTAATCACATTAATGAAGTCCCATCATTTAAGTCACCTAAACATCACAGATAAATACGACGTACACTTATGCCATCCGCATTCGCCTCGATGTCCCCTCGTGCACCGTTAGGTTAGGTAACTAATGACAGAGCAGGGCAGGGCTGGTGCGGGTGCAAAACATAAGTAACGTCTATATAATATATCATATATACTATATACAGTATCCATCAGAATATATCAAATGATCACATCACAGATATCGCAGCAGAAAATATCATATGAAATATTGGATATACTAGGACGTCCGTGTTTTTAATACGAGCCAGTATAAAACACGGATTCCACGGTTGTGATGAATAGCCAATCCCACACCCCTAGACCCCTACGAGAGCGGCAAGCAACCCTACCAATTCTAGGGTTAGGAGACCCGGACTCGACTCCTCGAGATGGTCTCCCACCGGACCCTAGAACCCGGTTACTTATGCTCCCCTCCTTGGGTCTATCCTAATGCGGAAAAGTAAATAATATACAAAAGGTGACAACTTCCGCAACCTGGAAGTGTCCCAATAAAAGAATATTACATACAAGTTTTTACATGAATGAAAATGAAAAACACTCATCTCACATAAAAACCCCCGGCTATTCAAACACGACGATCCAATATAACATATCCAGCAACACATAACATCACATGTCATCAACGTAAGTAAGTATGCATACCCCAATTGTCGTTGACATATAGCAACGAAACCAGCGATATCGACATACTACACTTACGGTCACAGAAAAGAATGTGTAAAACTACAACAATTGGAATCCGTAACCTTTTTAGACATCGCATGCCTAATCAAATGAAATACTTAGACATCACATGCCTAACAATTATAAACCCCGCATTTTAGTCTCATTATCGAAAACTCTTTTCAATATCAAGTGAGACTAAACCGCTAGATTTATAACATTCATTCAGTTATCTCATAACTGTTTGTGAATTCCAATTATTGTATCCCATTCCGGATAAATAGAAAATATTAAACTTTCCGATCAAACATTCGAACACCCAAGTTTCAACACAAGAAATAAGTTCAAAGACATTCACTTCATGCCTCAGTACCAACGGTCTAGCCTAGAAGGGTCAAGCCAACGCCTCACTTGTGGCACGCCGTACTGCCCCAAACCCTAAGGTTCAAAGGGCAGTTCAAGACGGTCACATAATCGAGTTAAGGTTTGTTGTCTTCTAGAGGGACTGTTTCCTGATTTAAAATCAGAAAAGCTTATGGAAAAAGCTTCAGAAGAGGGTCACGTGCTTACACGTGACCAGCAGTCACGTGTTGGCACGTGACACCTAAAAGTATCGGCAAGGCAAGTTCAGTTTCCCAACTACATCGAGGAAAAGGGCTTCAGAAAGAGTCACGTGCTCCCACCTGACCAGGGTCACGTGTCTGCACGTGACATTTAAAAGCAAGCGGCAAAGGCACATTGGTTCCCTGATCAAATCAAGGAAAATGCTTCAGAAGAGGTCACGTGCTCCCACGTGACCAGGGTCACGTGTTGGCACGTGACGCTCAAAACATCAGACTCGTTCTCCGGTTAAATCAAGAAAAAGACTCCAGACGAGGGTCACGTGCTCACACGTGACCAGGGGTCACGTGGTGGCACGTGACGGCTAAGCAGCAGAAGAAGGCAGAGTGCAAAAGAAGAATAGGGCTCGTTACAAGGGGGTCACGTGCCCACACGTGACCAAGGGTCACGTGGCCGCACGTGACCAGCTTTCAAAGCCCATTTGTTAACAGAATTAAATTCTGAGAAAAGGACTCTCAAATCTTTCCAAAAGCAACCGATTAAATTAAAGATTCAGAAGTGATTAAATATCATTTATCTATGGGAAAATCTCGAATTTGGAAAGATTTCCCCTTCAAATCTAACAGAAATAACAAAGGAGAATCCCTGGATTTGAAATCCAATGGTGAATAAAATTCACCTAATAATCCAAAGGTCCAAAACGAATGATGGATGCAAATCAAATCTCTCAATGAAGATTCGTCAAAAACTAATTGACTCGGCCGCTTCTCCTATAAATAGGAGCCAAGAGACATACAAAAAAGATAGACACGCAGAGGGAAGAAAAGGGAGAGAGCCTTGATACTTTGAGGAATTTGGATCTTCTGCAAAAGAAAACTCTAGGTAAGAAAGGGAAGGCTTTTTGAAAGAAAGAGAATTTAATTCTCAACAGAGTTCAACTCTGATGTAAAACAGAAGAACATATTTCTTCTCTCTTTGATAGAGGATCTGTAAAGTGCACATCTCCCCTTGAAGTTGAGAATTTAATTCTCAATGGGTTGAGATCCTGCCATGCAGATCCAAAGCATAGAGAGGGAATGCAAGCACGAGAATTTAATTCTCACAGAACTATAGGAATTTAATTCCTTTAAAATAAAATTAGGGTTTGACCCTGTGTCATGGGAATTTAATTCCTTCAGAACAAAAAGAATCAGGGTTTAACCCTAGTTAAGAACTTAGTTCTGTTAAAACAACAGGAATTTAATTCCCTTAATCCTACTCCCCAGAATAATTCTCTAACAGAGAGTGGGAGTTTAATTCCTTAAAGCTTTTATTAGGGTTTAACCCTATTCGATTCTTCATATATATAAGGAATTTAATTCCTACAAAAAATTCAGAGTTCAACTCTTCAAAAGAAACTAAGAATTTAATTCCTTTGAAATTATTGTCAGGGTTCAACCCTACGAGGAATTTAATTCCTGAAAAGGATTAACAGATCTTCTAACAACTACAGAAAAGAAGGGTCACGTGTCACCACGTGACCCCCCCAAAAGATCTACAGAAAGCCCTTTGAGGCAGTGCCTTACGTGACCCTTGGCAGAAGCTTTAACATACCTCGTTTAGACACCCGTCACGTGATGACACGTGATGCTCCAAAAATGCGATCTCCTCAGAAGAACAAATGAAGGGAGGGCGCTCTCACGTGTTGCCACGTGACCCTTCCTGCCTTAGTGTTTAACACTAAACCCCTGAATTCAGTATTAGAACATTGTTTGGTCTTAGTGTTCAATACCAAGCAAAGAACTTTACTTGCAGTGTTCAACACTGATTGCCTTAGTGTTCAAACACTAGTTTGGGACTTCTGTTGACAGTGTTTAACACTGATCTGTTTTTGTGTTTAACACTAATTCGAAAGCCTTGTTGCTGGTGTTTAACACCAATTATCTTTTAGTGTTAAACACTGACTTATCAATCTCATTCCCAGTGTTCAACACTGATTGGTCTTTAGTGTTTAACACTAGGCATTGGCCCAATTGGCTAAATGGATAGAGGCAAAGCCTCTCCTTCAAGGGACCAAAAGTTAGCCAATATTCCAGACATGATTGGACTTAGCCCAAGCTGGCCATAAGTCCTCAATTCGTAATTAACTGAGCTAATGGGCTCATGACATAATTAATTGGTCTTGATCCCAAATTGGGCCAAGGACTATTTAATCCACTCCGGTTCCAGGGTACATCTATTCACTCCTTTGATACTTGGCATTGTAATCCCTCAATGTCTTCAAAGAGGTGACGGGTCCCGATGACCACATATTGATATGGACTGTGGGGTCCGTAAACCCATGGACTACGACGTCCTTAACCTTGACCGAGATGTCTTAAAACTAACAATGGACTGTGGGGTCCTTAAACCCATAGACTACGACGTCCTTAACCTCGACCGAGATGTCTTAAAACTAACAATGGACTGTGGGGTCCTTAAACCCATGGACTACGACGTCCTTAACCTCGACCGAGATGTCTTAAAACTAACATTGGACCGCAATGTCCTTAAACTTCCCTTGGACCGCAATGTCCTTAAACTACCCATGGACCGCAATATCCTTAAACTACCCATGGACCGCAATGTCCCTAAACTGGAACAATAGAGCCACGCATGCTCTCTTGTCGGATCTAAACGATCCCATTTAAGTTGATCTTAGCCTTAAATATGGCTAACGTATCCTTAAACCTTCAAACAGACTGGGCTATGAATCTCCCCCAATTAACTCTGGTTCGAGGGTACATCTCTGAACTCCTCTGACATCTGTCGTTGTAATCCTTCAACGTCGTCAGAGAGGTGACGGGTCCCGACGGCCATACATACGATGGACCACTATGTCCCTAAACTGGAACAACGAAGCCCAAATGCTATTTTGTCGGATCTAAACGATCCCGTTAAGTTGATCTTAGTCTCAAGTTAGACTAACGTATCCTTAACAAACGTTTGAGTTGATCTTAGCCTCAAGTATGGCTAACGCATCCTCAAACCAAACCCCCAAACCCAAATCTAAGATAATACGGATTTGGACTAGTCCACGCCCTACGGGCGACGACATAACTCGGTCTCCGTAAACAATCCACGGGCAACAAAACATAAAATAAACACACACGACACGAAGTGATCATCTGGAGAAGGAGAAAGTTGCTACCGCGATGCGGTAGCGTAATTAACTGCAGGGGCTTGCGCCTGCAGGGAAAAGCGTCCCCACAATCAAAAACCCCTCAAACGAGGGGGAATCTGACGAAGTCTGCTACATCGGCCGCATCCGTTTAAACCTTCGATACATGGTGCCATAAATCAACTTGGCATCTTCGGAGAGGTGGACGGATAGCACCAATTAGCATCTGCCCCGAATTTCAGGCGAGACGCCACGTCGTCGCCGTCCTTCGGAGGGGAACAGATTCTGGCACGCCCGGTGGGACCTTTTCCTCTTTCCACTCCACACTTCATGTGTCGTGATTCGCGAACCAATCGCGGTTCGCTAATGGTTGCCCTTGGGTTTCAAGATACTGAGAATTGGCGTCTTGCTTATTGCAGAAAGCAAAGGATCGATGGCTTCTACTTCTGAGAAATTCTCCAACTGCTCAGATTGCAATTGCGACCAACGCTTTGCCTCCCCAGGAGGTATAGCTTATGGACCCCAAGCTGCTTCGTTATTCACAATGCCGGTGGACCAGGTGACTCAGGCCACTACCGGATTGTTCTTTGGGACTATACTCCCACCAACAAGCTTCGCGGCGTCGGTGCTGACAAAGGAAGCTCTTAAGAAGTCGGTCTTTGATCGTCTTACCCCTGCCGCGGCTCCTCTCAACGATTCGCCCAATGTCAACGCCTCGTTCTTCTCTAGATTGGGCCAGAAATCCTGCGAACTCATCATGGGGCCTACAATCTCAGAGAAGGCTGCTTCTAAGAAAGTGACCGCTCCTGCTGCCGAAATCGCCAAGGTGGCTTCTCCGGCCAAAAAGTTGGTCTTTACAAGATTGACGGCTTCATCTCCCGCCCCTGCTGCCCAAAGGACATCGGTCTTTGACAGGCTAACACCAACAGCGACCCCCCACCCACACAGGGGGCAAGACGAAACCATTCTTACCGCCGACCTAACGCCGTCAGCTCGACACGCTCAACGTCGCCATTGGCGCCGAGTAAGGAAGGCTGGAGGCAACTCCCCCTCCGGGTTGACTCCATCAGCCCCGATGGCAGAAGTTAATGCATCTGTTCCAACTGGGAACAGCTTCGAAATGCTAAATAAGGTGCGAAGGAATTCCCCTACTGCAGTGCTAAAGAGGTCTCCTCCCCCATTAAAAAAGGTTGTGGAAATAAAATCAGAACAGCCCCGATCCCCTCAACGGCTGTCTTCCAAAATCTATAAGGTTTGGCGGCAGGCCCGAGACTCGATCACCGATCCAAACCTCTCCCGCCAGCACAAGAAGCTGAAAATCCAACCGGAAGCTGGTCACCAGGCTAAACCCCAAAAGGCTGTCTGGACGCCCACCTCAACAGCCCCCTCAACCTCCATGGCTCATAAAAGGAGGAGGCCAGAGAAGATCCCCCAGCCTGCAACGACGGCTAAAAGCACTGAGCCCAGACGCCCGAAGTCTGGGGGCATGGTGGTGCACACTGTTTATATGGCTTCTGGAAAGGAGGAAAGCCGCACTTCTACGGGCCACAGACCGCTAACCCGATCCGTGACGAAAGCCCAGGAGCAACAACAAAAGCTTCAGGAAATGATGAATGCTATGGCCGCACTTACCGGGCCAAAAGAAAACCCAGAAACGTCCCCAAACGCATGCCAGGAGGAAGAAACCGACGCTGAATTCCTTCGCCGGATACTGGAGAAGAAAGACAAAGAGGCTGCTGAACAAGCGGCCAACATACAACGTATGGGCCTTCTCTTCCAAGATATGATAGGAATGATGATTCAGCAGGACCTACCCACCGAGGATCCCCCAATCGTTCTTGAAGACGACCGAGGAGAAACGTCAAATCCACCACCAGCCCTCTCAACGGCCAAGGAGGAGACAATCTCTAAAGCTGATTTAGTCGACTATATAGCCCAGCAAATCCGGGTTCATCATGCGACTGAGGCAGCTGGTCAAATTGTAAAGACGGGCCGGCCGTATCCAAGCTGGTATGACCAAATCAAATACCCGCCGGGCTATACAATACCAAAATTCCACGTGTATAAGGGGACCGGCAATCCCCATCAACATGTTGCCCAGTTCAGGGCCCTTTGCGGTAACGCCGGCGGTGATGATAAACTGTTGCTTCGCCAGTTCGTGGGCAGCTTATCAGAAACAGCGTTCGAATGGTATTCGGAACTCCCTAACGATTCTATCAAAACGTTCGCTGAAATGGAGCTGCTATTCACTCAACGATTCGCAAGTGCCAGCGAACGCACTCCAATAACAGCATTGATTAACGCTAGGGTAAAACCAGGCGAAACCTGGGTCCAGTATGCTATACGCTGGCGAAATTTGTGGTCGAAATGCGAACAACGCATTGAGGAGGCACCCGCAGTGGGCATGTTCGTGGGAACCCTAGACTGTTGGAGATAGTGCCCTCAGAGTCAATTATTGGATCACAGGCACGTGATTGCAATGATTGAGGGGAGGACCAGTCCCAGTAGGACATTCTTACTCAAGATGATAGTATGCTATCTGGTTTACCTTTATCATCGTGTACTGCTTTAGGTGACCTTAAAGGTCACTATTGCACGTTGATAGAGCCCCTAGGATTCTTGCTTGACTACCGGCAGTATGAGGGCGATCATATACGTGGGAGCTGGTAGTCTATAAGCACATCCTTAAATGGTCCCTAGTCGTGGGAGTTTCGAGACAGGGCATCGATACTCCAGAGTAGACTTATGTATACAGTCGAGACCCCGACGAGGGGCGGTGGCCGGTCTCACAAGCCATTGGTGTCAGTTGGTTCACCTAAGATGTATACATGTGCTCATTGGGTTATGAGTACACCGGACAGGACTCGCCGGGAACCTGCTAGTTGGGTTTTATACCGGACGTCAGATAGCAGTTCCCTGGTGACATGTGTACAGGTTAGTTCATCGACCTGGGATCGTCATTTATCTCGTGTGAGTTCCCACTGTGCTTTGATTACTACCCTACCACGGCTCAAAGGAGTCGTGCAAACAGGTTTTAGTTGGGTACAGTCCCGAGCCACATGGAGGCAGTGAGCGGATCTGCAGGGGTTCGTCTGTCCCGGTATTGGGGGTGAGGTCGCGCTGTGTCGAGGAGAGCCAGAACATGAAAATTCCTTGGCCAAGGCAGGAGATTTGCTGGTAAGTATTCCAGTAGTATCTCAGGGTGTTCTGGGCTGCACTCCGACACGACTTGTACCGCTTTTGGGGGTCTGACTTTTACCAACCCCCTAGGCCCGCCATGCGATGCTGATAGACGAACGGACCGGACTGTACGGATATTGTCACTGACAGGCTCTGTAGGGTGTCAGGATGAGTTCACTCATCGATGTCCCTTTTAGTCAATAGCTGGTGGCCCGTCACGTATTGGCTTATACCTCTGACGCGCTAGTGGTTAAATCCACAGCCATAGTATTGACGAGTCTTTAGAGTCCACCACACTTTCAGTTACTCAAGCTTTCGGGCGAAACGCTGTAGAGGCCGTATGGAGATATGGCAGGGTTCGATCAGATACATGCGGTATTGCACGGATCAGGATCGGACGGATAATACTAGCCGGCTTTGGTTTAAGCCGGATCCTAGTATAGTACAGTGTAGATTTTGTCTCATTGCATTTGTATCCGGTCGGAATACAGATGCGGGTGTGTATGCACAGTATCGGGGTTTTCCTGTAATTTATTACGGGACCAGTTTTCTGAAGTTGCCAGTTTGCATTCCATTCCGGCCGGTTTTCCTTTGTTCTTTCCCGGCCGGACTTTTCCGATGGAGGGTGTTATTTGCAAGTTTGCAAATAACATATTGTGGAGGGGTTTCTTGCATATGTATTGATTATGATGGCATCTTTTCTTTTCAATCATCATTTGATTCTCTTTACATCACTAAAAGGTGATTAGAGTTTGATGTGAGTTTGTTATGATGATGTTTGGTTATGGTGACCCTTTCTTTTTTCCTTCACTCACCTCCCTCTTGCTTATGTTTGATTTCCTCCACCATTTTCTCACTAGATGAAAGAAGCCACACTTGAGAGAAGAAGAAGAGAGAGTTTCATTTTGAGCTTGTGGGATTTTTCTTGATCTCATTTCATGCTAGGAAAAATGCTAGCACCATTTTTCCTTATCTAGTTTCCTCCATCATCTTCAAATGGCAACAAAACCCCAAATGAGACATAGCCTCTGCACTACACATTCTACAGCAAATCTTGGACGCGTCGGCCAGCCAACTTCGCGCCCGAGTTGCCTCGGTATTGAGGTGGGAGCCCGTAAAAGATACAGGCGATGTGGTGCCCTTCCGGCGAGGAGGCGATGACCGGAGTTTCCGCAGGAGATCGGGACGACGACGAGAAGACCGGAGGACTCGGATCATTCGGTATATCTTTTCCCCTTCTTGTAGTTGGCTTAGACTAGTTAATGGTTCGATCCGGGTGTTTAGTGCGCGGTGGTGCCGGTTTGCTAAGTTCGCAAAATTAAAGTTTTTCACCGCTTCCGCATTCCGGCATCGGATTGACGGCCGGGGCGCCGCCGTGCACTTACAGTGGTATCAGAGCCTCGCCATTAACATAGTTTAGCTTTGTTTGATGTGTTTACATTTCCGATCGACCGAAATCCAAAATCCGCATTGTTCTTCACATCAGTTTTCTGCTGTTTTTTTTCTGGCTCGAAAATTTTTTCAGGTTGCAGAAAAGTGATGTACTGGAAATTCTAAGAACACTGTAGAAATTCGATACAGTGAGTCCACAGTGAGAGCGCGGAACCGCGGCCAAACACCCCTTTGGGCCGCGGTTCCGCCGCACCATGTTGAGATCACTGCATCAAATTTCTACAGTTGCTTTCTGGGGTGATTTTAGGGTTTTTGGAATATTAATTTTGGGCCTAGAATTTCTTGATGTGCTACAGTATTGCTTGGGGGCCCACTTGTTAAAATTTGATCGATCGGATATTTTAAACACATTATTTCACAGTATTTACATTATATCTGCGACCGTGAATGTCACTCGATCGGTAAATCCTGTCTAACTGCTATAGCCCGGTTTGACGGATTTGCGAACGTGACTTTCACGTTGATGTTCTGTGTTATGTTGTGATGTTGCGGATCGGTCGTGGGGGATAGCCTGGATGCAATGCTAGTACAGTTTTGTTGTATTATGTACATTTGATATTGCGGGGCGAGCGTCCGACATGTGGACTGCCGTCACTGCCTGTTTGTATTATTATTTTTGGGACACGACATGGTTGCGGTCGATGTACCCGGTGTATGTATATTTTACTTTCTGTACTAGGATTATCCCGCGGAGGGATGCATGGATAGCCGGGTTCTAGAAGGAAACAAGCCCGCATCTCATGGCATTGAGACGGAGGGGGCTTCACTCTGGGATTGGCGGGCTATTCGCCGCACTTGTAGGGGGTACAGGTTGACCCAGGAGGGGTGCCCAAGTTGCCGGATTCCATGGAGTGCCGGGTGGTCCATTCACGTCGCTGAAGGGGGCTGCCTCGCTTCAGGTCTTGGTAGGTGGCTTGCCGCGCCCGTAGGGGTCTAGGATTTCATTGCACAGGCTATCCACACGACCAGGGGAACGTCGGGTTTCAGTAGTGGCTCTGTGAAACCCGGGGATCCCAGATATCTGTATTGTTCTGTGATGCTGTACATTTCTGTGATGTTGCATTTTATCACGCCTTGAGCGAAATATAATATATTGGTATATATATTAGTAGATGTTGTATATGTTTTTCATCCGCGCTAGTCCAGTCCCCGCTCTGTCGTTAGTTAGCTAACCTAACGGGTGATGACGGGACCCAGTGGCGAATGCGGATTGCAAATACGTACGTCAGTATATTTTCGTTCTTTGTGGTGTGATAAATTGATGGGACTGCATTGATTCAGATCAATGCAAGATAAACAAACCTATTCTGATGTTGTTGGAACACTTTTTCAAAAAGCTGTTATTGCAGGGGCGTTTACTTTTGTTTTGCACAGTGGTATTCGGTGATGAATATCCAGCTCCTCAGTCGACGAGGCAAGGGCCGAGATCCCTTCACCGGGAGTGACCCCTTGGACAAAAGTTTGCGTCAGGGCAATAACTTCACTATAGCCGATTACATTTGCTTTGCACCGTGGTATTCAGTTGGAATATCCTGCACCTCATTCTACGGGGAAAGAGCCGAGATCCCTTCACCGGGAGTGACCTCTTTAGCAAAGGTTTTCGTCACTATATTTTTATAAAGCTATCAGTTCCTTCAACGATATCAAGTTCATTACGTTAAAGGTTTTCGCCAGAAACCATTCGTAGCCCTCCATCATTTCAGTTAAATATTCGTTAGTATTCAAGCTATGTATTTTGACCTCACGCTAAGGCATAGTGTTTGGTAGCTGCCGGGTATTTATCTGCTGCATAGATAGATGCGTTGGTTTGGGACAGTCGTACTACTATTTTGGCCTACGTCAAGGGTATGTACGGGTGGGTTCAAATTAACCAGGAAAATGATGGGTAGAACTTGACATGTGACTTATGATATTTTGACCTCACGCCAAGGTCATAAGAGCATGGGGTAGAAATCCACTTCGGGAGTTTCAAAAGAACTGAAACTTGCCAGATATGCGCATACCTTCTGGAGTATGGTGACGTGAGCGGATCCCGTCATGTTATCATGCGATGATAGTTGGATCCCGATTCCCACTGATGAGTTGGTTTACTCCTCGGGTGATCCCGGCTAATTCTTCTTTCAGGTTTGGGCAAGAATTTGACGTTACAGTGGGAGGTTTCCAGATTAGATAAAGTGATAACCATTCTGATCTAAGTTAGAGTGCACGCTGAGTGTTTCTTTTCTCTCTCTCTCTCTGGCAGCGACCATTGACCCGACCCTAGACTATGACTCAGTGACCAAGTTGACCGAACCTACTTAACACTGGCTTTTGGATTGTCAGAGTTGCAAACCTCTTTGCCACTCCTACTTTTACCCTTTTCTCCGGGACACCCCGTATTACTACGAACGTCCACTTCCATTGGAAAAAACCATCGTATGGTTATATACGAACTCGAATGACTTCGAGGATGGTTTCTGGTTCTGGAGAAAATGGATAGGACTATTCAGTTGTCTTTTCTTTTCACCTTCTCTCAGGTTGCGAGTACTCCTTGGTTTAGGAGTAGTACACCTATTACGCAAATTGGATAGTCTTCTTCCAAACCATAGGCTGGTGCCGACCGGTAGGGAATGAAGAAAGCCAATTAGCCTAAACGGTGTACAGAAGGTATTAAGTTCAGACAAAGCAAGGGATTAGTAAGAGGGCAAAGTAAATTGCGACTGATATTCACGACCAAACTAAGTATTTCTTCGCCAATTCTAAATCACCTTTGTATTTCTCCAGGACACTCCGTATCACTACGAAGATCCCAGTTTATTGGATAATCTATCGTATGGTTATATACGAACTCGAAAGGAACTTGTTCCAGTTCGGGGATGGATCCTGGTTCAGGAGAAATAGGAATTAAATACATTCAGGTGTCTTTTATCTTCACCTTCTCTCGCGATGCGAGTGCTCCTAGGATTAGGACAGTACACCCTTTATGCTTATTGGATAGTCTTCTTCCAAACCATAGGCTGGTGCCGAACGGTAGGGAAGGAAGAAAACCATTTGGCCTAAAGGGGTGTACAGAAGGTAACGACTAAAGACATATAAAGGGATTTGGAGAGGTGGCAAAGAATTATACGGTTATAGTTGTGAATCTGGATAATGGAAGAGGCATTACTAGGAATACCAGGAAACCCCGTCGAAACATTTCAATGTTTCAGTTTCACTGTGTACTGTTAATAGAAAACTGATTTCCCAATTAGACACTTGCTCCAGGGTATGTATTTACCAGGTATGATTCTCACATCTGTATGGTTTTACAGATGATGAGTGGGAGTAAGTTATTGGGAATTAGGTGACCATCCTCATTATATCGGGATTCGTTGGAATTGGTGATATTTGAGGAAGCCACCTGGGTTGTTTGCCGGTCGGCAAATATTTGATTTTGAATATCCGTTGTTGTGCACCAATTTCAAATTGATATATATGTACGTCTATTTTTATAGAGTGAGACATACCTTTTTGAAATTATGTCTATGACATTTACCTATACCAGTAGATGGTTAGGTAAGGAGCATTGAACAACGGTGTAATTCTTCTTAACCATAAGTACAGTTTTCAACCTACGACACACAGTGAATGAGTTGTTAGACTCAGCGGACTTATACAGAGTATTGTATATTGTCCAGTGTCCATTAGGACAGAGGGGTTGGTCCTCGTACTACATTCGGTTTACTTATAACTTCTCTGGTTCTCAGACAGGTGTTTCGTAGAAACACAAGGTCGAAGTTTTGAGAAGTTATAGGTATAAGAATAGAGTAGAGAACCAGGTATTGCAAGTATCGGGATTCTTCAAGGTGATCGAAGATGTAGATACTTGTATATGGTATTCAGTTGAAAGTAATGGTTTAGAGAACTTGCTTCTCTTTCAGGTTACTCATAATTGGAAGCATTCCTAAGTTGAGTAACGCTGATCGGCCTCCTTCCATTTAGTTGACATGCAATGGAGACAGCTGCATGATTTGAATCTGGTTCAATTAAATCAGTGCCTCTGTTTCTATATTGGATATAGAACAGTTCATATCTTGACATTGTTAAGATACGGGGAGTTGTCCAGCTTATGCTTAAAACCAGACTCTGGATAACTCAAGGCACGTTTCTGTAATGGCTGTTTGTGGGTTGACCCGGGCTATGCAGAGGGTTGATATTCTACCATCTGAAAGATCAATAGTGATATTGTTCTTGACTCGCCACAGTTTTAATAAAAATGGATTTTTTTTTCAGAAAACAGTAGTGGGAGTATGGTAGAACTGGAAGTGATTCCAGAACCGCAAACGATTACCGAAGATTTGATAAGAACCTAAAGATTTAATCTGGTTTGACATTCCATTGGCCACTCCGCAGATAAGGTGGGTAACCTCAGGCACCCGAGAGGTACTTCGGTATACTCAAGGACGGTGGCAGAGAGGTTCTTGTTTACCCAGACTTGCCATTGCTGTTGTTCCAGACTATGAGACCCGGCAGGAGGATGAGTATAGCGTCGTTCTAAACTGGTTTTAGAAGCGTACGTGTATATGACTCTGCCAGAGGGTTGTCGTAGTCAGTGGGAGCAGCGGAAGCATTGGAGGACATCAGGCTTATGTCTATTTATAGACTAAAGCAGATATAGCGGAGATAGATCATCTGTTTCTGATGTGACAGTCATAGGTTTGACTTCATCAGAATAGGGGATGGATCTGTTGAGAAGGTAGTAGGGTGTGATGTCATGGTATATGGATGACATACACAGAGTAGGAAGTGATATTCCTATACTACGATCGGTTATACTTTGGTCGTCACACAGTGGTTTCTCCATATGGGACTTGGACATTATATCTGACATTCTGGTTACTAGATCTATGGTTTTAGATCTAGATTTGGGTGGTTTCCTGATCTGGGTACCTTGACAGCATTCTATGAGTATTTAGAATGGACGACTCCTGGCACGGTAGTGTACCTGCAGGTGATGGAGTCACCCTCTCTAAAGGTGTCTTACAGACTAAAGGGGAGAGGGATGTTCATGATTGGCAGATCACTTGCTTGGGCAATTGAGTCAATCATGAGATGTTAAGTACCACACCAGATGTTGTTCTTGCAGTAGATGCAATAAGTTGATATTGATCTGATCCTGGAGAAACAGTCGGAAGCAGTTTTAGAACATAAGTGAATGTTCTAGGAATTTGATAACGGCAGCCTCCTTTAGGAGACAGTTATCATTCTAGGCTTCCAAGGTGACATGGATGGCAGAGTGGCTGTCAGAGTTATGGTTTTCCCTCTGACGAGGGGCAGTATTTTGGACAGTTGGTCCAGGAGGATACTGAGGGATGGCATGGCGCAGGATACTGATTAAGTTCAGTTGACGATACAGTCTAAGAAGTTTGGATTTGGAGTTCATTTATGAGCTAGGTCCCATCAGACATCCAGACATTCTAAGACAGGTATTGCTCATTTCGGGAGATAGCTTTCTCCGCGAACTTGAGATATAGAGAGACATAGAAAGAAACACCAGAGCGGATCCACTCATTGAGGCTATTCCTCGAACGCAATAGTTTCGCAAACGAGCTTTGTGAGACTGACTAGTAGAGGAGTTGGGTGTTCGGTATCACACGGGCTGTGAGTATGCGACATCGCAATAATTAGCCTTGAGTGCAAGTGGGAGATTGTTGGAGATAGTGCCCTCAGAGTCAATTATTGGATCACAGGCACGTGATTGCAATGATTGAGGGGAGGACCTGTCCCAGTAGGACAGTCTTACTCAAGATGATAGTATGCTATCTGGTTTACCTTTATCATCGTGTACTGCTTTAGGTGACCTTAAAGGTCACTATTGCACGTTGATAGAGCCCCTAGGATTCTTGCTTGACTACCGGCAGTATGAGGGCGATCATATACGTGGGAGCTGGTAGTCTATAAACACATCCTTAAATGGTCCCTAGTCGTGGGAGTTTCGAGACAGGGCATCGATACTCCAGAGTAGACTAGTGTATACAGTCGAGACCCCGACGAGGGGCGGTGGCCGGTCTCACAAGCCACTGGTGTCAGTTGGTTCACCTAAGATGTATACAGGTGCTCATTGGGTTATGAGTACACCGGACAGGACTCGCCGGGAACCTGCTAGTTGGGTTTTATACCGGACGTCAGATAGCAGTTCCCTGGTGACATGTGTACAGGTTAGTTCATCGACCTGGGATCGTCATTTGTCTCGTGTGAGTTCCCACTGTGCTTTGATTACTACCCTACCACGGCTCAAAGGAGTCGTGCAAACAGGTTTTAGTTGGGTACAATCCCGAGCCACATGGAGGCAGTGAGCGGATCTGCAGGGGTTCGTCTCTCCCGGTATTGGGGGTGAGGTCACGCTGTGTCGAGGAGAGCCAGAACATGAAAAGTCCTTGGCCAAGGCAGGAGATTTGCTGGTAAGTATTCCAGTAGTATCTCAGGGTGTTCTGGGCTGCACTCCGATACGACTTGTACCGCTTTTGGGGGTCTGACTTTTACCAACCCCCTAGGCCCGCCATGCGATGCTCATAGACGAACGGATCGGACTGTACGGATATTGTCACTGACAGGCTCTGTAGGGTGTCAGGATGAGTTCACTCATCGATGTCCCTTTTAGTCAATAGCTGGTGGCCCGTCACGTATTGGCTTATACCTCTGACGTGCTAGTGGTTAAATCCACAGCCATAGTATTGACGAGTCTTTAGAGTCCACCACACTTTCAGTTACTCAAGCTTTCGGGCGAAACACTGTAGAGGCCGTATGGAGATATGGCAGGGTTCGATCAGATACGTGCGGTATTGCACGGATCAGGATCGGACGGATAATACTAGCCGGCTTTGGTTTAAGCCGGATCCTAGTATAGTACAGTGTAGATTTTGTCTCATTGCATTTGTATCCGGTCGGAATACAGATGCGGGTGTGTATGCACAGTATCGGGGTTTTCCTGTAATTTATTACGGGACCAGTTTTCTGAAGTTGCCAGTTTGCATTCCGTTCCGGCCGGTTTTCCTTTGTTCTTTCCCGGCCGGACTTTTCCGATGGAGGGTGTTATTTGCAAGTTTGCAAATAACATATTGTGGAGGGGTTTCTTGCATATGTATTGATTATGATGGCACCTTTTCTTTTCAAACATCATTTGATTCTCTTTACATCACTCAAAGGTGATTAGAGTTTGATGTGAGTTTGTTATGATGATGTTTGGTTATGGTGACCCTTTCTTTTTTCCTACACTCACCTCCCTCTTGCTTATGTTTGATTTCCTCCACCATTTTCTCACTAGATGAAAGAAGCCACACTTGAGAGAAGAAGAAGAGAGAGTTTCATTTTGAGCTTGTGGGATTTTTCTTGATCTCATTTCATGCTAGGAAAAATGCAAGCACCATTTTTCCTTATCTAGTTTCCTCCATCATCTTCAAATGGCAACAAAACCCCAAATGAGACATAGCCTCTACACTACACATTCTACAGCAAATCTTGGACGCGTCGGCCAGCCAACTTCGCGCCCGAGTTGCCTCGGTATTGAGGTGGGAGCCCGTAAAAGATACAGGCGATGTGGTGCCCTTCCGGCGAGGAGGTGACGACCGGAGTTTCCGCAGGAGATCGGGACGACGACGAGAAGACCGGAGGACTCGGATCATTCGGTATATCTCTTCCCCTTCTTGTAGTTGGCTTAGACTAGTTAATGGTTCGATCCGGGTGTTTAGTGCGCGGTGGTGCCGGTTTGCTAAGTTCGAAAAATTAAAGTTTTTCACCGCTTCCGCATTCCGGCGTCGGATTGACGGCCGGGGCGCCGCCGTGCACTTACATAGACCCCCACGCAACTATCTCCCTGTTTATGATGTTCTTTAAGCCAACCACATTCCAGGCTTTAATCGACAAGTTGGCTCAGATGGACCAGATGGGTCATAGACCACCTCCCCCGAAGTCGGAACCTCGGAATGACAAGGGTAAAGGAAGAGAAACCTTCGTCGCGAATGCCCAACAGCAACCTAACGCCCCGAAACTGGCAGATCAACTGGAAGAAAGACGTCGGTATTATAATGAGAAGATGAAGCGTCCCTACTCGTTCCCACGAGACAAGATGAAACGGTTATTCGAGCTGGCAATACGTAACAGACTTATAAACCTACCAAATCCAAGGCGACCGCCACAACCCACTGAGGTGAATAACCCTAACTATTGCCCTTACCATCAAACGTAAGTCATCCGATTGAAGATTGCTTCGTCTTCAAAGGATGGATTGAAGATCAGTACCTCCAGGGGAAGTTTATACTGTCCGAAAAGTGGAAGGTGAACCCACCACAGCCGCACACTCCTAAGAAAGCAGATACACTGGGGGCAACCTGTTCCTTTATCGAAGAAGCTCCATGGGAGGTCGTACTATCAACTAAAACCAAAAGAATGCTGAGAGACCTTCATGCCTGCCCTGCGATCGAGGGAGGACCCTCTTGAACCTCAAATTATCGAAGGGATGCTGAAGCCCCGCCCAACTACGAAGACTCACGATAAGGGCCCAAATACTCACGTCCAATCGTCAAAATCTTCGAGGAAAAAGAAGAAGAAATCCAAGAAGCCCGTGAAGCTTGGAAACGAGCACACGAACTTGCAGAAGCAAATCGACGCGCTGGAAGAGTATAATCAAGAGGCGCGAACTCCTGTCACACTGCAAGAGCTCCTCAACCACATCTTTCGAGAGAGAAGTGATGGAGAGAGCTCGTCGGATGAATCCGAAGGGTATGTGGCGAGTTGTAACGTAATCTCCCACTCGTTTACCGATGATGAGAAAACTCCTGGCACTAAGAAACTAGGGACAGAGCCTGAACCAGAGCGTGCGTGGCCAACAGCTGAAATGATCAACGCCTTTCTAGACGAGATTCGTCTAAAGAGTAAAGCGGATCAGGAGCGTGAGATGGCCGCATCGGAAGGAGCCAAATGCAGACGACCGAACGAAAGAGTTGAAGTGCTCCCACCAGATCGACAAGCATCCGAGGCAGAAAAGAAGATATTCAAGACGAGGAAAAGGTTTGCCAAAGCCATGTCAATGGGAATGAAGCTACCACCCTTGGAAGGAAACACGCACGATAGGGTGGAGAGGCACCCTGATTATTGCGCATATCATCGGAAAATCTCACACCCCACGGAGGAGTGCGACGCCTTTAAGATATGGTGGCAAGGATATGTTGCTCATCGGCAACATGTTAAGCGCATGAAACGCAAGATCCGTCGGGAGCGAAGAAGTACTGTCGATGGGAACAACAGAACTACTGGCAAATGTTATATGGCTCACGCCGAGGGGTCACAAGTTCTCACCTTTGGGAGTGACTCTGATGAAGAAATGGCTCTGGGCCCTCTCTTTAAAGAAGCCGTTTTAGGGAAAGAGGAGAAATCGGAGGCCTGCGAGAACATTCAGCTGCGCAATCGCACACTCCCAAAAAAGAATCTCGGGCCCGTGTGTAGAAAAGATAAGGGAAAGGAAAAGGTCACTGAAGATATCACTTTAGATGACCAAGTCATGAGAGAGCTGGCTGCCAAAGACCCTCCTAGGAAGGGTAAGGTGGACTATAACATCCTCGCGCACCTAAGGAAGCTACCTTCTCAGCTTAGCATTCTCGATGCCCTCCTATTATCAAAAGAAGCGCGAGACTCACTAATTAAGGCATTACAAGAACCTGAGCAATTCCAAGCCTTCCTCGCCACTGAAAGGATGAAGGATGAACTGGAGGAAGTGCATACGGCCGACATCACTTTCGGTGACGAAGACCTCCTTCTCGGGACGTGCGACCACAACCGTCCCCTATATGTCTCTGGATACTGCCATGATATCAAGATAGGCAAGATCCTGGTGAATAATGGATCCTCCGTCAATCTCCTTAATGTTCGGGTGTTGAAGGAAATCTGCATGAGTGTGCAACACCTCGCTCGTGACAAAATTACTATCTCCGGTTTCGATTCACAATCGTCACGGACTCTCGGATCTGTGATACTAACATTACGCTTTGGACTTCTCGTCACAGACATCAAATTCCATGTCATTGATGCCAAGACCTGCTACAACGCCTTGCTCGGTCGTCCTTGGCTACACGAGTACAACATCATCCCTTCTACACAACATCAGTGTATGAAGTACTTTAAGGATGGTTTCGAGTATACCGTAACAGGAGAATTAAACCCATTTTCCGTGAACGAAGTCCGCAAATACGAAGATGCGAAGTACTTTTTGCCAGATTTCGAGGATACAGAAAGGTGTCGCAACCCGGAGAACAAAACCGCCGCCACCATCCCTGTTTTTGGGAGCGATACCGAAGAAGAGGAAGAGATAGTTTATGCTGGGCCATCTCAACGCAACAACCTGGGGACGTCCGCCCCCATGTTGGTCTTCGGAAGTGATTCAGAAGATGAAGTTAATGCCGTGTTCTCCAATCGGCTGTCAATACAAGCACACCCTAGCAATGATCATAGTTTGCAAATCACCATGGTACCGCGAGAACACTACAAAGATCTCGACACGCTTCAAGCTCACAATGTGTAGCACCTGCAAACATTTTACGTCCCTCCCAGGAAAAGGGGTGAGAAGGTGATCCTATTCTACCGATCCTCAGAGCCGAAAATAGAGAAAGAGATCTGGCATGGCGCGGATGCTACACTCGACAGGCTCCAACCCATCCGTCTGCCCAGATACTATACAAATGGATTAAAGAAGCTATTGAAGCGCCAAGGAGTACCCTTAAAACAGACTGTTCGGCAGGCTCGGTTCTACAACAAGATTTGGGATGTCCCTGGGACTCAACGCAAATTGCCCAACGGGAAAATGGAAACACTTGGGCTTGGATACGCGAGAACCGGAAAACGGGAACGGGCTCACAGCAGCTACACTATATATACCTTTGATGAAGAAGAGGACGCCCTGTCAGGAGATGCCAACCCCTCATCAAAACTAGACCCCGCGATTGAAGCGCCGAATCCGTCGTTTGAAGAACGAATGGACAAACCTATCAGGAAAGTGGGTCAGAAAGCTCGGGAAGACCACAACCGCAAAATGGCCATCTACGAGAAGGCCAGGACGCAACGTCTATTTCAACAGGCTGCAAAAGACAAAGATGCTCATCCTCGTCAACCCGTTGTACGAAAGGCCCGACGCAGAGACGGAAATAAATCAAGAAGCGGAAAGAGGAGCCGACAACAACGACGCAGGATTAGAGGGTTACGTGATCGAGTATTGCACGGCTTGGATTTGTCCCTCATGAAGAAGATGAGTCGAGCGTACTCCTTCCCCCGAGACAAGACGGAGAGGTTACTCAAGCTAGCTTTAAAAAATGAAATGATCGCGCTTCCAGAGCCTAGACACCCTGAGCAAGTTAACAAGGCTTCTCATCCGAGCTATTGCTCTTATCACCGAGCCATAGGACACCCTATCGAAGACTGCTTCACCTTCAAGAACTGGGTCGAGGACCAGTACCAACAGGGCAGATTCGCTTTATCCAACGGATGGAGGGTAACGCCGCCACAAAAGCACGAACCCAAAGCCGCAAGAGCAGAACCGGATCCACCTCGGTCCTAGGAGCGGATTCGCACCTGTTATATGATTACGTTATTGAAAGAAGAGCCCGAGAACATGGATGACCTTCCCTGGTGCTTTGAGAACATCAATGATGAGGTGATCTCAGAATTTCCGCCAGCTGCGAAAGAACTGGAAGATGGTATACATACTACTGCAGATAACCTCAAGAAGATTGAGTTGGGATCGGCAGATGACCCGCGACCGACATTTGTCAGCGAGCGGCTATCTGAAGAAAGGGTGGCTGCGTTAAAGAACGTGCTTCTACAGCATAAAGACTGCTTCGCGTGGAACTATTCCAAGATTCCAGGACTAGATCCAGAAATCGTTGTGCATAGATTGGCGATATCCCCGGATATCAAGCCAGTCAAGCATGCGCCGAGAAGGATGCGACTCGAGCTTGAAATGAGCATCAACGCCGAAGTCAAGAAGCTGATCGATTCTGGATTTATCCAAGAAGTCCAATATCCCGATTGGATCGCCAATATCGTCCCGGTAATGAAGAAGAATGGGACGGTACGCATATGCGTGGATTTCAGGGATCTCAATAAAGCCTGTCCAAAGGACGATTTCCTAGTACCAGTAACCGAACTAATGATAGATAACACGTCCACTCACGAGGTTTTCTCCTTTATGGACGGTTCGTCAGGATACAATCAGATAAAGATGCATCCCGAAGACCAGAAGCACACCGCTTTCCGGACCCCTTTGGGTATATTCTGCTACAGGGTTATGCCCTTTGGTCTAAAGAACGCTGGCGCTACCTATCAAAGGGCCATGACAAAGATCTTCGACGACCTCATACATGACATCGTCGAGTGCTATATCGATGACCTCGTAGTAAAGAGCATTTCATACGAAGATCATTTAAAGCATCTGGAGACTGTATTTCAACGCCTTCGGCAATATAATTTGAAAATGAATCCCCTCAAATGCGCGTTTGGAGTCTCCTCGGGCAAATTCCTGGGATTCATCGTTCGACACCGAGGTATTGAAATAGATCCGTCAAAGATTAAAGCGATCATGGAAATGCCTCCGCCAAGAACCCTCAAACAGTTGCGGTCTCTCCAAGGGAAGCTCGCATACATCCGGCGATTTATCGCCAATCTTTCAGGCAATGCCGTCCTTACAGCCACCTGATGAAAAAGGGAACTCCATTCGTTTGGGATCACAAATGCCAAGGTGCACTAGACGAGATCAAGCAGTACTTGCAAAACCCTTCGGTGTTGGCTGCGCCGGTCAAGGGAAAACCTCTCATTCTTTATACGACCGCCCTCGAAGGTTCCTTGGGCGCATTATGGGCACAAGAGAACGATCAGGGGAAAGAGAGGGCACTCTACTACTTAAGTCGAGTTCTACTGGGGGCAGAAAGCAACTACTCTCCCATTGAAAAACATTGCTTGGCGTTAATCTTCGCGATAACAAAGCTCAGGCACTATGCGTTGGCGCATGAAGTCCGTCTCATTTCAAAGGTGGATCCCCTTAAATACTTGATGTCAAAAGCCATACTGACGGGACGACTCGCTAAATGGGCCCTGCTCTTGATGGAGTTCTCGATAACGTATCAACCTCTCAAGGCAGTGAAAGGCCAGGCCATTGCCGATTTCCTCGCTGAGCACCCGATACCGGCCGATTCTCCTCTGATCTGTGATTTGCCGGACGAGCATGCATTTGATGCGATTGGCGGCGGTAGCACCCGATGGGAACTCTATTTCGATGGAGCGTCCTCCGTAAAGAAACAGAAACAAGGTATCCCAATGATCAAATCGGGGATAGGCCTCGTCTTTGCAACTCCACAAGGAGGGATAATGCGCTTCGCCTTCTCCTTAACAGAGCCGAGGACAAACAATGAAGCTGAATACGAAGCTCTGATAGCAGGCCTCGAAATCGCCATCGACCTGGGAATTGAAGACCTCCTTATATACGGGGATTCTCAACTGGTCGTTAGTCAAGTAAATGGTGACTACCAAACGTGCAAACCGGAGTTGGTGAAGTACGGCGAAAAGGTGCAACAACTACTGACCCAAGTTCCCTCCTATACTTTGGAGAATATACCGCGTGCGGAAAACAGCAAAGCAGAAACGTTGGCCAAACTTGCTAAAGAGCTGGCGGACGAAAACCTCGATGATGTAAGAATCGTGGTACAAAGCCGTCGAGTGCTCGCCCCGGCAGAAATACCTCCGGAATTATATAAAGAAAAGGGGGCGACTGAGCAGACGACCCTACAAATAAAAGACCGTGAGAAGGCTGAGGACTGGAGGGAAGTCTTCATAGACTACTTTAAGTCCCACCGAATGCCCAAAGAAGCGTCCTCAAGATATCAGCTCATGAAACGAGCTCTATCTTTCGCTTTCGTCAACGATACTCTATACAAGAGATCGTTTGATTCTCTATGGCTGAGATGCTTAGGACTTGACGAAACAGAAAGAGTCATTCAGGAAGTTCACGACGGACTTTGCGGTTCTCACCAAGCAGGCCCAAAGATGAAGTTAAAAATTAAACGGATGGGTTACTACTGGCCCACGATGATCTAGGACTGCCTCGAGTATGCGAAGCAATGCCACTCGTGCCAGATTCATGGAGACTTTATCCACCAACATCTGAATCCACTACACCCAACGGTGGCTAGCTGGCCATTCGAAATGTGGGGGACTGACATAGTCGGCCCCATCGAGCCAGCGTCGTCCCGGGGACATCGTTTTATCCTGGCGACAACTGATTACTTCTCCGAATGGGCAGAAGCAGTACCACTGAGGGAAGTGAAGACGGAGAATATCCTCCATTTCTTCAAGACGCACGTCATCTATCGGTTTGGAACCCCACGGCGGATTATCTCCGATAATGGGCCAGCCTACCGAAGCCATAAGATTAGCCGCTTCGCGCAGCAGCACAATATAGACTGGAGATATTCTTCAGTTTACAACCCACGAGCTAACGGTCTGGCCGAGGCCTTCAATAAGACCTTGACGAAGATCATAAAAAAGACCATTTCCCGGAATAAGAGAGACTGGCAAGAGAGGCTGCAAGAAGCCCTTTGGGCTTATCGAACGACATTCAAGACGGCCACGAACACAACGCCGTACGCGTTGGTATTTGGGACGGAAGCAGTGCTCCCCCTCGAGATAGAGTTACCCTCTCTACGAGTGGCAGTCCACTACGAGCTGACGGACGAAGAAAATGCTCACCTTCGGCTTGAGGAGCTTGATGCCCTCGATGAAACCCGGCTCATAGCGCAACAACATCTAGAAGCCTACAAAGCAAAGATGACGCGCTCGTACGAAAGATTGACCAGGCCGAGGACATTCCACCAAGGCGAACTCGTACTAGTGGTTAAAAGACCTATGATCCCCAATCGTGCCAAGCGGGGAAAATTTGAGCCAAACTATGAAGGCCCGTACATCATAGATAAGGTCTACCAGGGTGGAGCCTATCTACTCATGGACATGCACGGTGAAAGGCCTTTCAGGCCAATAAACGGCCGCTTCTTAAAGAAATACTATGCTTAATGAGCCACAGCCTGGGTCAATGATAGATGACGACGACTATGTCCGCTCGCTATCTTCCTAAGCTCAGACTTTACAAGCAGGAAACGTCCTTAAACTAACGACGGACCGAAATGTCCTTAAACTAACGACGGACCGAAACGTCCTTAAACTAACGACGGACCGAAACGTCCTTAAACTAACGACGGACCGAAACGTCCTTAAACTATCGATGGACCGAAATGTCTTTAAACTAACGACGGACCGAAACGTCTCTAAACTACTACCGCAGCATCCTTAGGCTGACGAGATAAAAAAAAAGAGAGAAAAAGAATAAAAAAAACGGTATGTCCACAAGCAAAATGGGCACGGATGAAAACCTGAAAGGGCTTCGTGAGTAAAAACAGCAGGACTACTGGCGAGTGTTTGTGAAAACCCGAAAGGGCGCAACCTCGTTAAAAGACACTTATAGGGTCCTCTCGACCTTGTAAGGAGAAACCACCTGCGTGAGATCCTTACGACTCACAAAGGAGCAACACACTTAGGGACCCTCACGATTCCTAAGGAGAAAATACACTTACGAGATCCTCACGACTCGTAAGGAGCTCTCTTATGGGACCCTCACGGCTCATAAGATTTGAAAGTCTTAAGTTACAGAAACCTAAACCTGTTCTTAAGCAAATCCTCCACAGCCTTCGATATTGCCCTACAAGGGGCTCAATACTGACCCTTGTATACAATCCACGGGCGCGAATAAACATTTCCCCAGCAAAGTCCAACCCTTGTAGGTCCTCTCGACCCATAAGGAGAAAGCCCTCTTATAAGATCCTTACGACCTACAGAGGAACACACACTTAGGAATCCTCATGATCCCTAAAGAGAAAATACACCTGCAAGATCATCACCACTTGTAGGGAGAAATACCTTTGTGAGACCCTTACGGCTCATGAAGTCAAAATCCTTGGTCGACAGGACCCTTAACCCTGTTTGCTGAGCCACCTTTGTTCATCATCGATAAAGGCAAATGATGATTCGCTCCTGGCAACATTCCAGTTGTAGCGGTGCTGATGTCGAAATCGGTGTCTAAAATCCAAGCTTGCGGCGAAAAAGCTAGCAAGCCACACATGCCTACAAAATAGCCGAAATGATGGGGCAACTTGCAATAAAAAGCAGCAAGTAAAAATCTATGCATGAAAAATAGCCGAAATGATGGGGCAACTCGTAATAAAAAGCAGCGAGTAAAAAGAAAAATAGCCGAAATGATTGGGCACCGTAAAAAATAGCCGAAATGATTGGGCAATCGCGATTTTCGCGATATAAAAATCTGAAATGATAGAGCATCGCGGAAAGAATAAAAGAAATGAAAGAATGAAACTTTTTGCCCTATAGGTGAGATCACATCGATCCCTGTAAACAATCCAGGGGCACAAACAGAGAGGAAACCATACCTTCCTAACAGGCTCCATCAGAAAGCTAAGCCAAATCTCGACGGTTCATAGACAACCCAAAGACAACCTCGACATTTGTCACAATATTGCAGACATAATGTCAATAGACGAAGCAAAGGAAGGTCCCTAGCTTCAGGGTCTCGACGTCAATATCGACAACTTAGAGATCACCAACGGCGTTTCTCCTCACTCCAACGAGATGCAAACGTGACGTTAACAATCGACCCCAGAGTCGCAACAAGAATGGAACCATAGAAAAGTCCCTAGTTCCAAATCTCAATGGCTACATCTGCAGCCTGGAGACCAACGATGGTGGGCCTCCTCATTCCAGCAGGACACAAGTGTTACACTATCAAACGGAGTGACGGAGAAGTCCCAGCTCCACCTCAGCATTCGTCTCGTTATAGCAAACGAGATGTCAATAGCAGCGTTCCTTCGCAGTCCAGCAGGACGCAGATGTAACGTCAACAAAAGACCTCATGGTCAAAACAAACGGAGTGACGGCGAAATCCCAGCTCCACCTCAGCATTCGTCTCGTTACAGCAGACGAGATGTCAACGACGGTGTTCCTCCGCAGTCCAGCAGGATGCAGATACAACATCGACGAAAGACCCCATGGTCAGCAAAGCGGAGTGACGGCAAAATCCTCGCTCCACCTCAGCATTCGTCTCGTTACAGCAGATGCAATGTCAACAGCGGCGTTCCTTCACGGTCCAGTAGGATGCAGACACAGCGTCAACAAAAGACCTTACGGTCAAAACAGACGAAGCAAAGGCCAAATTCCTAGCTTCAGGGTCTTGACGGTAACTCATATAAAGCCTAAAAGACTATCGGAGATCATCCCACATGGAGTGGTCATCACCTCGACGTTCGTCTCGATACAGCAGATGAAATGTCACTACGGCGTCCTTCCTCCAACAGAATTCGGACACTCCAAAGCAAATGAAGCAAAAGACCGAATTCCTAGCTTCAGGGTCTTGACGGCAAGTCATATAAAGCCTGAAAGACATTCAGAGATCATCTCGCACCAATGCGGAGTGGTCACCGCCACGACATTCGTCTCGATACAGAGGACGCAATGCCAGCAAACGAAGCGAAGACAAAATCCCTATCTTCAGGGTCTTAACGGCAAGTCATATAAAACCGGAAAGACAATCGAAGATCATCTCGCACCAGTGAGGAGTGGTCACCGCCTCGACGTTCGTCTCGATACAGCAGACGCGACATCACCAAAAGGAGTCACGGCAAAATCCCTGGTTCCAAACTTCGAGGGTTTATCAGCAACCTAAAGACAACCACGACATTCGTCTCGATACAGAGGACGCGATGCCAGCAAACGAAGCGAAGGCCAAATTCCTAGCTTCAGGGTCTTAACGGCAAGTCATATAAAGCCTGAAGGACAATCGGAGATCACCTCGCACAAGCGCGGAGTGGTCACCACCTCTACGTTCGTCTCGATACAGCAGACGCAACATCACCAAAAGGAACAGCGGCAACTCCCAGTTCCATGACTCGGCGATATACAGATCACCGAGAGTCAAATCTCCACTCCGTGAAATGCGGATATATTCAGCAAAATTCCTGGTTACGTGGAACGCGGATAACGTCACTCTTTGACCCCGTGGAAAACGTCCAGAGCGGATCCTGGTCCTCGCAGAGCACGGCAGTGAACCTGTGTGAAGCATCCAGAGCGGAGCCTAGTCCTCGCCGAACACGGCAGTGAACCCGTGTGAAGCATCTGGTGCAAAATTCCTGGTTATGTGGAACGCGGATAACGTCACTCTTTGACCCCGTGGAAAATGTCCAGAGCGGATCCTGGTCCTCGCAGAGCACGGCAATGAACCCGTTTGAAGCATCCAGAGCGGAGCCTAGTCCTCGCCGAGCACGGCAGTGAACCCGTGTGAAGCATCTAGTGCAAAATTCCTGGTTACGTGGAACGCGGATAACGTCACTCTTTGACCCCATGGAAAATGTCCGGAGCGGATCCTGGTCCTCGCAGAGCACGGCAATGAACCTGTGTGAAGCATCCAGAGCGGAGCCTAGTCCTCGCCGAGCACGGCAGTGAACCCGTGTGAAGCATCTAGTGCAAAATTCCTGGTTACGTGGAACGCGGATAACATCACTCTTTGACCCCGTGGAAAACGTCCGGAGCGGATCCTGGTCCTCGCAGAGCACGGCAGTGAACCCGTGTGAAGCATCCAGAGCGGAGCCTAGTCCTCGCCGAGCACGGCAGTGAACCTGTGTGAAGCATCTAGTGCAAAATTCCTGGTTACGTGGAACACGGATAACGTCACTCTTTGACCCCGTGGAAAACGTCCAGAGCGGATCCTGGTCCTCGCAGAGCACGGCAGTGAACCCGTGTGAAGCATCCAGAGCGGAGCCTAGTCCTCGCCGAGCACGGCAGTGAACCTGTGTGAAGCATCTAGTGCAAAATTCCTGGTTACGTGGAACGTGGATAACGTCACTCTTTGACCCCGCGGAAAATGCCCAGAGCAGAGCCTGGTCCTCGCCAAGCACGGCAGTGAACCCGTGTGAAGCATCCAGAGCAAATACCGGACTGTGGAGTCCTTAAAATCCATGGACTATGATGTCCTTAACCTCGACCGTGATCTCTTAAAACTAACGATCAACCACCCCGATTCCCTACAGATTCTGCCTTGGTTTAGGGGTACATCTCTTCACTCCTTTGATACCTGGTGTTGTAATTCCTCAACGTCTTCAAAGAGGTGACGGGTCCCTGCAACCAAACATCGGACTGTGGAGTCCCTAAATCCACGGACTATGAGGTCCTTAACCTTGACCGTGACGTCTTAAAACTAACATCGGACTATGGAGTCCCTAAATCCACGGACTATGAGGTCCTTAACCTTGACCGTGATGTCTTAAAACTAACATCGGACTGTGGAGTCCTTAAATCCACGGACTATGAGATCCTTAACCTTGACCGTGACGTCTTTAAACTACAATACCTGGAGAAACTCCTGACTCCGTAAAACACGGACAAGGGTGACCGCATCCAGCACTTACAAGTCCTCACGACCTGTAAGCGAGAAAAACTCTCTTGTGGGATCCTTACGACTCTCAAGAGAAAACCCTCTTAAGAATCCTCACGATTCGTAAGAAGAACTTACACCTATGGGATCCTCTCGACCTGTAGGGAGAAAAACTCTTTACGAGACCCTCGTGGCTCATAAAATGCAAAAGCCTTAGGAAGCAGATCCTAACCCTGAATCCTAAGCCATCGCTGTCCTGCAAGGAGATCAAGGTAGAATATCCGTAGAATACATTCAATGAAAAGGGGACACACCGTTGAAGAGAAAATGTGTCTTCATTCATAAAACCCCCCTTCGACAACAATACTCAATCTAAAGCCAGCACAAGCCACCCGATACGGGAGATAACAAGGAAAGTTTCTGATCTGTATCCTATCAGGCGCGCATTTGCAGCTGTGCGAATGTTTAAAAGGAAATGTTACCCGAGGCACTGACGCGCATGCAACGTAATGATGGTGCTCGCAATTAAAGAAAATTCCCATGAGAAAAACATGCAGTTCGTTTACGCAAGTAAGACATACGTACGACTATCTGACAAACATGGAAATTCAACAGAAAGCATGCAAACTGCCAATGATAAAAGGAGTACATTGATTCAAACATACTACACTACTGGGAAAAGATCACCAAACACGGGATCAATGGCACAAGGGTTAACAAAACAAAGAACAAGGTTCTCCATCTCTCTCTCTGCTCTCTCCAACACATCAAAGCGACGGTTCTCGCGAGGAGTCGCTCCCCATCGATTGGCGCCATGGTCATCTGCAAAAGCAGACATAACAGCCCGTCGGGCTCTTATTTCACTCAAAAGATGAACTGAGCGATCTTTCAGAGCCTGAGTAATCATGCAGGCCTCGTGAAAGCCTTCGAGCTTCTCTTTAGCCGCATCGAGCATCGCTAGGGTCATCTCCGCCGGGTGAGGAGGGACGTCGGCAAACACGGCGGCAAGAATCATCCGGAGCCAGAGGGAGCCCATTGGAAGAGGGGACCCCCTACGAATCGAGAGCTCGTACGCCGCTGAGTCACATTCATCGTCGGTAAGGAGAGGGTCCACCAATCGTGCAGCAAAGCGAGGAATCATCTCCTCGATAGGCACTTCCCATGGCTGTCGACGAGCGCGTGGACGATTGCAGGCCATGGCACTTAGTTGTTCTCGAATTGAATCACGTCAAAATAGGAATAAAAGTTCTCTGTGAAGAGAAAAGGAAGGCCATTGCCTCAGACACAAAGAGGTGCATTAAGTGCTATGCGCGGAAAATCCTGCATGTGAAAGCTGTTTCCAAAGCCCAAAAAAGGAAAAGCATCGAAAATCAAGGATATGGAACTATTTTCAAGGCTCCTTTTCTGCATCTGATACTGTGCACTAAAGATACGGCATGGAAAATTTTGTGAATATTCCCATCAAATGATCCCACGTACGGAACACGTGAGGCCCAAATTTGACGTGCACTAAAAAATGGAATAGCACCATGCATATTAAAAGCACCAGCAACAACAATAGTGAAATGATAAAATCTCACAGAAAAGCATGCAAACATACAAAGGACACGATAAGTTTATCATTCATTCTTTAAAAAGGTTCATACAAAATGAAAAGAAAACGATTACAACAGCAAGACCTCAGGCGCGGGGCACGGATTGAGAAACTCAAGCTTGACCTTGTCCAAGATCTTCCAAGCATTTCGAACCGCCCGAGTATGTTTTCTTTCGCGATCGCAAGCGTCGGGGTCCTCGCGGATGTCCTCCACCCTCCGGTAGGCGGCAAGTATGGCCGACTGCTGAAACGCCTGGTGCAAAAGATCAATGAGGTTGTCACGCCTTCTCTTCGAGATCAGACTCATCAGATACACCGAATGTATCTTATCCTCGGCAACGTCCAATGCCCTGAGTGGCACACCGGCGCAGAAGAGAGGAAGCGCCTCCCAAATCGCCAGCACGATAAGCCATAGAAGAGAAGAGCGACGGGGGAGTAGCCGATGGTTGTACTCGTCAAAGCGGCTCATGATCTCGGCACATTGAGCATTGGTGAACTCCTGATTCTGACTACGGCCCAGGGCACGAATATTCCCGTAGGAAATGATTTCGTTGAGATTATACAAATGAGCGTCCATGATACCTGAAATAAAGGTCATGAGAATCATTAGAAAGCTCCTATTTCATTAATTACAGAAGAACAACCTCGGGCCAAGAGACCCCAGGAAGCCTCCATGTGAAGAAATCGAGTTCTTCATTGGAATTAAATTCCTTATTAAGAAAAGGGAATTAAATTCCCAGAAACATTTTTGGATGGAATTAAATTCCATGGAGTTGAAACGCCATCATCATTTCCCCAAAGATCATCTAAACCCTAAGAGATCTACAGTTCGAAGGTTAGGCGGTTTCATGTTCTTATGGAAAAACATGAAGAAAAAATGGGTTCCTTGTTAAAAAAGAGTAAAAACCCTTGTTTTGGATTTAAAATCCAAAGGAATGTGGAAGTTCGCTGTTTGTCCAAGAACATTACCTGAGGAAAAAGGGTCACCTGAACAGAGTTAAACTCTGAAGATTGTTTCAAGACAGAGAACTAAGCTCTGGAAGCGAGAATTAAATTCTCAAGGGAAAAGTTCTCAGAAGAAGAAGATGAGCAAAGTGAGGGCTCCTCTGAAGAGACATTGGTATTTATAGAAGGCGATGGAAACGTTTCATCTCCCCAGATCCCTAGAGGAATCCAACGGTCACAAAAGGTGACAGCGTTGCACTCACGTGCGAACACGTGAGAACAACGCTGTGGGGGCATTTGTTTCCTGATTTAAAATCAGAAAAGCTTATGGAAAAAGCTTCAGAAGAGGGTCACGTGCTTACACGTGACCAGCAGTCACGTGTTGGCACGTGACACCTAAAAGTATCGGCAAGGCAAGTTCAGTTTCCCAACTACATCGAGGAAAAGGGCTTCAGAAAGAGTCACGTGCTCCCACGTGACCAGGGTCACGTGTCGGCACATGACATTTAAAAGTAAGCGGCAAAGGCACATTGGTTCCCTGATCAAATCAAGGAAAAGGCTTTAGAAGAGGTCACGTGCTCTCACGTGACCAGGGTCACGTGTTGGCACGTGACGCTCAAAACATCAGACTCGTTCTCCGGTTAAATCAAGAAAAAGACTCCAGACGAGGGTCACGTGCTCACACGTGACCACGGGTCACGTGGTGGCACGTGGCGGCTAAGCAGCAGAAGAAGGCAGAGTGCAAAAGAAGAATAGGGCTCGTTACAAGGGGTCACGTGCCCACACGTGACCAAGGGTCACGTGGCCGCACGTGACCAGCTTTCAAAGCCCATTTGTTAACAGAATTAAATTCTGAGAAAAGGACTCTCAAATCTTTCCAAAAGCAACCGATTAAATTAATGATTCAGAAGTGATTAAATATCATCTATCTATGGGAAAATCTCGAATTTGGAAAGATTTCCCCTTCAAATCTAACAGAAATAACAAAGAAGAATCCCTGGATTTGAAATCCAATGGTGAATAAAATTCACCTAATAATCCAAAGGTCCAAAACGAATGATGGATGCAAATCAAATCTCTCAATGAAGATTCTTCAAAAACTAATTGACTCGGCTGCTTCTCCTATAAATAGGAGCCAAGAGACATACAAAAAAGATAGACACGCAGAGGGAAGAAAAGGGAGAGAGCCTTGATACTTTGAGGAATTTGGATCTTCTGCAAAAGAAAACCCTAGGTAAGAAAGGGAAGGCTTTTTGAAAGAAAGAGAATTTAATTCTCAACAGAGTTCAACTCTGATGTAAAACAGAAGAACATATTTCTTCTCTCTTTGATAGAGGATCTGTAAAGTGCACATCTCCCCTTGAAGTTGAGAATTTAATTCTCAATGGGTTGAGATCCTACCATGCATATCCAAAGCATAGAGAGGGAATGCAAGCACGAGAATTTAATTCTCACAGAACTATAAGAATTTAATTCCTTTAAAATAAAATTAGGGTTTGACCCTGTGTCATGGGAATTTAATTCCTTCAGAACAAAAAGAATCAGGGTTTAACCCTAGTGAAGAACTTAGTTCTGTTAAAACAACAGGAATTTAATTCCCTTAATCCTACTCCCCGGAATAATTCTCTAACAGAGAGTGGGAGTTTAATTCCTTAAAGCTTTTATTAGGGTTTAACCCTATTCGATTCTTCATATATATAAGGAATTTAATTCCTACAGAAAATTCAGAGTTCAACTCTTCAAAAGAAACTAGGAATTTAATTCCTTTGAAATTATTGTCAGGGTTCAACCCTACGAGGAATTTAATTCCTGAAAGGGATTAACAGATCTTCTAACAACTACAGAAAAGAAGGGTCACGTGTCACCACGTGACCCCCCCAAAAGATCTACAGAAAGCCCTTTGAGGCAGTGCCTCACGTGACCCACGTGACCCTTGGCAGAAGCTTTAACATACCTCGTTTAGACACCCGTCACGTGATGACACGTGATGCTCCAAAAATGCGATCTCCTCAGAAGAACAAATGAAGGGAGGGCGCTCTCACGTGTTGCCACGTGACCCCTCCTGCCTTAGTGTTTAACATTAAACCCCTGAATTCAGTATTAGAACATTGTTTGGTCTTAGTGTTCAATACCAAGCAAAGAACTTTACTTGCAGTGTTCAACACTGATTGCCTTAGTGTTCAAACACTAGTTTGGGACTTCTGTTGACAGTGTTTAACACTGATCTGTTTTTGTGTTTAACACTAATTCGAAAGCCTTGTTGCTGGTGTTTAACACCAATTATCTTTTAGTGTTAAACACTGACTTATCAATCTCATTCCCAGTGTTCAACACTGATTGGTCTTTAGTGTTTACCACTAGGCATTGGCCCAATTGGCTAAATGGATAGAGGCAAAGCCTCTCCTTCAAGGGACCAACAGGAAGCCAATATTCCAGACATGATTGGACTTAGCCCAAGCTGGCCATAAGTCCTCAATTCGTAATTAACTGAGCTAATGGGCTCATGACATAATTAATTGGTCTTGATCCCAAATTGGGCCAAGGACTATTTAATCCACTCCGGTTCCAGGGTACATCTCTTCATTCCTTTGATACTTGGCATTGTAATCCCTCAATGTCTTCAAAGAGGTGACGGGTCCCGATGACCACATATTGATATGGACTGTGGGGTCCGTAAACCCATGGACTACGACGTCCTTAACCTTGATCGAGATGTCTTAAAACTAACAATGGACTGTGGGGTCCTTAAACCCATGGACTACGACGTCCTTAACCTTGTCCGAGATGTCTTAAAACTAACAATGGACTGTGGGGTCCTTAAACCCATGGACTACGACGTCCTTAACCTTGACCGAGATGTCTTAAAACTAACAATGGACTGTGGGGTCCTTAAACCCATGGACTACGACGTCCTTAACCTCGACCGAGATGTCCTAAAACTAACATTGGACCGCAATGTCCTTAAACTACCCTTGGACCGCAATGTCCTTAAACTACCCATGGACCGCAATGTCCCTAAACTGGAACAATAGAGCCATGCATGCTCTCTTGTCGGATCTAAACGATCCCGTTTAAGTTGATCTTAGCCTTAAATATGGCTAACGTATCCTTAAACCTTCAAACAGACTGGGCTATGAATCTCCCCCAATTAACTCTGGTTCGAGGGTACATCTCTGAACTCCTCTGACATCTGTCGTTGTAATCCTTCAACGTCGTCAGAGAGGTGACGGGTCCCGACGGCCATACATACGATGGACCACTATGTCTCTAAACTGGAACAACGGAGCCCAAATTCTCTTTTGTCTGATCTAAACGATCCCGTTAAGTTGATCTTAGTCTCAAGTTAGACTAACGTATCCTTAACAAACGTTTGAGTTGATCTTAGCCTCAAGTATGGCTAACGCATCCTCAAACCAAACCCCCAAACCCAAATCTATGATAATACGGATTTGGACTAGTCCACGCCCTACGGGCGACGACATAACTCGGTCTCCGTAAACAATCCACGGGCAACAAAACATAAAATAAACACACACAACACGAAGTGATCATCTGGAGAAGGAGAAAGTTGCTACCGCGATGCGGTAGCGTAATTAACTGCAGGGGCTTGCGCCTGCAGGGAAAAGCGTCCCCACAATCAAAAACCCCTCAAACGAGGGGGAATCTGACGAAGTCTGCTACATCGGCCGCATCCGTTTAAACCTTCGATACATGGTGCCATAAATCAACTTGGCATCTTCGGAGAGGTGGACGGATAGCACCAATTAGCATCTGCCCCGAATTTCAGGCGAGACGCCACGTCGTCGCCGTCCTTCGGAGGGGAAAAGGGACCATCGTGTTACTTGCACTACTTAGAACGTCATTAAACTACGGAAAAGTCCAACAATTGGAAATTTCCCGGCAGGGGAAAGATTGGGTATTTACATCTGGTCGAACTTTTTAACATATTCTAAAATATTCGGAAAACCACATCGACAAAATCTGATAATCCGATCGAATCATCCAAGCTCCAAAACACCCCAGAAAACTCAACTCTTGAGTTCAGATTAAAAACTCCCAGAAAACTCAGCACCTCAAATAAAAAATTACTATGCAAAATTGGAAGGCTGACATCATCAGATAGCCGCGGAACCGCCGCAGAAGCCAGGCTTCTGCAGCAGTTCCGCCGCACGTTGGACGTATCTTTTGGAAAATTTTGCACCGTAATTCTTAGAATTTCCTGCTGAATTTTTTAAGAATTTTTAATCTGGAAAAAACCCAGTTTTTGAAAATAGTCCAGAGAGCATTTTAGAATTAGGGTTTCGGTTCGATCGGGTTTCAAACGTCGTCTACACTTCGCCTAAGGCTCTAGCTAGGCTCTGATACCACTGTAGGGTTCCTAGGCACGCTAATGAGGTCTCACAAGTCATCAACCATGCCAATTTCAAATTTTACAAGTGCCGAGAAACCCTAATACGGATTCGTTGACTAGAGTTTAGGCGAAAAGTGAAACTAGTTAACAATTTAACTAAAAGAAAGATGCTACAACCTTTGTAGATCCGGTTCTCCACTTCCTTAGCTCCACGTAGACGTCCTCTCGCTGTCCATGTCGGATCTCGGACTCTTGCATCGGCTCCATCAGAGAAATGGGCGGGCTAGGTCGTCGGCTTCGTTGCCGAAGATGATCTACGTCGAGGAAACACAAGATCAAGCTCCTACTTTACCAAGCAATGAAACTTGTGAAGTAAACACCCTATACTACTTGGCAAGAGGTAGAGGATGAAGAAATAGGAGGTGGGTTCACTTTAAAATTGGATTTCTCACTCTTTTGCTCAAGATGCCATTAATGGTGGCAAGCTTTTTCTTGAAGAAGAAGAAGAAGATGATGAAGAATATGATAAGCTTCTTTTAAAAATAGAAAACAATATGATACTTATCATAATCTTAACCTTAGTTAGGTGTAGAGAATAAACTAAGGTTAGTTGGAATGGTTAGGGTTAAGCATGAAATAAGAATGGTGGACTTGTTCAAAGCTTCAAGAAGCTTCAACAAACAAACAAAATAAGCCACCATTCCTTTTATTTTCCAAAATGAATAAATAAATAAATAACTAAGTAAATAAATAAAACCCTAACCATTCATATAACCATGGTTTAATCTTTACACAAACCCAAGTGAGCAAGTATCATCAAACATGATACAAACAAGTGCACAAAAATATATCACATATACAATGTGCATCAAGTGAGAAAATCCTTTTAAAATGAACCAATACTAGTTAATGCAAAGTAATATATCAAATATATAATTATGCATTAAATCATTAAATCAACACTTGATTCAATGATCCGGTCATGTCGCACATAACCGACTAGTATACAATGTATCGACTTATCGAATCTATCTTTGATTTCGATAACTAGGTTATATCGCATACAACCAATCGAAACATTCATCACGAGAATGAAATACGGTATCACATACACGCATTATTCTCGGTCCCGCACATATCTCATATGTGCTCCTATTTCGTTTCGCTTGAGCCAGGAAACCTCTGCGTAGGACTCTAAAGACTCGTCAATACGCCGGCAGCAGGTGATGATCATACCAAACACCCACAAGCCGCAAGCGGTCTGCTAAACGTAACGGCCACCCGGGTATTGAGCGATCAGAAGATCGACGAGCAAGCCCGCTCACACTCCTGTGAATCCAACCAGTAACACTTACCGTACAGTCCGGTCTGTTCGTCTGATATGTCGCATATCAAGTCTAGGGGTGGTATACGTCAGACCCCAATAACCGATAAGTCATTCCGATGTGAAGCGCATAACGGGTCGAGAAACTACTGGTAACACTTACCAGCAAATCTCTGATCAGCCCTGGCCAGGGACTTCCCTGTTACGGCCAATCGAGCACAGCGCAACATCAACCCCCAATACCGGGAGAGACGAAACCCCTCCTATCGCTCATTGTGACTCGGGACTGTACCCAAAAACCACCGTTTTGCACGCCCTCATGGACGTGGTAAGGTGGAGATCAAAGCACAGTGAGAATCACACAAGACTCTATGACGATCTTGGGTCTACAGACTAACCTGCACAAGTGTCACCTGAGAACTGCCATCTGACGTGAGGTATAATACCATCTGGGAGTTTTCGGCGAGTCCGTCCAGTGTACCCAGTCTCCACTGAGCACCCGTATACCATCTCTGATGTCAAACACCAATGGATATAGGATCATCCATCGCCCATCTCATGGGTCGAGAAGCGTATACGCTAGTCTACTCTGGTATATCGATGCCCCGTCTCGATACACCCACGACTAGGGATCTTGAAGGATGTACTTATGGACTACCATGTCTCTACTAGTATGATCTGCATCATAGTCCAGGTAGTCAAGTACACATCCTAAGGGCTTTACCAACATGTAACTACAAGACAGTTTAAAGAGACTAGTATACATGTTAAGATAAAGAGTAACCAGATAGCATACTATCATATTGAGCAAGAAAGTCATCTCTATATATGTCCAAGCATCCAATATAATATACATCATCTGTACAATACTGGCCTCTAGGGCATACATACAACTAACAGAAACCACCCCCAAAATCTCATCAAAACCATACAAAACCTTTACTAAAAAAGTTCCTCACCTCATTTTACACATCATCAAATGATTAAATTTGAGTTTTGAGCTTCTTTGGTCATCTAGGCATTTTCTTGAGTTGCTTTTTGAGATAAAACTCCCAACTTAAACCATGTTTTAGTTTAGTTTACCTTCACAAATTAGTTAGAGTCAGTTTAGATGCTTTAAGTGCATGTTTTGAAAACTTTAGGTTTCTAGGATGAGTTTTGGGAGATAAAATGAGTAGTAGTAACATAGTAGGGAGTTTAGCGAGTGTTTATTGGCCAATTAGTGACAGAATCCTTAACCTAGATGAGCTTAGAAGATTCAAAGATGAGTTTTGAATTTTTCAATGTCGGTTTTGTTGAACTTATGATGATCAAATGATATCTAGGACTACTTGGGTTATCTGAAAATTAAATAGAGGATACTATGAGATATTTAGAGCAGTAGAAAGCTACCGTAGAAGCCCGAGCCCCTACCTCTTTATTATAGCCGCAAATTTAATCGTTTTAGCCGCAAATGTCGGGTCAATTTTGGAGTTAGGTTGTGGGGTTTGTTCTCTAGTTCACTCGCTAGATAACTAAGGCTACCATATATGCTAAAAAGTCTAAAATCACCTTAAGAAAAATCTGGATTTGTTTTACTTGATTTCTGGAGATGTTTTGCGATATTTTGAAACTTGATTTTGGATAATTGTGTTTTGACTCAGTCGTTTGACATTCGTACGTCGACGCCGGAGAGTGTTTTGTTGTTTTAGCACGCGTTGACCATAGGTTCTAACCTGTGTGTCCTTCACTCGTCTTATCGGTTTTTGTACATGGATTTTTATGCGTATTTGGTATGGATTTGATTGTAGGTACGTTCGTATGGACTTCTGAGACGACGAAGGAGGACAAGGCATCCGTCAGAATCGACTAGAGCGAGACGTTTGTAGGTGAGTAGATGTATATCTACGGGAGAAGTCGGGTGGATGGCGTATAGCATCCCTGCAACCGTAGAATTAGGATACACACACACACATTAGTTGTATACCTAGCTAATAGGATTTTCTAGAATACCATATGCGTTAGTAGTATACTTGTAGAATGACATACCCCTAGTACTATTTCTTAGCCTATGAGCTATGTCTACCTATGTAAGTATATATACATATGATTACCCTATACGATATAAGTTTACACATGACATAAAGATATGAGTCGATATGTTGATGAGTCGATATGATTTGATATGATGATATGAGGCGATGTGGCATGATATGATCCGAGATGATATGTTATGATATGATATGAGAAGGTGTACACGACGATAGATCCGTACTATTTGATTTGATGATATCGTACGATGGATTATTCTGTACGTAATATGATGAGGATGGATCGCCGACTTTTATTTCGACTCGAGAAAATCTTTTTTTAAATTCACACAGTAGATATTATATGATGTTTAGAGCCATACATACTTTTAAACCCAACGAATCGTTACTACTTTTAAATGATAAATTCAAGGGGACGCTACAACTTTTCAAATGGTATCTTCATCAAAAAAACATTGCAGCCCTTTATTTTCTAAATACAACGTTTCGTACTATTTTAAACTATAATTGAATGGCTCATACGTAGTCACGTATTTTTATACTTATTCACGTTATGATTTCTTTATTCTGTTTATGCTCATATTTCGATTTCTTATTTTTGATTACGCTCGCGCTTCGATCATTTACAATACATACCGTGTTTCATGCCTTTATCTTTACATGACTTCGTTTGCTAGGACACATGCACCATTACTGATGATTTACATGTTGCACGTGCACATACTCGCATGCTCATATTGGTGTGTCTTAGCATCTCTACTAGTGTTTAAACAACAATATATGGTGTATTTTTTAAAAATTAGATAGTAGCTAAAGCACACAAGCCATGAATCAAACTACAGATTAGGGTAAGTATCATATACAAAGTAGTGACTAACACTAAGAGAAAGTGAACTACAACCTTTGTAGACCACTCATTCTCTTCTATAGCTCCGTGTAGTAGTCTTTGGGCTCCTTGGCCCCACTTGAAACTTGGAACAATTCCGCTTGTAGCCTTCGAAGTCCACGATGATCCACCACGGAGTTCCTTACACTCAAGTTCTTGCTTCACTTAACCTAAGTAGAAGTGAGGCAAAGAACTTATACAAGTGTGCTAAACTAATATAGATTGATGAAGTGGGTTATTTCTCAATAAAAAATCCTTTCTTTTTCTTTCTCTTTTACTTACTAGGAAAAAGGTAGAGAGCTAGAGGAAGAAGATGAATAAATGGCTAGGCTTGAGATAATAATTCATCTGAGAGAGAGAGAGAGTCACACTCACACAATAAATATGAGCCATGGAAAATATCTTAGATATTTTATGAGAGTGAGTTAGTGGAGGGATTAAAATAATGAACCATAGTTAGTGGGATATTTTAAGAAGAGTCCTCTCTATATATACATGTCCAAGCATCCACTATACAAATAATGGCCTCTAGGGCATACATATATCCAACAATCTCCCACTTGCACTAAGGCCAATTATTGGCGTATCTCATACCCAACATCTCAAAAAGTCGCTCATGTTGCGGCTGCGAAAGGGCCTTGGTGAGTGGATCCGCGGTGTTATTCTTTGTGTCTACTCTCCGAATCACGATCTCGCAGCGATCAACTATCTCCCGGATCAAATGATATCGCCTCAGGATATATCTGGATCGCTGATGGGACCTGGGCTCTTTGGCCAATGCCATAGCCCCATTATTATCACAATATAATGGTATTGGATCAATAATGGTGGGAACAACTCCTAGTTCCGACATGAACTTCCTCATCCAGACGGCTTCCTTGACAGCATCATTTGCAGCAATATACTCAGCTTCTATCGTTGAGTCTGCAACGGTATCCTGTTTGGAACTCTTCCAACAAATCGTCCCTCCATTAAGGGTAAATACAAACCCCGAGATAGATTTGCTTTCATCCTTATCACTCTGCAAGATCAAATCGGTAAAGGCCTCCATCTGGAGATCCCCATTACCATACACCAAGAACATTTCTTTAGTCCTTCGCAAGTACTTAAGAATGTTCTTCACAGCTGTCCAGTGTTTCTCCCCTGGATTGGATTGATACCTTCTTACTACACCTAGTGCATAAGCTACATCAGGGTAAGTACATAACATCGCATACATTATAGATCCTACAGCAAAAGCGTAGGGTATAATACTCATGCGAGCTCTCTCTTCTTCAGAATTTGGACAAAAGTCCTTGGAGAGAGTGATTCCGTGATAGGTGGGTAAGTACCTCGCTTGGAATCTTCCATGCTAAATCTCTTTAGGATTGTGTTAATGTACCTTGATTGGGATAATCCCAACAACCTCTTAAGTCTATCTTTATAGATCTTAATGCCCAAAATGTACGAGGCATCACCCAGGTCCTTCATGGAGAACCTTTGTGATAAGAATAGTTTGACCGATTGTAGCATAGGAACGTCATTTCCTATCAAGAGAATGTCATCCATGTACAATTTGAGGAATGTGACAGTACTCCCTACAATCTTATTATAAATACAAGGTTCATATGCATTTTTGATAAAATCAAACTCTTTGATTGCATTATCAAAACAGATGTTCCAACTCCGTGATGCCTGCTTTAATCCATAAATGGATTTAAGCAACTTATATGCTTTCTCGCTGCTCCCACTATCAACGAAGCCTTCCGTCTGATCCATAAAAATGCACTATTCTAAATCACCATTTAGAAATGCAGTTTTAACTTCCATCTGCCAGATTTCATAGTCGTAGTGAGCAGCAATAGCAAGTAGGATCCGAATGGATTGAAGCATTGCCACTGGAGAGAAAGTCTCATCATAGTCCAGTCCTGGTCTTTGACGAAATCCTTTTGCTATAAGCCTTGGTTTATAGGTCTCTACCTGTCCATCTACACCGATCTTTCTCTTCAAGATCCATTTGCATCCTACGGGTTTTACCCCAAAAGGTGCAACTTCCAAAGTCCATACTTTGTTGGTGTACATAGACTCCATTTCGGATCTCATGGCATTCAACCACTTCACTGAGTCACCACTCATGATAGCTTGCTAAAAACTAGTAGGGTCATCATCATCCATAGTGCAATCTTCTCTATCACCATCAATGAGGAAACCATAGTATCTCACCGGTGGGCGAGAAGTCCTACTAGATCTATGGAGTGATTGAGGTTCCTAAGGTTCTATTGCAACATCAGGTTCAACCAAATCGTCATTAGTAATTTGTGTATCTAGAACTTCTTCTAGTTCTATCTCACTACCATCAGTATTATTTTTAAAAAAATTCATTTTCTAAAAATGTAGCATACTGAGAAACAAACACTCTTTGTTCCTCCTTGTGGTAGAAAAGATATCCATATGAATATTTTGGATATCCCACAAATGTACAGAGAACCGATCTTCTCTCGAGTTTGTCTGGATTCTGCTTTTTAACAAAAGCAGGACAACCCCATATCCTAACTCGTTTAAGAGATGGTCACTTCCCATACCATATCTCATATAGAGTGATAGATACGGTTTTGGTTGGAACCCTGTTCAATAGATATTCTGCAGTCTCCAATGCATGCCTCCAAAAGGAAAGTGGTAACTCAGCATCAATCATCATGGTGTTGGCTATAGTGCCCTCAAGGCAATTATCATAGTCGCAGGCAGGTGATCATGAAGATTGAGGGAGGACCTATACCGGTAGAACAGTCTTACTCGAGATGATAGTATGCTATCTGGTTTGTCTTTATCATCATGTGCAGCATTAGGTGGCATTACAGATCACTATTACATGTTGATAGAGCCCATAGGATTCTTGCTTGACTACCAGCATTATGATGGCGATCATATGCATGGGGGCTGGGTGGTCTATAGGCACATCCTTAAATTTCCCTAGTCGTTGGAGTTTCGAGACTGGGCATCGATACTCCAGAGTAGACTAGTATATACTGATCGAGACCCCAACGAGGGGCGGTAGCCGGTCTCACAAGCCATTGGTGTCAGTTTGTTCACCTAAGATAGTATACAGGTGCTCATTGGGTTATGAGTACCACCGGACGGACTCGCCGGGAACATGCTAGTTGGTATTATACCTATTGTCAGATAGCAGTTCCCTGGTGACATGTGTATAGTTTAGTCTATCGACCTAAGATCGTCATTTGTCTCGTGTGAGTTCCTATTGTGCTTTGAAAACTACCCTACCACAGCTCAAAGAAGTCGTGCAAATAGGTTTTAGTTGGGTACAGTCCCGAGCCACATGGAGGCAGTGAGCGGATCGTCAGGGGATTCGTCTCTCCCGGTATTGGGGGTTGATGTCGCGGTGTGCACGGGTGGCCATCACCAGAAATCCTTGGCCAATGTAGTCGAGAATTACTGATTCGGATCAGTAGTTTCTCAGTGGGTGATGGGCTTCATACCGGCACTAAATGTCGCGTTATTATGGGGTCTGACTTTATCCACCCCCTAGACTCGATATGCGATACTCATAGACAAACAGACCGGACTGTACGGAATTGTCACTGTCAGGCTCAGTAGGAGTTTCAGGATGAGTTTTCTCATCGGCCTCCCTTTCGCTTAATACCTGGGTAGCCGTTACGTACAGCTAATGCCGCTGACGTGCTTATGGTTAAACATACTGCCAGCGTATTGACGAATATTTAGAGTCCTACACAGAGGGTTTCCCTGCTTCGGGCGAAACGATGTAGAGGCCGTATGGTTTTATGGCAGGGTTCGATCACATACGTGTACTAGTGCACGGATGATGTTCGGACGGATAATACTAGTGGGCTTTAGTTTAAGCCGGATCCTAGTATTATATTGTTGGATTATTTTCATCTCATTGTATTCGTATTCTTCGGAATACGGATGCGGGTATGTATATACGGATGAGGGATATTCTTGTAATTTCTTAAAAGATTACTTTTAGAAGATTACACCTCATTATGGTTTAGAACTTTTTGGATTAAAAGGTTATTGAGGTGTAGGATGAGGTGTTTATTGCATTTTTGGTGGGATGGCTTATTAGTGACCCATGGTTACTATTCTAAGCATGCTTAGGATTTTTGTTTGTTGTGAGAATTTTATTGACTTGAGATATTTTAGTTGATTCTAGATATTTTTGGATGGCTCCATTTATTATTTCTCACAACACACAAAAATCATTTAAGCTATTATTTTTCTCTCTCCTACAACACTCTCATCCTCATGGCATCTTCTTCTTCCTCCACTCAAACCCTTTCATGTGTTGAGAACCTTGGGTGTCTTGAGACAAATTAATCCTTCATCACTCTCTACGTCTTCTACGGTATCTTGTGTAGCGATCTAGGTACCCTAGTTATCACGGATATGAAGTTGGAGCTCAATTCATAGACTCGCGGGTGGATCATCTTCGATGAAGGGAGACCGGAGATCAATCTTGATCAAGGAGGCCTCTAGGAGCTTGGGAAGTTGGATGAAGACCGAAGGACACATATCAATTTGGTATAACCATTCTAACTCCTTTGCATGTTTTATTATGAAATTAGAAATCCTCTGTTTTTGTCGTGCAAAAAATGCCGACAAAAACAGTTTCGAAAACTGAAAGTTTGAGATGTTTTCACACCCCGCGGGCTCACAGTTTGAACAGAGAAGCCATGGAGTGTGCATGGGCAACCCGGGGAATCTCCGGGGGCACCGAACGGCTAGGCCCAGTCCCTAAGACCACCACAAGGTGGTCTTGGCAGTGGGGACTCGAAACTGCCCCCACCTTGGGTAGTTTCGGATCCGCCTCACCCCCCTGTCCACCTCGTGGTGGCCTCGGGGGTAGGGTACCCCTTCTAGGCCCCCCAACTCAAAGTTAATTTCGTTCTCTAATTCCCCGTGAAGGTTCGGGCGCGTTTCGTTTTGATTTGGACTTCCGAATTGGCTTTAAACGGTCGGTTTTTGGAACTTTAGCTCCCTGATTTTTTCATGGTTTTGAAAATTGGTTTAGTTTGCTAATTGCGTGCAGAATTCTAATGTCGTAGTTTTCATTACATATATTACTATCTACGACCATAAATGTCATTAGAGCGGTACAACTCGTCTAACTGCTATATGCTCTTTTAGACGGATTTGCGAACGTGACATTCATGTTGATGTTATGTGTTATACTGTGGTTGTGGAGGGATCATCGTGTGGATAGCTTGGGTGCAATGGTAGTACAGTTTGGATTTATTTTTTCATTTGATATTGCGGGGCGAGCGTCCGACATATGGACTGCCGTCATTTCCAGTTTGTATATTATTTGTTTGGGGCATGACCGGGTTGAGGTCGATGTCACCGTTGTACATATTCTTTTCTTTTCTGTACTAGGATTACCCCGCGGTGGAGTTCACGGTTAGCCGGGTTCTAAAGGGCAACGGGCCAGCATCTCATGGCATTGAAATGGAGGGGGCCTTACTCTAGAATTGGCGGGCTATTCGCCGCACTTGTAGGGGGTATAGGCTGACCCACGGAGGGGTGCTCAAGTAACCGGATTCCGTGAAGTGCTGGGTGACCCATTCACGTTGTTGATTGGGGTTGCCTCGCTTCTGAGATTGGCAGGCAACTTGTTGCGCTCGTAGGGGTCTAGGTTTTTATTGCACAGGCTATCCACACGACCAGGGGAACGTCGGGTTTCACTTGCGGCTCAAAGGAAACCCGGGGCTCCCAGATTATTTGTTTGTTCTGTAATGCTTATCGCTATTCTGTGATGTTGCATATATCATGTCTGGGACGATTGTTATATATATATACATACTAGTAAATGTTGCATATGTTTTGCACCCGCGCTAGTCCAGTCCCCGCTCTGTCGTTAGTTAAGTAACCTAATGGGTGATGACGGGGCCCAGTGGCGAATGCTGATGGCATATACGTACATTATATTTTCGTTCTTTTCTGGTGCGATTAATTGATGGGATTGCGTTGATTCTGATCAATGCAAGGAAAACAAACCTATATATGATGTTGTTGGAACCAAGTTTTTAAAAACTGACATTACAGACGTTCTTTTTTACTTTGCACAGTGGTATTCAGTTATGAATATCCAGCACCTCATTCGATGAGGCAAGGGCCGAGATCCCTTCATCGGGAGTGACCCCTTGGGCAGAAGTTTGCGTCAGCATAATAACTTCACTATAGTCGATTATTTTTTATTTGCATCGTGGTATTCAGTTTGAAATATCCTGCACCTCATTCGACGAGGAAAGAACCGAGATCCCTTCATCGGGAGTGACCTGTTTAGCAAAAGTTTTCGCCACTATACTTTTGTAAAACAACTTGGATTCCTTCAGCGATATCAAGTTCATGTTAGTTATATGTATGCCCTAGAGGCCATTACTGTGATGTATATTGCAGTGGATGCTTGGACATATATAGGGAGGACTTTCTTGCTCGACATGATAGTATGCTATCTGGTTGCTCTTTATCTTAACATGTACACTTATTGTCTCTGTATTGCATGTTGATAAAGACCTTAGGATAAGTACTTGACTACCAGGATTATGATGCAGATCATACTAGTAGGGCGGAGGTAGTCGGCAAGTACAACCTTCAAATGTTCCTAGTCGTGAGAGTATCGAGACAGGGCATCGATACTCCAGAGTAGACTAGCGAATACGCTTCTCGACCCATATGATGGGAGATGGATGATCCCATATCAATTGGTGTTTGACATCAGAGAAGGTATACGGGTGCTCAGTGGAGACTGGGTACACTGAACGGACTCGCCGAGAACTCTTATATGGTATTATACCTATCATTAGATAGCAGTTCTCTGGTAACACTGGTACAGGTTAGTCTGTCGACCCGAGATCGTCATAGAGTCTTGTGTGATTCCCGCCATGCTTTGATTTCCACCTTACTACGTTCAAGAGATCGTGCAAAACGGTGGTTTTTGGGTACAGTCCCGAGTCACATAGAGGCAATGAGCGATAGGAGGGGATTTCGTCTCTTGCGGTATTGGGGGTTGATGTTGCGCTATGCTCGATTGGCCATAACAGGAAATCCCTGGCCAGGGTTGCTGAGATCTACTGGTAAGTATTATCAGTAGTTTCTCGAACCGTTATGGACCTTGCATCGGCATGACTTATCAGGCTATTGGGGTCTGACGTTAAACTACCCCTAGGCTGTGATATGCGACATATCTGACGAAGAGACTGAACTGTACGGTAGTGTTACTGATTGGATTCGCAGGAGTATGAGCAGGCTTGCTTGTTGATCTTCTGATCGCTCAATACCCGGGTGGCCGTTACTTTTAGCAGACCACTTGCGGCTTGTGGGTGTTTGATATGATCATCACCTACTGCCGGCGTATTAACGAGTCTTTAGAGTCCTATACAGAGGTTTCCTGGTTCATGCGAAACGAAGTAGGAGCACATATGTGATATTTGCGGGACCGAGATTAATATGAGTATGTGATACCGTATTCTATTCTCGCGATATATGATTTCGGTCGGTTATATATGATATAGCCGGGTTATTGGATCAAGTGTTAATTCGATAAGTTGATTCATATGATATTAGTCGGTTGTATGTGATATAGCCGGATTATTAAATCAAGTGTTGATTTGATAATTTAATGTATAATTATATATTTGATATTTTAAGTTACATTAACTAATATTTTCTCACTAAGTATTCTTTTTCTCACTTGTGTGCATATAGTATATATATGATATATATTAATGTACATTTTATTGTGTCATGCTTGATGATACATGAAATATGGGTGTATGAGACTTACACTATGGTTAGGATAATCCTAGGGTTTTTATTTATCAAAGTAATTCAAAAATGGTGGAATTTGTCATGGCTAGAAGCTTTGAGAAAGCTTGTGGATAACCATTGACCAAGTCCACTCTTTTTGTTTTGCTAAAGATATTTATTGACCTAACCATTATCCTTACTATGGTTAACTCTCTACATGAGTTAGTGTATGACACTAACTCACCCATGGTTGCTATTCTCACCTCATGAGTTCATTCTCTCATCTTCACTTCATCTTCTTTCTCATGAGAAAAGGCTTGCTAGCTTTTTTCTAAGTGATGAAATATTGTGAGAAAAAGAAATCTAAAGAGTGCCCAATTCCTACTTCATCATCTTCTACTATTAACCATTTATTTTAGGATGTTTTCTTCACTAATTCACATATTAGTGAAGAGATAGCATGAGCTTGAGTTTCCTCGACGTAGATCATCTTCGGCCTCGAAGACTTCGAGCAAGTTTGCATCTTTCACCTTATGGAGCCTCTCAAGAGTTTGGGAGATTATTACTTGCAGCGAAGGGACTTATACACGGAGCATTTGAAGTGAAGGAACGGTCTACAAAGATTGTATTCCGCAATCACTTAGTTGTAAAGTTGTTTACATATCGTTTCGTCAAAATTTCTAGTTAAGATTCTAGGGTTAGGGTTCTTTAGAACGGCAAATTTTTGAAAACGGCATGGATGATGCCTCCCGAGACCTTGCTGTCGCGCTACGGAACCCTACAGTGGTATCAGAGACAAGCTAGAGATTTAAACGATGTTTTTTAGATAACGAAACCGAAACTACTCCGAAACTTGAAACGCGCAAATCTAGTTTCTGTCAAATTTTTAAATGTGTCAAAAATATTTTTTAGCAATTGCAAAATGTTGTATGTGATATAACATGAAAACAATATAAAATTTATCCCACCTCGACGGTTTTTGGCCGGCCAGATGAAGCAGAAAACTGGCCTGCTCGATTTGGAATAGAAGTTCAGGGTTGAATTTTGTAGTGTGTTCCAGTCTCTGGGTTTTGGTGTTTCAGGTGTTGCTAGTTTTTGCTAAATTTGCATGTGATGTTAACTTTCTGCAAAGGCAATTGGGAGTGTTTTGTAATCGTAATTCTAACATCTATTCGGGTTATTTAAACGACGTTGAAAAGTTCGAACGGATATCGATAACCCAACTTTTCCCTCGCTGAAATTTTCCAAGAGTTGGATTTTTCCGAGTTTAAAATCTTCAGAAAATCATGCAAGCGATTCTGTGGACCCTCTAGAAGAATGATAACCAAACTCGACTTTTTGGATCGCGGAACCGCGGTCATACCCTATGGTGTGCTGCAGTTCCGTGGCGACATGAGTGAGACATGGGTCGGCCCTTCTACGGATGGTTCATAGGAGCTGTGGCAGTTTCTGGGTACTTTTTGAACTCCGCTCAAGTGTTGAGCTTTTCGGGAAATTTTGGGTGTTTGTTTATTCGATCGAAAAGTTTAACTTCGTATAGCTATCTGTGATTGCGATACAATATTTGGAATCCACGCAATTAGTTATGTGATAACTAGTTTGAATTTTATAAATCTAGCAAGTTAGTCTTATTTGATCGGTTGCCACGGAATTTTGATGTGGATCAAAAGTCTGTCGCAATTACGTAGTGTACGCGGATACTCGCCGGGTAACCTTACTACATAGCCATGCCCCATAGCCCCGACCAAGTGACTGTAGGAGAACCCCGTCGCCAAAAGCATCCGTTCGGGTGCTCGCGGCCGCGGTGTTCCGCCTTATTGCACTTCGTCGACGGCATCGGGGGTGCGGCCGTCTACTAAAGTTTCCGACGAGCATTCGATCAGGTTATCGGGAATCTTGTTGAATTACCCGACTGTTATTGGAAAGTGTTTTTAATATCAAGACTAAAATGCGGGGTTTATAATTGTTAGGCATGTGATGTCTAAGGAATTCATTTGGTTGGGCATGGAATCCAAAGTATGTGATACATTAGGCTTATGATGTCTAAAGTGGTTGCGGATTCCAATTGTTGTAGTTTTTCACTTTCTTTTCTGCGACTGTAAGTGTAATATATGGTGTATCGCCGGTTTCGTTGCTATATGTCAACGACAATTGGGATATGCATATTTACTTACGTTGATGATATGTGATATTATGTGTTGTAGTGATATGCTATATTGGATCGTCGTATTTTGAATAGCCGGGGTTTTTTTTTATATGAGATGAGAGTTTTTCATTTTCATTCATGTAAAAGCTTGTATGTAAGGCACTTCCCGGTTGAGGATGATGTCACCATTGATGTATATTATTTACTTTTCCGTATTAGGATAGACCCAAGGAGGGGAGCACAAGTAATCGGGTTCTAGGGTCCAGTGGGAGACCATCTCGAGGAGTCGAGACCGGGTCTCCTAACTCTAGAATTGGTAGGGTTGCTTGCCGCTCTCGTAGGGGTCTAAAGATGTGGGTTTGGCTATTCATCACAACTGTAGAATCCGTGTTTTATACTGGCTTAATTTAAAACACGGAATTCCTAGTATATCTAATATTTCATATGTGTTCTTCTGCTGCTGATATTCTGTGATGTGATCACTTGATATTCTGAGAAGAATGCTTATATTATATATATGATATAATAAATATTGCTGCTTTCGTTTCTTCAGTGATGCTTAGGAAGCATAAAAGATGGGACTTCATTAATGAGATCAATGAAATAAAAGAAACCTAAAGATGTTGTAGAAACTTTTCTCGAAAACTGGTAGCTCTAGTTCTTGCTTTGCATAGCGGTATTCCTTATAGAATATCCAGCACCTTATTCGATAAGGAAAAAGCCGAGATCCCTTCACCGGGAGTGACCACTTTAGCGAAACTAGCATATGCTACAACCCACTCAGTTTGTCTTTTGATTGCTTCTATAGTTTTTGCTTTGCATAGTGGTATTTGGGAAATATCCTGCACCTTATTCGATAAGGAAAGAGTCGAGATCCCTTCACCGGGAGTGACCTCTTTAGCAAAACTAGTAAAAGCCTCAAAAAATACTCCCTTTTCAAAATCACTAGATTCTACGATGATATCAAGTTCATTACGCAAAAGGTTTTCTTAAAAACCTGTCGTAGCCCTCCGTCATTTCAGATAAGTAGTATTTAGTATTCGTGCTGCATTTGTTGGCATTTTTCAAGGCATAATGTGCGGTAGCTGATTGGTGCTTATCAGTATGAGCATATGATGCGATTGGATTAGGGAAGTCGTGCGACCTTGTTAGCCTTTGTCAAGGGTCATGCGGGCGAGTTTAATTCAATCAGGAAATGAAGGGTTGAACGTGACTAGCATCCTATGGTTTGTTGGCTTTTATTAAGGTCATAGGAGGTTAGGGGCAAAAGATTATCGGGAATTTCAAGTGTTGAAATTTGCAATGAGATTGCATACCTTCTATGAGATAGTTCGATCCTGATACCCGCTGCGAGTAAGAGTTACTCCTGGGAGAGTTTTACACATTACAATTAGCCGATCAAGTAGGTTTCTAAAAAGGTGTTAACGGGGTTACGCCCCTGGGAAAACAAGGTTTATTTTAATTAGGTATGTGCGAAAGCACGGGGAACCTCTCTCAAAGTACCGACACTGGCCTGGCTGAATGATTGGCGAACTTGTAGGGTGTAATTAATCCCGGCTAGTCTTATCTTTAAGGGTTTGAAGGAAGATTTGATAAAAACAGTGGGAGCCATCCTGATTAGATAAAATAATAACTAGTCCATTCTTGCAAGAGCGCACGTAGAGTGTTTTCTTCTCTCTCTCTATCCTGATAGCGACCATGTCACACCTTAATCAAGATAATAATATATAAGCATTGACCGGACCTGCTTATTATACTGAGCTAAGGAACGTTGGTTCCGCTCTATCTTATAATTGTTATAAGTCCGAGCAGGAAATACGGGAATATCTAGATTCCCATGTCACCCATTCGAGGAATAATCATGTTGATGCATATTCTTCTGGTGTGTTCATTACCAAGGACTGTTTCTCAGTATCCTCTACGTCATAGGTATGAGATACCGGATTAGAACCCCATATATATAATCTGTTACATAGGTTACAGATAGGTAGAGAACTGGGATTGGGTGATATGTCTCTAAATGTTAGAGAATGGTGCAATTGTTTCAGCCAAATCAGTTGGCAAATATCACCTTGTATTACCAAATGGAAAATACATTGATTCTGAACAAATGTTATTACTTACCGAACCTGATATACAACATTACATCAGATTCTTTATTAAGTTAAAGAAGGATATAATTATGTATTGGAGGATAATATTGTGAACATTTTCTTGAATCAAGAGTTGATTGGATCATGCACGTTATGTAATGGCATATACGTTTTAAATCAAACCACAGTTCAAAGTATATAGAACACACACAAGAGGAATAGTTCAGAAATGAACGAATCCTTCTTGTGGCATTGTAGACTAGGTCATAACAATACGACACGACTAGCTAAGTTACATAAGAATGAATATAAGAATCTGTTCGAATTTTCATCTTATGATACTTGCCAGTCTTGTCACAAAGGTAAAGTGACCAATACTCCATTTGCACGAAACAGAGAAAGAGTTAATGAACTCTTGGGACGGATACATAATGATGTATACGGTCCTATGTCTACAAATGCCAGAGTTGGTTCTTCGTACTTCATTATATTCATCGACTATCTCTCAAGATTCGGACATGTGTTCCTGTTGAAACACGAGTCTGAAACTTTTGAGAAATTCAAGGAATATAAGCTTGAAGTTGAGAACCAGACGGGTAGAAGTATTAAATCCTTCGATATGATTGAGGAGGAAAATACTTGCGCATGGAGTTCCTGGATTTTCTAAAAGGAGAATGTGATTCTCTCTCAGCTTACTCCTTCGTATACACCACAGCACAACGGTGTATCGGGACGGAGGTATCGCACCCTATGAGATATGGCGCGCTCTATGATGAGTACTGCTGAGTTACTTGTTTTCTTTTGGGTGTTATGCACTTGAGAAGCTACATACCTATTGAATGGGGTTCCATCCAAATCAGTGCCTACCACTCCATATGAGATATGGAATGGGAAGAGACCATGTCTTAAACGAGTTAAGATATGGGGTTGTCCGGCCTATGTTGAAAAGCGAAATCCGGAAAAACCCGAGGCAAGGTCAGTTTTGTAAGTTTGTTAGGATATCCTAAACATTTGAGAGGGTATATCTTCTACCACTCTGAGGAGCAAAAGGTGTTTTGTTTCTCAGCATGCCACCTTTTTAGAAAAGGAATTTCTTGTGAAGAAATTTATGGACATGAGGTAGAACTGGAAGGAGTTCCAGCTAGAAAAACTAACAGCTGATGATTTGGTAAAACCAAAGGATTCAATAGTCTCCAATGAACCTCAGCCTCTCCTCGAATCTGGTAGGGTTTCTTATCCACTTGAGAGATACTACGGTCTTCTCGGTGACAGTGGGAGCAAGGAATGCATCATGGTAGATGATGGCCCAACCAGGTTCAGACAGGCCATCACAAGTGGAGACTTTGTGAAAAGGCTGGATTCTATGTGATCAAAGATGGAATCCATGTACACCAACAAAGTATGACTTTGTATGTTGCACGTGAAGGGGTAAAACCCATTGGGAGCCAATGGATCTTGAGAAGATTCTTTGTGTGGATGGAAAAGTTGAGACTTTCAAAGCTATGCTTAAGTCCATTAGGATCAATGCACGCATCGCGGAGTTGGAACATCTGTTTTGATGTGGCAGTCAAAGAGTTTGACTTCATCAAAAAGATAGATGAACCTTGTATATACAATAAGGTTGTAGAGAGTAAGGTTGTCTTCCACGTATTGTGCATAGATGACATACTCTTGATAGGAAATGGTTTCCTATGCTACACTCTGTCAAGCTCCTTTTATCATGGGGATTCTCCATAGAAGATCTGAATGATACCTACTATATCTCATGGATTATGATCTATGGTGATAGATCTAAGTGGATGTTGGGAGTGTCCCAAATCCAGGTACATTAACACCATACTTAAGGGGTTTAGTATGGAAGATTCTAAGCGTGGTGGTTCGTCCACTAACTCAGGAATCACTCTCTCCAAAAAGATGTCTCCCAAGACTGATTTGAAGAGAGCTCGCGTGCAAGGGATGCCCTATGCTTCGGCAGTAGGCTCTATCATGTGTGCGATGTTATGTACCGGACCAGATATAGCTAACTCACTATGTGTAGTGATCAGGAATCAATCAGATCTTGGGAGAATCACTGGACAGCTGTGGAGGACATTCTGAAGTACTTGAGAAGCACTAAAAGAAAGTTCTTGGTTCTGTCATGCCCCGCTTCCCAGAGTACGCTAAGATGGGCACGTAATATAGCCAACCATGCTACCCGTGGATAGGAAAAATCCTTCTACAGTCACATTACGGCTGTAGAGATATCAAGAAACATGAAAGTAAACTAAACTATCTAGTACATGTCCATGAGCCAGAATACATGAGTCAAGAAATGATAATATAAGGAAGCAAAAGCTACAAATAAAGAAACACCTGGAAAGTAAAACTGCATAACGACAGGATCTTCACCGCTCGGTCTAACAGCGGCAATACTCCTGATCAGTCTGCAACCAAGGTAGAGGATCTGGGCCATGCAAAACCCAGACGTCAGCGCGTCATAACATCAAGCAATAAAGTAAACAGGGTAGCAAGACATACATATATGTGTATGAACAGTAAAACAAATATAACAGTAATATAAGTGAGGACAGTGGGGTAATGTGCAGGGAGTGATCTAAACTGGTCTATTGGGTTAACTACTCTCAAGTCTTTGAAATCAATTTGATGAATCATCGATGTAACTCAATAGTATCCCATGCGTGCCCAGGATCACGGTGAAGATTCTCGGGCTGAAACCGAGACATGCCGCTAGGCACTAAGGAAAAGGGTAAAGATGAATGATGTCCATGGCATCATCCCAAGGCTGACCTAGCCTCTGAAAGGAAATGGATAACGATGGATGATATCAGCAGCATCATCCCAAGGCTGGCCCAGCCTCTAAAACTAGTCGGTAAAGGTAGCACACTGTCGAGTTACAAGTCAGGTTTCATCATTGATTTCCCTATACCCCCAAGTTATGTATGTCAAGTCAGGTATTCAGTAATCAAGAACTAATGCCAACACAGGATCAGGTAGGAGCAGGTTTGTCTGGATAGACAACAGGAACGGTCCGTGAGGACTACATGTCAGGTTTGTTGTCATTAGACACAAGATCAGGTAACAGGTCAAGCCATGGTACATCAAGTCAGGTCAAGTAGTGTACGGTACCATGTTGGGTCAAGTAATATGTATGTAATAAGTCATGTCAGGATGTAAAAGATATCATGTGGGTGCTCATAAACAACTAACATAATCATGGTTATAAATAAACAAGCATGGGTATCAACAACACAATAAATTGGCACATGTAATAGATTAAGCAATATGTGCAGATTAAACTACTTAGCTGTACGGTTATCAGTTTGTGTTTCAGAGATGGTTTCAACATTATATGAATACAGTATGACAGATATGAATGGTCAAATCAAGTTAATAAATATTAAGTAATCTGGGGATGCGATGACGTGTATAATACGTTCAATGGATGCAATTATATCTAAAACTGGTTAAAGATGCGCACGGATGTCCGACAGGGTAAAATAGAGAAAAGGGTATCATGGCTATAAAAAAATTGTGATTATGCGATCTAACCTTTACAGGTGATTACTAGGTATAAATAATTAGATGTAACAATTAAGTTTCAAGTCCGAGATCATAAAATATGTAACGGAACTTTATACGGTTAACTTGAAATCCAGTACTTTCGATTCTATTTAGAAATTTAATAGGAAAATAGATAAATTAATATAGGAATAGTTTGAATAGCATGTAGCAAGTTTCACTTGCCTGGACGGATCAAGAACGGGGATACGGAACATCTCACGTTGGCGGAAAACGTCGCGACGCGCGCACGGTACTCGGAACGGATCCAAACCACCCACAGTGTGATCACACGGGTCAGGTACACTCGCTGGGTCGTCGGGATCGTTGACGACACGACCGGATTTCGGCAACCTACAGGTATCCAACTGAGCCTTCATTGAAGTCATGCTGCTTCTGTGACCCGTCAAAGTACTGATCATACTATTCTTCTACTCGTTAATTTTAGATATTGCTTCACCCTTTCTTCGCCACTTCAGCCTGAAGGCTACAATTGTACTTCTGCAACTCGTGTTGTACTCTTGTAACCTCTTATTGCTTGCTTCAAGCACTTTAATTTGATCGTTGAGACGTTTTGCCTCTTGCCCGGCTTCTAAAAGCTCTTCCGAGAGAGCGTCACTTGATTTCTCAACACTGGACCTCACCTCTTTCTCTTCTTTGTAAGATCTTGTTGCTGCATCTTTGTCAGCTTCCTCCTTTCTAAAGCTCGCTTGCATATATTCATTTTGTCTCTATAGCTCCTTAACGTTTGCCTCTAATTCTCTTATATTATTCCTCATTTGTGCCTCTAACAAATTAGCACTGTCAGCATTCTTTTTCTCGTCTGATTCCAGCGTGCTTCGTAGCTTCTCTTGCTCCATCAAATTCTCATCTTCCCTTTCCAAAAACCATCTGATGCAAGTCCTTAGCTTTTTACGCTTTTTCCCTTATAATCGTTCTTGTTCTTGCCCTTCATCTTCTCGTTCAAGAGACTCTCCACGTCGTCTCTGGAGCTAAACTCGATTGCATTCGCATCGGATTGCACAGAAATGTTCAGATCCGGAGCTTGAGCTTGAGCGGGCCCCGCGTTGGACCTAGACAAGGGCTGCAGGTCGCCGCCGCGGGAGCCGACGGTGGGCCCCACCATGTCAGGATCTGTGACCGTCGGTCTCCTGCTGGCAGAAGCGAGTGGTATATTCTCTTCCTCTTATGCATTGGAGGCCATGGATTCGCTTATGAGAGAGAGAATCGCTTCTGATCCGCAAGTCTTCGATTCAAAGTTTTTAATTTTAGGGTTAGGGTTTCGCAAGATTGCTGATGTACCCTTGAGAGAGGGAGAGAGGAGCGGGAAAGGGAGAGAGGTCGTCACGAGGGGGAGAGAGAAAGGGATAGCAGAGAGGGTTAGTTAAATATTAGATTTAGAAAATATAAAATATATATTTAAGCGAGAGAGATAAAGAGAGAAACGGCCAGGCCAGAGAGAGAGAGAGAAATATGTTAATATTAAAAGATTATAAAATATTTATATAGTTAAAGAAGCTTTGAATAATATTATAATATTAGTCCATTTTGAGATTTTGGCAAATACAAACTTACTCCAAAACACGCCCGGGTCGGGTCCAAATATTCAGATTAAAAATATGAAAAATATATGCGACTTCCAAATTTCAAAATGAATGCTCGGTCAAAGAAAATGCATACCCCCAAGAACGGATGAACGTACGTGTGCGTAGCCATCCAAACATGTCCGTTTCACTGAACGGGACGAGAACAAGATGCGCGGACGCTACCACGGGGTTAGGGGTATCATGCAGGCCATGAAAAGAAATTTTAAATTATTTTTTGTGACCTAGAATGTTATATGATAAAAGATGCGATACCAGGTAAAATGCCAGCATGTACTAATCATGAGACGCACGTGTCCATGCAACAAGTCAAGATAATCTATAAATAAGAATTAAACAGGTTCAAGCAAGAGGGTCGGGTCGAATGCAAAGTAAAATGTAAAATGCCATTCGCACCCACAATACGTTAAATCAAGAATATCACGAATAAAGAACTACGAGAACTGGAATTGGTATAAATGAACTCGGGTGTTACATTATACCCAACTACAAAAGAATTTCGTCCTCGAAATTCCAAGAACTAGATAGGATAAACAAACAAGAAATCTCTAGAATCGATGTGGAACTTCTGCCGGATTTCATCTTCTCGTTCCCAAGTTGGTTCTCCATGCAAGCGATTACTCTAAGAAACAAGCACAAGAGGGATAACTTGTCCATAAGAACCTTTCCTCTTCGATCCACAATTTACATCGGTCGCTCCTCAAAGGTTAAATCTTCTCGTACAGTCTGCTCCGAAAGATCCAATACATGTATTTCATCTCGAGCATACTTACGGGGTTGAGATACATGAAACACATCGTGAACATTCTCCAAAGACTGCGGTAACGCCAAACGATACGCTACCTCACCAACACGCTCCAAGATCTCAAAGGGTCCAACAAATCGAGGGGTGAGCTTTCCTCGACTTCCAAAACGAATCACCCCTCTAGTCGGTGATATCTTCAAGAATACCAAATCACCCACGGCGAACTCTAGAGGTCTTCTCGACGTATCTGCCCAGCTCTTCTGTCTGTCTTGTGCTGCTTTCATATGATTCCGAATAGCGTTAACTTTCTCAACTGTTTCCATAACCAAATCTGGTCCCAACAATCTTCGTTCACCGACATCGTCCCAACAAACAGGTGAACGACACTTGCGACTATATAAAGCTTCGAATGGAGCCATCTGAATTGTCGCCTGGAAACTGTTGTTGTAAGAAAACTCCACCAAATGCAGGTGATCCTCCCATGAACCCTTGAAGTCCAACATGCAAGCTCTCAACATGTTTTCAAGAGTTTGGGTCGTTCTCTCCGACTGGCCATTTGTTTGAGGATAATAAGCCGTGCTAAACTTTAATCGAGTCCCCAAACTTTCTTGTAAACTCCTCCAAAAGTGGGATAAGAACCGAGTGTCACGATTGGACACGATACTCACCGGTACTCCATGCAATCTTACAATCTCCTGCATATACCGTTCTGCCAAAGTTTCTGTTGATTGACCAACCTGAAAAGGAATGAAATAAGCTGCCTTGGTCAAACGATCAACAATCACCCATACTGCATTGTTGCCCTTTTGGACTCCGCGATAGAGCTGTCACGAAATCCACGGTTATATGTTCCCACTTCCACTGAGGAATCGGAAGTGGTTGCAATAAACTAGCAACCCTTTGATGTTCAACCTTAACTTGCTGACACACCAAGCATTTGGCCACAAAGCGAGCAATCTCCCGTTTCATGCCTTCCCACCAGAAATGTTGTCATAAGTCTCGGTACATCTTCATGCCTCCTGGATGTACGGAATAAACTGAACTGTGTGCCTCCCTCATAAGTTCTTCACGAATATCTCCCTTTGGCACACACAAACGGCACCCATATCTCAACGAACCATCTTCATGGATCGGTAAATCTGTTCGTAGTCCGGCTTCAACCTATTCTCGAAACTTTTGCAATCTAGGGTCCTGCGGTTGCGCTGCTTTAATATTCTCGATCAACGACGAATGCACTTGCAGCTGCGTCAACTGTCCCGAAGAATGAGGTAGCACAACCTCCAAATCAAATCTTCGAAAGTCTTCAATGAGTTCTTTCCGCGTAATCAACATCTGAATAGCTGGTAACCGACTGAGCGCATCCAGCATGACATTAACCTTCCCCGGATGGTACTTAAGATCAAGATCGTTGTCAGCCATCAACTCCAACCATCTACGTTGCCTCATATTAAGCTCCTTCTGCGTGAACACATACTTCAAACTCTTATGATCAGTGAAAACTTCGACCCTTTCGTCCAAAAGGTAGTGTCTCCAAATCTTCAAAGCGAAGATCACAGCCGCAAGCTCCAAGTCATGAGTTGGGTAATTCTTCTCATGGGTCTTCAACTGTCTCGATGCGTACGCTACAACCTTCCCATGCTGCATCAAAACACATCCCAATCCTTTTCCAGATGCGTCGCTGTGAATTACTAATCCTCCGGAACTGTCTGGCACGGTCAGAATAGGAGCGGTTATCAATCTCTGCTTCAACGTCTCAAAAGCTGACGCACAACTATCCGTCCACACAAAAGATAGCTCCTTGCGCGTAATCTTGTTCAACGGCTCCGCCAGACGAGCAAAGTTCTCCATAAATCTTCTGTAATACCCGGCGAGTCCAAGAAAACTTCTTGTCTCCGCAACATTCTTCGAAATCGGCCAATCTCGAACTGCTGCAATCTTTTCTGGATCGATGGCGATTCCATCGCCAGATATGACATGCCCCAAAAACTTTACTTCTTCCGGCCAAAACTCGCACTTGCTCATCTTCGCATACAATTTCTCTTGTCTCAACGTCTGCAGTGCGATCTTCAAATGTTCAGCACGCTCTTCAATACTCTTCGAATAGACCAGAATATCGTCAATGAACACCATAATAAACTGGTCCAAGAATGGTGAAAAGATTCGGTTCATCAAGTCCATGAATATCGCCGATGCATTCGTTACTCCGAAGGGCATCACTAAGTACTCGTAATGTCCATACCGAGTTCGGAACGCCGTCTTGCAAATATCTTCTGCTTTCACTCGGACCTGATGATATCCGGATCGCAAATCCAGCTTCGAGAATACCCTCGCGCCACTAAGCTGCTCAAATAGTTCGCCAATGCGAGGGATCGGGTACTTGTTCTTAATAGTCACCCGGTTTAATTCTCGATAGTCGATGCACATCCTTCTTGTGTCATCTTTCTTCTTAACTAGAAGAACTGGAGCTCCCCAAGGCGAGTTACTGCTTTGAATCCAACCCTTCTCGAGTAACTCAGTAACCTGCTTCTTAACTTCCTCCAATTCCACTGGTGCCATTGGATAATACGCTTTAGAAACTGGCGCTGCACCAGGAATAAGATCAATTGCGAACTCCACGTCTCGCTTCGGCGGCAATCCTGATATATCTTCAAACACGTCCATGAAATCTCGAACTATAGCCGGCGCTTCTTTCTTATCAACTTCCATCGACAAAAGAACATTGTTTGTCGGCCTAGCCCTAAACTCGACTGGCCCGACATAACCGCTTCCTCCAGCAAAACAAACTCCGGATGTCCGGGAATCTGGAGAATCGCTTTACTTTTTTTACAATAAATATGAGCATGGAAAGTCCCGCAAAAATCCATTCCCAAGACAACCATAAGAAAAGGGATGCACTAAAATTGAATATTTCTAATGCGGGGACAACATGAAGAAGTAAGATACCGAGATGACTTCATCCGGAGTCAAGATACCGAAGAGGATTAAGCACGGTATACAGGATTCAAGCTTTTGATAAAACATGAACTGGAAAGTAAGAGAGACAAGGCAATATAACGACCATGGAACAAGGAAGTGAATCAAGACCAGGACTCCAAGTTACTTAAATAGACTACCGCATTGTAACCATGCTGCAGTTCATGGGTACAATTACATAACTCCACTCAAGTCACCCAAATCCTAGTATCAGAATCAAGAAACAGGGAGGAACAATAGAGAACCAAAAGGGTTTCAAGTTGAAATGCAAAGTGGTTTGCATATCGTCAAGGCGAAGGATAAAAGAAAGATATGATTCAAGAATCATGATAGCAATGTGGCAAGACACGTTCCTAATCACGGGTATTCTGATTCGTGTATTGGGTCCAATACCCAACTACAAAAGAATCAAACCTGATTAACCAATATCCTATGGCTCTGATACCAAAAGAACCATGTCACGCCCCGCTTCCCAGAGTACGCTAAGATGTGCACGTGATATAGCTAACCACGCTACCTGTGGATAGGAAAAATCCTTCCACAGTCACATTACAGTTGTAGATATATCAATAAACAGGAAATTAAACTAAACTATCTAGTACATGTCCATGAGCCAGAATAAATGAGTCAAGAAATGATAATATGCGGAAGCAAAAGCTACAAATAAAGAAACACCTGGAAAGTAAAACTGCATACCGACATGATCTTCACCGCTCGGTCTAACAGCGGCAATAGTCCTGATCAGTCTGCAACCAAGGTAGAGGATCTGGGCCATGCAAAACCCAGACGTCAGCACGTCATAACATCAAGCAATAAAGTAAACAGGGTAGCAAGACATACATGTATGTGTATGAATAATAAAACAAATATAACAGTAATATAAGTGAGGACAGTGGGGTAATGTGTAGGGAGTGATCTAAACTGGTCTATTGGGTTAACTACTCTCAAGTCTTTGAAATCAATTTGATGAATCATCGATGTAACTCAATAGTATCCCGTGCGTGCCCGGGATCACGGTGAAGATTCTCGGGCTGAAACCGAGACATGCCGCTAGGCATTAAGGAAAAGGGTAAAGATGAATGATGTCCATGGCATCATCCCAAGGCTGGCCTAGCCTCTGAAAGGAAATGGATAACGATGGATGATGTCAGCAGCATCATCCCAAGGCGGCCCAGCCCCTAAAACTAGTCGGTAAAGGTAGCACACTGTCGAGTTACAAGTCCGGTTTCATCATTGATTTCCCCATACCCCCAAGTTATGTATGTCAAGTCAGGTATTCAGTAATCAAGAACTAATGCCAACACAGGATCAGGTAGGAGCAGGTTTGTCTGGATAGACAACAGGAACGGTCCGTGAGGACTGTATGTCAGGTTTGTTGTCATTAGACACAAGATCAGGTAACAGGTCAAGCCATGGTACATCAGGTCAGGTCAAGTAGTGTACGGTACCATGTCGGGTCAAGTAATATGTGTGTAATAAGTCATGTCAGGATGTAAAAGATATCATGTGGGTGCTCATAAACAACTAACATAATCATGGTTATAAATAAACAAGCATGGGTATCAACAATACAATAAATTGGCACATGTAATAGGTTAAGCATATGCGCAGATTAAACTACTTAGCTGTACGGTTATCAGTTTGTGTTTCAGAGATGGTTTCAACATTATATGAATACAGTATGACTGATATGAATTGTCAAATCAAGTTAATAAATATTAAGTAATCTAGGGATGCGATGACGTGTATAATATGTTCAATGGATGCAATTATATCTAAAACTGGTTAAAGATGCGCACGGATGTCCGATAGGGTAAAACTAGAGAAAAGGGTATCATGGCTATAAAAAAATTGTGATTATGCGATCTAACCTTTACAGGTGATTACTAGGTATAAATAATTAGATGCAACAATTAAGTTTCAAGTTCGAGATCATAAAATATGTAACGGAACTTTATACGGTTAACTTGAAATCCAGTACTTTCGATTCTATTTAGAATTTTAATAGGAAAATAGATAAATTAATATAGGAATAGTTTGAATAGCATGTAGCAAGCTTCACTTGCCTGGACGGATCAAGAACGGGGATACGGAACATCTCACGTTGGCGGAAAATGTCGCGACGCGCGCACGGTACTCAGAACGGATCCAAACCACGCACAGTGTGATCACACGGGTCAGGTACACTCGCTGGGTCGTCGGGATCGTTGACGGCACGACCGGATTTCGGCAACCTACAGGTATCCAACCGAGCCTTCATTGAAGTCATGCTGCTTCTGTGACCCGTCAAAGTACTGATCATACTATTCTTCTCCTCGTTAATTTTAGATATTGCTTCGCCCTTTCTTCGCCACTTCATCCTGAAGGCTACAATTGTACTGCTGCAACTCATGTTGTACTCTTGTAACCTCTTATTGCTTGCTTCAAGCACTTTAATTTGATCGTTGAGACGTTTTGCCTCTTGCCCGGCTTCTAAAAGCTCTTCCGAGAGGGCGTCTCTTGATTTCTCAACACTGGACCTCACCTCTTTCTCTTCCTTGTAAGATCTTGTTGCTGCATCTTTGTCAGCTTCCTCCTTTCTAAAGCTCGCTTGCATATATTCATTTTGTCTCTGTAGCTCCTTAACGTTTGCCTCTAATTCTCTTATATTATTCCTCATTTGTGCCTCTAACAAATTAGCACTGTCAGCATTCTTTTTCTCGTCTGATTCCAGCGTGCTTCGTAGCTTCTCTTGCTCCATCAAATTCTCATCTTCCCTTTCCAAAAACCATCTGATGCAAGTCCTTAGCTTTTTACGCTTTTTCCCTTATAATCATTCTTGTTCTTGCCCTTCATCTTCTCGTTCAAGAGACTCTCCACGTCGTCTCTGAAGCTAAACTCGATTGCATTCGCATCGGATTTCACTCAAACGTTCAGATCCGGAGCTTGAGCTTGAGCGGGCCCCGCGTTGGACCTAGACAAGGGCTACAGGTCGCCGCCGCGGGAGCCGACGGTAGGCCCCACCATGTCAGGATCTGTGACCGTCGGTCTCCTGCTGGCAGAAGCGAGTGGTAGATTCTCTTCCTCTTATGCATTGGAGGCCATGGATTCTCTTATGAGAGAGAGAATCGCTTCAGATCCGCAAGTCTTCGATTCAAAGTTGTTAATTTTAGGGTTAGGGTTTCGCAAGATTGCTGATGTACCTTTGAGAGAGGGAGAGAGGAGAGGGAAAGGGAGAGAGATCATCACGAGGGGGAGAGAGAAAGGGGGAGCAGAGAGGGTTAGTTAAATATTAGAGTTAGAAAATATAAAATATATATTTAAGCGAGAGAGATAAAGAGAGAAACGGCCAGGCCAGAGAGAGAGAGAGAGAGAAATATGTTAATATTAAAAGATTATAAAATATTCATATAGTTAAAGAAGGTTTGAATAATATTATAATATTAGTCCGTTTTGAGATTTTGGCGAATACAAACTTACTCCAAAACACGCCCGGGTCGGGTCCAAAAATTCAGATTAAAAATATGAAAAATATATGCGACTTCCAAATTTCAAAATGAATGCTCGGTCAAAGAAAATGCATACCCAAGAACGGATGCACGTACGTGCGCGTAGCCATCCAAATACGTCTGTTTCACTGAACGGGACGAGAACAAGATGCGCGGACGCTACCACGGGGTTAGGGGTATCATGCAGGCCATGAAAAGAAATTTTAAATTATTTTCTTTGACCTAGAATGTTATATGATAAAAGATGCGATACCAGGTAAAATGCCAGCATGTACTAATCATGAGACGCACGCGTCCATGCAGCAAGTCAAGATAATCTATAAATAAGAATTAAACAGGTTCAAGCAAGCGGGTCGGGTCGAATGCAAAGTAAAATGTAAAATGTCATTCGCACCCACAATACGTTAAATCAAGAATATCACGAATAAAGAAATACGAGAACTGGAATTGGTATAAATGAACTCGGGTGTTACAGGTTCGAGCATCCAGAGTGATAAGGATGACAGAAAGTCAGTCACAGACATTGTCTTTACTCTCAGTGGAGGGACGGTATGTTGGAAGAGTTCCAAGATAGATACCGTTGCATACTAGACGATAAAGGCTGAATACATTGCTACCAACGATGCTGCCAAAGTGGCTGTCTGGGCATTTCTTTTTCATGAGATGAACATGGTTCCTACCATTGAGCGTCCAATAACTGTTATTGTGACAACAATGGAGTTGTGACTTTGGCCTAGGAACGCAAGTCCCATCAGCATTCTAGACATATTCTGAGGCAAGTATCACCTGATCAGGGAGATGGTTGATCTCTCAGGGATCGAAGTCAGGATAGTTGACACGAAGGATAACACGGCGGATCCACTCACAAAGGCCTTTCCCTAGAGAGACTTCTATAGGACGTTGAGTATAAGATATTGCAACAAATGTCCTTAGTGCAAGTAGGAGATTGTTAGTTATATGTATGCCCTAGAGGCCATTACTGTGCATGTGATGTATATTGCAGTGGATGCTTGGACATATATAGGGAGGACTTACTTGCTCGATATGATAGTATGCTATATGGTTGCTCTTTATTTTAACATGTACACTTATTGTCTCTCTATTGCATGTTGATAAAGCCCTTAGGATAAGTACTTGACTACCAGGATTATAATATGGATCATACTAGTGGGGCAGAGGTAGTCGGCAAGTACATCCTTCAAATGTTCTTAGTCATGGGAGTATCGAGACAGGGCATCGATACTCAGGAGTAGACTAGCGTATACGCTTCTCGACCCATATGATGGGCGATGGATGATCCCATATCCATTTGTGTTTGAAATCAGAGAAGGTATACGTGTGCTCAGTGGAGACTGGGTACACTGAACGGACTCGTCGAGAACTCCTTGATGGTATTATACCTATCGTCACATAGCAGTTCTCTAGTGACACTGGTACAGGTTAGTCTGTCGACCCGAGATCGTCATAGAGTCTTGTGTGATTCTCACTATGCTTTGATTTCCACCTTACAATGTTCAAGAGATCGTGCAAAACGGTGGTTTTTGGGTACATTCCCGAGTCACATGGAGGCAATGAGCGATAGGAGGGGATTTCGTCTCTCCCGGTATTGGGGGTTGATATTGCGCTTTGCTCGATTGGCCATAACAGGAAATACCTGGCTAGGGTTGCTGAGATCTACTGGTAAGTGTTATCAGTAGTTTCTCGAACCGTTATGGACCTTGCATCGGCATGACTTATCAGGCTATTAGGGTCTGACGTTAAACCACCCCCAGGCTGTGATATGCGACATATCTGACGAAGAGACCAGACTGTACGGTAGTGTTACTGATTGGATTCGCAGGAGTATGAGCAGGCTTGCTTGTTGATCTTCTGATCGCTCAATACCCGGATGGCCGTTACATTTAGCAGACCACTTGCGGCTTGTGGGTGTTTGATATGATCATCACCTACTGCCGGCGTATTGACGAGTCTTTAGAGTCCTACACTTAGGTTTCCTGGTTCATGCGAAACGAAGTAGGAGCACATATGTGATATGTGCGGGACCGAGATTAATACGAGTATGTGATACCATATTCTATTCTCGCGATATGTGATATCAGTCGGTTATATGTGATATAGCCGGGTTATCGGATCAAGTGTTGATTCGATAAGTTGATTCATATGATATTAGTCGGTTGTATGTGATATAGCCGGATTATTAAATCAAGTGTTGATTTGATAATTTAATGTATAATTATATATTTGATATATTAACTTACATTAACTAATATTTGCTCACTAAGTATTCTTTTTCTCACTTGTATGCATATAGTATATATGTGATATATATTAATGTACATTTTATTGTTTCATGCTTGATGATACATGAAACATGGGTGTATGAGACTTACACTATAGTTAGGATAATCCTAGGTTTTTTATTTATCAAAGTAATTCAAAAATGGTGGAATTTGTCATGGCTAGAAGCTTTGAGATATTTTGTGGATAACCATTGACCAAGTCCACTCTTTTTGTTTTGCTAAAGATATTTATTGACCTAACCATTATCCTTACCATGGTTAACTCTCTACATGAGTTAGTGTATGACATTTACTCATCCATGGTTGCTATTCTCACCTCATGAGTTCATTCTCTCATCTTCACTTCATCTTCTTCCTCATGAGGAAAAGCTTGCTAGCTTTTTTCTAAGTGATGAAATATTGTGAGAAAAAGAAATCTAAAGAGAGCCCAATTCCTACTTCATCATCCTCTACTATTAGCCATTTAGTTTAGGATGTTTTATTCACTAATTCACATATTAGTGAAGAGGTAGCATGAGCTTGAGTCTCCTCGACGTAGATCATCTTCGGCCTCGAAGACTTCGAGCAAGTTTGCATCTTTCACCTTGTGGAGCCTCTCAAGAGTTCGGGAGATCATTACTCGCAGCGAAGGGACTTCTACATGGAGCATTTGAAGTGAAGGGCCAGTCTGCAAAGGTTGTATTCCGCATTCACTTAGTTGTAAAGTTGTTTAAATATCGTTTCATCTAAATTTCTAGTTAAGATTCTACAGTTAGGGTTCTTTAGAACGATAAATTTTTGAAAACGGCATGGACGATGCGTCCCGAAACCTTGCTGCCGCACTATGGAACCCTACAGTGGTATCAGAGACAAGCTAGAGATTTAAGCGATGTTTGTTAGATTACGAAACCGAAACTACTCCGAAACTTGAAACACACAAATCTAGTTTCTGTCGAATTTTTAAAGGTGTCAAAATTTTTTTTAGCAATTGCAGAATGTTGTATGTGATATAACATGAACACGGTATAAAATTTAGAATAGTCTGTATCACTCCGAAACATTCTATATCACTACGAAGATCCACATTTATTGGATATGCTATCGTATAGTTACATACGAACTCGAAGGAACTTGTTCTAGTTCGAGGATGGTTTCTGGTTCAGGAGAAATAGAATAAGGATTATTCAGTTTTATTTTCCCTTTACCTTCTCTCAGGTTGCGAGGGCTCCTAGGATTTGGAGGGTACACCTATTACGCTTATTGGATAGTTTTCTTCCAAACTTTAGGCTGGTGCTGAAAGGTAGGGAAGGAAGAAAATCAATTAGCCTAAGTGTGGTGTACAGAAGATGATGAGTAAAGACAAATAAAGGGATTGGAGAGATGGCAAAGAAATATACAGTTACAATCATGAATCTGGATAGTGGAAGAGGCATTACTAGAAATACCCGGATACCCCTTCGAAACATTTTCATGTTTCAGTTTCACTGTGCGTTGTTAATTGAAAACTGATTTCCCAATTAGATTCTTGTTCTAGGGTATGCATTTACTAGATTTGATTCTCACATCTGTATAGTATTACAGGTGATGAGTGGGAGTAAGATATTGGGAATTAGGTGATTATATCCTCATTATATCGGAATTCGTTGTAATTGGTGATCTATGAGGAAATCACCTGGGTTTTTGCCTAACGGCAAATATGCGCTGCTATTGGCATAACAACCGGTACACCATAGGTTGACCCAACCCAGTCCTCTCGTACTAGGGTTGGCTCCTCGCAGCTCTCCCTTTAACACCAACGGTAGATAGGAACCGAACTGTCTCACGACGTTCTAAACCCAACTCACGTACCACTTTCATCGGCGAACAACCGAACCCTTGGGACCTTCTTCAACCCCGGGGTTTGAATATCCGTTGTTATGCACCAATTTCAAACTGATATATCTGTACGTTTATTTTATAAAGTGAGATATAACATTTTGAAATTATGTCTATGACATTTACCTATATCAGTTGGTGATTGGGTAAGGAGCATTCAACAGCGGTGTAATTCTTCTTAACCATAGTACAATTTTCAACCTACGACGCACAGGGTTTGAGTTATTAAACTCAGGGGACTTATACAAAGAATTGTATATTGTCCAGCGTCCATTAGGACAAAAGGGTTGGTGCTCGTACTATATTCTGTTTACTTGTGACTTCTCCACTTTTAGAAAAGTATTTCGTAGAAATACAATGTCCAAGTTTTGAAAAGTTATAGGTATAAGAATAAAGTAGAGAACTATATGTTGTAAGTATCAAGATTCTTCAAGGTGATTGAAGATGTAGATACTTTTGCTAGGTATTCCGTTGATAGTAATGTTTTTTAGAACATGCTTCTCTTTCAGGTTACTCATATGTGGATGCACTCCTAGATGAGTAATGCTGCTTGGCCTCATTCCACTTAGTTGATATGCACTGGAGACAGATGCGTGATTTGAATCTGGTCCCAATTTAATTAGTGCCTCTGTTTCTATATTGTATATAGAATGGTTCATATCTTAACAATGTTAAGGTACATGGAGTTGTCCGGCTTATGCTTAAAACCAGACTCTGGACAAACTCAAGGCACGTTTTAGTAATGGTAGTTTATTGGTTATCCCGGGCTATGACGAGGGTTAACTTTCTACCATCTGGAAGATCAATAGATATATTGTTCTTCACTCGCCACAGTTTTAGTAAACTGGATTCTTTTCAGAAAACATAAGTGGGAGTATGGTAGAATTAGAAGTGATTCCGGAACCATAAACAATTACTGAAAATTTAATAGAACCTAAAGATTCAATTGGTATTGACATTCCATTAGCCACTCCGCGGATATGGTGGGTAACCTCAGGCACCCGAGAGGTACTTCGGTCTTCTCAGAAACGGTGACATGGAGGTTCTTGTTTACCTAGACTTGACATTGCTACTATTCTAGACTATGAGACCTGGCAGGAGGATGAGTATAACGTCGTTCTAAACTATCTTTAGAAGTGTACCAGTATATGACTCTTCCAGAGGGTTATTGTAGTCAGTGGGAGCAGCGGAAGCATATAGGGCAAGTAGCTTATGTCTATTTATTGACTAAAGCAGTTATAGCGGAGATAGAACATCTATTTTTGATATGACAGTCATAGGCTTTGACTTCATCAGAATAGGAGATGGGTCTGGTAAGAATGTAGTAGGGTGTGATGTCCTGGTATTTGGATGTCATGCACTTGATAGGAAGTGAAGTTCCTATACTACGATCGGTTATATTGTGGTTGTCATAAAATTGTTTCTCCACATAGGACATGGATATAATATCAGGGTTTCTGGTTACTAGATCTATGGTTTTAGATCTAGATTTGGGAAGTGTCCTAATATGGGTACTTTGACATTATTCTAAAGGTGTTTTAGAATGGTTGACTCCTGGTATGGTGGTGTACCTGCAGGTGATGGAGTCACCCTCTCTGAAGGATGTCTTTCAGACTAAAGGGGAGAGGGATTTGCATGATTGGCATATCACTTGCTTAGGCAATTGAGTCAATCATGTGATGTCAAGTATGACACCAGATGTTGTTTTTGCACTAGCTGCAATAAGCATGTATATTAATCCAATCCTGGAGAAACATTGGGAAGCAGTTAAGAACATAAGTGGATGTTCTTGGGATATGGTAATGGCAGTCTCCTTCAGGAGACAGTTATTATTTCAAGCCTCCAAGGTGACCTGGATGACAAAGTGACTGTCAGAGTTTTAGTTTTCCATCTTTTGAGGGATAGTATGTTGGACATGTGGTCCAAGCGGATACTGAGGAAGGCATGGTGCAGGATACTGATTAAGTTCAGTGGACGATATAGTCTAAGAAGTTTGCTGGATTTGGAGTTCATTTATGAACCGGGTCCCATCAAATATCCAACCATATTCTAAGACAAGTATTTCTCATTTCGAGAGATAGGTTTCTCCGCGAAGTTGAGATATAGAGAGATACAGAAAGAAACATTGGAGCGGATCCACTCACCGAGGCTATTTCTCGAACACAATAGTTTCACAAACGAGCTTTGCGAGACTGATTAGTAGAGGAGTTGGGTGTTCGGTATCATACGGGCTGTGAGTATGCGACATCACAATAATTAGCCTTAAGTGCAAGTGGGAGATTGTTGGCTATAGTGCCCTCAAGGCAATTATCATGGTCGCAGGAAGGTGATTATGATGATTGAGGGAGGACCTATCCCGGTAGAACAGTCTTACTCGAGATGATAGTATGCTATCTGGTTTTTCTTTATCATCATGTACAGCATTAGGTGGCATTACATATCACTATTACATGTTGATAGAGCCCATAGGATTCTTGCTTGACTACCAGTATTATGATGGCGATCATATACGTGGGAGCTGGGTGGTCTATAGGAACATCCTTAAATGTCCCTAGTCGTTGGAGTTTCGAGACTGGGCATCGATACTCCAGAGTAGACTAGTGTATAATGACCGAGACCCCGATGAGGGGCGGTGGCCGTTCTCACAAGCTATTGGTGTCAGTTTGTTCATCTAAGATAGTATTCAGTTGCTCATTGGGTTATGAGTACACCGGACGGACACGCCGGGAACATGCTAGTTGGTATTATACCTATTGTCCGATAGCAGTTCCCTGGTGACATGTGTACATGTTAGTCTATCGATATGAGATCGTCATTTGTCTTGTGTGAGTTCTCACTGTGCTTTGATTACTACCCTACCATGGCTCAAAGGAGTCGTGCAAACAGGTTTTAGTTGGGTACAGTCCCGAGCCACATGGAGGCAGTGAGCGAATCGTCAGGGGATTCGTCTCTCCCGGTATTGGGGGATGATGTCGCGGTGTGCATGGGTAGACATCACTAGAAATTCTTGGCCAATGTAGTCGAGAATTACTGATTCGGATCAATAGTTTCTCAGTGGGTAATGGGCTTCATACCGACACTAAATGTCGCGTTATTAGGGGCCTGACTTTATCCACCCCTAGACTTGATATGCGATACTCATAGACGAACGGACCGGACTGTACGGAATTTTCACTGTCAGGCTCAATAGGGTTTTCAGGATGAGTTTGCTCGTCAGCCTCCCTTTCGCTCAATACCTGGGTAGCCGTTACGTATAGCTAGTGTCGCTGACGTGCTTGTGGTTAAACCCACCGCCAGCATATTGATGATTCTTTAGAGTCCCACACAGAGGGTTTCCCTGCTTCGGGAGAAACGATGTAGAGGCCGTATGGTTTTACGGCAGGGTTCGATCACATACGTGTACTAGTGCACGGATAATGTTCGGACGGATAATACTAGTAGGCTTTAGTTTAAGCTGGATCCTAGTATTATATTTTTGGATTATTTTCGTCTCATTGTATTCGTATTCTTCGGAATACGGATGCGGGTATGTATATACGGATGAGGGGTATTCTTGTAGTTTCTTACAAGATAACTTTTAGAAGATTACAGCTCATTATGGTTTAGAACTTTTTGGATTAAAAGGTTATTGAGGTGTAGGATGAGGTGTTTATTGCATTGTTGGTGGCATGGCTTATTAGTGATCCATGGTTACTATTCTAAGCATGCTTAGGGTTTTTGTTTGTTGTGAGAATTTTGTTGACTTGAGATATTTTAGTTGACTCTAGATATTTTTGGATTGCTCTATTTATTAATTCTCACAACACACAAAAATCATTCAAGCTATTATTTTTCTCTCTCCTACAACACTCGCATCCTCATGGCATCTTCTTCTGCCTCCATCCAAACCCTCTCATGTGTTGAGAAACCTTGGGTGTCTTGAGACAAATTAATCCTTCATCACTCTCTACTTCTTTTACGGTATCTTGTGTAGCGATCTAGGTACCCTAGTTACCTCGGATATGAGGTTGGAGCTCGATTCATAGACTCTCGGGTGGATCATCATCGATGAAGGGAGACCGGAGATCAAGCTTGATCAAGGAGGCCTCTAGGAGCTTAGGAAGGTGGATGAAGACCGAAGGACACGGATCAATTTGGTATAACCATTCTAACTTCTTTGCATGTTTTTTTATCTAGAGCTTATGGGTCGATCCGGGTTATCGGGTTGTTCTAGCGCCGGTTTTTGAAAATTTTTGTTCCTCAATGGCTACGGTTTGATGGTCGGGGCGCTTGCATAACACAACACTTGGAACGTACCAAATATAATAGGGTACGATTCCACCGTTCTGACACACCGTTGTGCTGTGGTGTGTAAGGGGGAGTGAGCTGAGAGAAAATCCCATTCTCTTTTAGGAAGTCTGAAAACTCTGTACTTAAATACTCTCCTCCTCGATCTGATCAAAGTTTCTTGATGCTCAAACCAGTTTGTTTTTCTTCTTCAAGTATATACTCCTTGAATTTCTCGAAAGCTTCAGACTTATGCTTCAACAAGAACACGTGTCTGAATCTTAAGAAATTATCAGTAAAAGTTATGAAGTTAGAATAACCGCCTCTGGCATGTGTATACATTGGTCTGCATACATCATTATGTATGAGGCCTAAGAGTTCAATAGCTCTCTCTCCGTGTCCAGTAAACGGAGTTTTGGTCATTTTACCCTTAATGCAAGACTGACAAGTCGCATAAGATTTATATTCAAAAGGATTTAAATATCCATCTTTATGTAGCTTGTTTAGTCTTGTTTTGTTAATATGACCAAGTCTACAATGCCATAGAAAAGCTTCATTTATATCTGAAATTTTTCTTTTATTTGGTTGTTGTATGTTGAAAACCGTGTGTTGATTTAGGATATAAATACCGTTATTTAATGTACCATACCCAATCAATTGTTGATTTAGGTTAATGTTCATAACATTATTTTGCCATACAAAATGATATTCTTCATTGTCTAACAAAGAAACGGATATTATATTACATAGCATGGTTGGCACAAAATAACAAGGGTTTAAAACCAAAATACATCCCGAAGGCAACCCTAGGTGATACTATCCTACTGATACATCCTGTATATTGGAACCATTTCCTACCCGGAGAGTGTGATCACCTGTCTTCAAAACTTTGCTATTTCTCAGTCCCTGCACACAATTGCAGATGTGAGAACCCGAACCGGTATCTAATACCCAGGAAGCAGAGTTTATAGAAAAACAGTTTTTAGTCACGAGCACACCTGAAGAGAAAGCATCAGCATGCTTCTTCTTCTTCTTGAGATCAAGGTACTCAATACAGTTGCGTTTCCAGTGTCCTGACTTGTGGCAGTAGAAACATTCTTCCTTTCTCAATCCCTTAGCCCCGGATTTGTCTTTCCCTTTTGTCTTTTTAACTCCACTTGTCGGTTTAGTGGGTTTCTTCTTCTTCCTTCCCTTGGCCTTGGCTTTTGGGACGAAAGGGGAAATTGTCCCATTAAATAGAGTAGGAGTTTCCGCTGTCTTAAGCGTGCTCTCTGCACTTTCTCAATATATTGAGAAGTTCAGGAAGTGACTTCTCCATATTGTGCATATTGAAGTTCACTATAAACTGAGTAAAGGCATGGGGGGGAGACTGTAGAACTATATCAACATATTGTTCGTTCTCCACGGTCCATCACAGGTCCTCAAGTTCTTCAATAAGAGCTATCATCTTCAAGACATGATCTCCTACCGATGTTCCATCATCCATCCTCATCCGAAACAACTTTCAAGATGCCTCGTAACGAAGAGTACGAGATTGCTCCCCATACAACTCCTTTGTATGGAAAAAGATGGATTGAACATCCATCTTCTCATGCTGCTTTTGATGTACACTGTCCATCGAAGCTAACGTGGGGCATTTGGCTGTGGCACAATCAATATCCCATTTCTTGCGGATCTCCTTATCCGCAATAGAGGAATCAGGGCCTCGGATGGGCGGGGCTAGGGCAGTGAGGACATATGCAACCTTATCGTATATAAGGGCAATGTTTACGTTCCTCATCCATTCTTTATAATTGGGCCTTGTCAGTTTATTTTTCTCTAATAGAAGCTTAAGTCCAGTCATTGGTACCTGCCATTAAGAGAGAGAAAAGAATACACTCAGCGAAAGCTCTTGCAAAGATTAGATTGGTTATTTATCTTGTCTAATCGATGTCTCCCACTGCTTTTATCAATTTTTCCTTCAAAACTTGAAAAGAGAATTAGCCAGGATTAATTACATTCTACAAGTTCGCTAACCGGTCAGCCAGGCCAGTGTTGGTACTTTGAGGGAGGTTCCCTGTGCTTTCGCACGGACCTAATTAAAATAAACCCCGTTTCCCTAGAGGCATAATCTCGTTGACACCTTTCTAGACACCTACTGGATTAGTTAATTGTAAAGTGCAAAACTCTCCCGAGAGTAACTTTTACTCACAGTGGGATCGGGATCCAACTATCAATATAGAAGGTATGCAATCTCATTGCAAATTTCGACTCTTGAAATTCCCGATACGGGTTTTACCCCTAGCAGCTTATGACCTTAACTATGGTCAACAAATCATAAGCACTGGTCATGTTCTACCCGTGATTTCTTGATTAATTAAACCCACTCATATGACCATTAACTATGGTTAACAAAGTCATATAAATGTCCTAATTAATCGCATCATATGTTGTGTAGGAAGACATCACTTAGCTACCGTACACTACGTCATAAATATAGTCAACAAACATAGCACGAATACTAAGTACTCTACTTCCTAAAATGAAGAAGGGTTACGGATGGTTTTATGAAAACCTTTAACGTTTTGAACTTGATATCATTGTAGAACCAAATAATTTTAAAAAGGAGTGGCTTAAGCTCCGCTTTTTGTAAAAAGGCCGAGTAGGTTTCAAATTCGATTCTATAACATCTTTAGGCTTCTTTTCTTTACATTAATCTCATTAATGTAGTCCCATCATTTAAGTTCCTAAGCATCACAGAAGAAACGAAAATATAACTGTTGGATATATGTATGCCCTAGAGGCCATTATGAGATAGTGTATGTACTGATGTGTGTGTGTATATATATTCGGGGGACAGTCTTGCTCGATATGATAGTATGGTATCTGGTTTTACTTTATCATATGTTCACTTGATCATGTTTATATTCATTTGGTGCATGTTGATAAAGCCCTAAGGATATTGGCTTGACTACTGGCATTATGATGCGGATCATATTAGTGGGACATCTGTAGTTTATAAGCATATCCTTGAAATGTTCCTAGTCGTAGGTATATTGAGACAGGGCATCGATATTCCAGTTTAGACTATCGTATACCATTCTTGTTCCATATGATGGGCGATGGATGATCCCATATCCGTCTGGTGTGTTGACACCGAAGATAGTATACGGGTGCTCAGTGAGACTGGGTACACTGAACGGACTCACCGAGAACTCCTATATGGTATTATATCATACGTCAGATAGCAGTTCTCAGGTGACACTGGTACAGGTTAGTCTGTAGACCCGAGATCGTCATAGAGTCTTGTGTGTCCTCCCACTGTACTTTGATCTCCACCCTACTGCGGCTCTACTGAGTCGTACAAACAGGTGGATTTTGGGTATAGTCTCGAGGCATATGGAGGCAGTGAGCGATAGGAGGGGTTTCGTCTCTCCCGGTATTAGGGGTTGATGCTGTGCTGTGCACGATTGGCTATAACGGGAAGTCCCTGTCCAGGGCTGCTGAGATATTACTGATAAGTGTTATCAGTAAGTTTCTCGATCTGTTATAGACCATATACCGGCATGACTTATTGAGTTATTGGGGTCGACGATTCCATCCCTAGACTCGATATGCAGCATATCTGACGAAGAGACCGGACTGTACGGTTAGTGTTGCCGGATGGATTGACAGGAGTTTTGACAGGTTCGCTTGTTCTTATTCTGATCGCTCAATACCCGGGTGGCCGTTACGTTTAGCTGACCGCTTGCGGCTTGTAGGTGTTTGATATGATCATCATCTACTGCTGGCGTATTGACGAGTCTTAGAGTCCTACATAGAAGTTTCTCGGCTCTGGCGAAACGAAGTGGTGCACATATGAGATATGTGCGGAGCCTCGATTAAATACTAGTATATGATACTGTATTTTAATCGGGCATTTAATATTAGTCGGGTCGTATAAGATATGACCAATTTATTAAATCAAGTGTTGATTTAATATAGGCTTTTATATTATTTATTTAAATCCTTTTCTTCTTATGGATACATGCATGTATATGTACATGATGATGTGCATACATACATACATACATGAAAAATATCATGGTTGATGATACAAAGAGGATGGCAATATAAGAATCATATTGTAGATAAAATAATATATGGATATTTTCAATAAAGATTAAAGGCAAAAGAAAAGATTAATGAGTCATTTCTTCTACACTTTTCTACACATTTCCATGGTTGAATTTAACTCAACCATGGTTTCTTTTCCTTTTGCCTTTAACCTAAATTGAAATATCTAGATAGTATATTTAACTATAGTTATGGTTATGATAAGATATATCTCCCTCTCTCTTATTTTCTTTTTATGATTATCATTTTCACTCCAAAAGAAAAGAGAGAGCCATCTTCTTCCTCAAAACCCTAGCTCTCTTTTAAATGTTAAAATAGAGTTAGAGAAAGAAAAGAAAAGGTATTAAATAAGAATAGCAACCACTTCATCATCCTACACAACCGTAGCTATCTTGTGTAGGGTGTTGTGCTTCAAGTTTTTCAAAGTTCGAAGGAAGCATCAAGCTTAGAGCAAAGTGCTTCGGGTGGATCGTCGTGGACGAGGAGTTGATCAAGCGAACCTTTTCAAAGCCAAGGAGTCTTCCAAAGAGGTCTACAAAGGTTGTAGTCTCATCATTTAGTATAACTTAACTCTTAATTGTTGATACTATTAATAGTTACTTCATATATTCTAGTTCGATTCTTTGTATAGTTTGCTTAGCACCTCAAAATTTTATTGTTATAGCATGTATGATGCTTCTAAACCCTAATAGAGGTGTTAAGAAAACCCTACAGTGGTATCAGAGCCAAGCTAGAGCTTTGTAGTAACCTAGACGACGTTGAAAACATTGAACGGACGAAAAACGACACTCGGGGGGTGCTCTCTGGAAATTTTTTGAAAACCTGGAATTTTTCAAATTAAAAATATGTAAAAAATTAAGCAGGGAAATATATGGGCCCACCAGAAAAACGATGCCCTAAATCGACCTTACGACCGTGGAACCGCGGCCAAAGTGGCCTTGTTGCGGCGGTTCCGCGGTGCTGTAGGTGATTCATGGGCCGTATTTTCTTGTGCTGGCCCGTATGTGTTTTCTGATGTTACTGGTATTTTTAGAATATGCTCAGGTATTGAGCTTTCAGAGCAGTCTGTGGTTGTTTAAATCGTTTGATCTGATGTTTCAACGTCGCTTAGTTTAATAGTATGTGATACAATAATTGAAATCTACAAATTTGTTTGTTGCGTGTAAATTTAGCAGTTCGGTCTCGGGATAAACGGAAATCTTGTTGAATTATCCGGTTTGTTTTGAAAAGGTGTTTTCTTGAATGAGACCCAAATGAGAGCTTTACATTATTTAGGCATGAAATCTTGTATATGTGATATTCCGGATTTGTGTTGTCTAAAGGAAGTTAAAGATTCCAATTGTTGTATTTTTTCCATTTTATTTCTCTGTGACCGTAAGTGTAGTATGTATTACCGGTTTTCGTTGCTATACATCAATGACGATCGGTGTATGCATACTTACCTACGTTGATGATATTTGATATTATGTGTCGATGAGATTTGATATGCAGGATTGTCGCAATGAATAGCCGGGGGTTTTCTTTTTTATGTGAGATGAGAGTATTCTTTTAATTCATGTAAAACTAAATTGTATGTAATATTCTTTTATTTGGGGCACTTCTGGGATGAGGTTGTTGTCACCAGTGTTGTATATTATTTACTTTTCCGCATTAGGATAGACCTAAGGTGGAGGGCACAAGTGACCGGGTTCTTGGGTTCAGTGAGAGGCCATCTCGAGGAGTCGAGACCGGGTCTCCTAAACTCCAGAATTGGTAGGGTCGCTTGCCGCTCTCGTAGGGGTCTAGGGGTGTGGGCTTGGCTGTTCATCGCGACCGTGGAATCCGTATTTTTTATTACTGGCTAAATATAAAATACGGACCTCCTAAATATCCTTTATGTGCTTCTGCTGCTTTTATTATCTGATGTGATCTTTTAATGCATATCTGAGACGAATGAAATATTATATATATATGATATATATTAGACGTTACTTATGTTTTTCACCCGCACTAGCCACGTCCCGGTATGCCGTTAGTTAAGTAACCTAACGGTGCATATCAGGACACTGTGACGAATGCGAGTGGCATAAGTGTACGTTATATTTTCGTTTCTTTCTGTAATGGCTTAGGATTTAAATGATGGGACTACATTAATGAGATTAATGTAAAAGATAAATGAACCTAAAAAGATGTTGTAGAATCAGATTTGAAACACACTCGTCCTTTTTGTAAAAAAGCAAGTTTCAAAATGCGGAGCTTAAGCCACTCCTTTTAAACCCATTAGATTCTACAACGATATCAAGTTCAAAGCGTCAAAAGTTTTCTTAAAAACTATCCGCAACCCTCCGTCATTTTAGGAAGTAGAGTACTTAGTATTCGTGCTGCGTATTTTGACTTTAGTTAAGGCGCGGTGTACGGTAGCTGAGTGATGTCTTCCTACACTGCATATGATGCAGATTAGTTAGGACATTCATATGATTATGTTGACTTTAGTTAAGGGTCATATGAGTGGGTCTAGTTAATCACGAAATGACGGGAAGAACTTGACTAGCACTTATGATATGTTGACTTTAGTTAAGGTCACAAGTACTAGGGGTAAAAATAATATCGGGAATTTCAAGAGTTGAAAATTACAATGAGATTGTATATCTTCTATATGATAGTAGGATCCCGATCCCACTGCAAGCAAATGTTGCTCCCGGGAGAATTTTGCACTTTACAATTAGTTGACTCGGTAGGTGTCTAGAAAGGTGCCAAACGGGGCTACGCCTCTAGGAAGACGAGGTTTACTTTAATTAGGTCCGTGCGAAAGCACGGAGAACCTCCTTCGAGTACCGGCACTGGCCTGGCTGAGAGGTTGGCGAAGTTGTAGAATGTAATTAATCCCGGCTAGTTTTCTTTTTAAAAGGTTTTAAAGAAAATTTGATAAAAACAGTGGGAGACATCGATTAGACAAGATAATAACCAATCTGATCTTTGCAAGAGCTTTCGCTAAGTGTATTCTTTTCTCTCTCTTAATGGCAGATACCCATGACAGGACTTAAGCTTTTATTAGATAAAAACAAGCTGAATGGGACCAACTATAAAGACTGGCTGAGGAATTTAAACATAGCCTTGACTTATGATAAAGTATCATATGTCCTTACAGCTCCAGCCCTGCCCCCCTAGGTCCTAAATCTTCAGTTGCGGATAGGGAAATCCACAAGACATGGGACGCTGACTGTGCCACGGAAAAATGCCCCGCGCTTGCATCGATGGATAACACACATCAAAAGCAGCACGAGAATATGGACGTACAAGCCATATTCCTCCATACAAAAGAGTTGTATGGAGAGCAATCCCGCATATTACGATACGAAACGTCTAAGAAACTGTTTCAGATGCGCATGACCGCTGGCACAGCAGTAGGAGACCATGTTCTGAAAATGATAGCTCTCATAGAAGAGCTTGAGGACCTTGGGTGGACGATGGACAATGAACAGTATACAACTATTATTCTGCAGTCTCTCCCCTCCACCTTTGCTCAGTTCATCGTTAACTTCAACATGCACAACATGGAGAAGGAACTGCCTGAACTCCTTAATATATTAAGGAGTGCAGAGAGCATACTGAAGTCAGTGAAGACTCCCGTTATGAGTGTTGGGCAATCCTCCTCCTCTTACCCAAAGGCAAAGGCCAAGAGAAAGATGAAGAAGAAACCCACCAAACCTAAGGGTGGAGTCAAAAAGGTGAAGGGAAAAGGCAAGTCCAAGGTTGGGGCATCAGAGAAAGGTGAATGTTTCCATTGCAAGAAGACGGGACACTGGAAGAGGAACTGTATTGAGTACCTAGCACTCAAGAAGAAGCATGGTGATGCTTCAGCTTCAGGTGTGTTCGTAATTGAAAACTGTTTTTCTATTAACTCTGCTTCCTGGGTATTGGATACCGGTTCGGGTTCTCATATTTGCAATTCTATGCAGGCGTTGAGAAATAGCAGAGTTCTGAAGACAGGTGATCATACTCTCCAAGTTGGAAATGGTTCCAATGTAAATGCAGTTTCAGTAGGAGAGTATCACCTAGGTTTGCCTTCGGGTTGTACATTGGTTTTGAACCCGTGTTATTTTGTACCAAGTATGCTTTGTAATATTATATCTGTTTTCTTGTTAGACAATGAAGGGTATCATTTTGCTGTGCAACACAATGTTATGAACATTAGACTGAATCAAGAGTTGATTGGTTGTGGTACATTAAATAACGGGATATACGTCCTTAATCAACACACAGTTTTCAACATACAACACAAAAATAAAAGAAAATTTTCAGAGATAATGAAGCTTTTCTTTGGCATTGTAGACTTGGTCATATTAATGAAACAAGACTAAACAAGCTTCATAAAGATGGATATTTAAATTCATTTGAGTATAAATCTTATGCAACTTGCCAGTCTTGTATCAAAGGTAAAATGACCAAACCCCGTTTACAGGACACGGAGAAAGAGCTACTGAGCTCCTAACCCTCATACATAGTGATGTATGCGGACCTATGTCTACACATGCTAGAGGCGGTTTTTCATACTTCATAACTTTTACTGATGATTTCTCAAGATTTGGTCATGTGTATTTGATAAAACATAAATCTGAAGCTTTCAAGAAATTCAAGAAGTATAAACATGAAGTAGAAAACCAAACAGGAAAGAGTATCAAGATACTTCGATCAGATGGAGAGTACTTAAGTATTGAGTTCTTAAACTTCCTAAAAGAGAATGGGATTCTCTCTCAGCTCACTCCACCTTCCACACCACAGCACAACGGTGCGTCAGAACGAAGGAACCGTACCGTATTAGATATGGTATGATCCATGATGAGTGATTCTGAGTTACCTCTCTCGTTTTGGGGGCATGCATTGGAAATAGAAGCTTTTCTGTTAAACAAAGTTCCAACCAAGACCGTGTCTACCACTCCATATGAGATATGGCATGGGAAGAAACCATCTCTTAAAAGAGTTAAGATTTGGGGTTGTCCGACTTTTGTTAAAAAGCAGAATCCAGACAAACTCGAGACACGATCAGTCAAATGTATATTTGTAGGATATCCTAAACATTCGTTTGGGTATCTTTTCTACCACAAAGAGGAACAAAAAGTAATTGTTTCTCAGTATGCCACCTTTTTAGAAGATGAGATTTTTTCAAACAATACAAATGGCAATGTGGTAGATCTAGAAGAAGTTCTAGAAACACAAGTTACAAATGACAACTTGGCTGAACCTGAAGTTATAACAGAATCTAATGAACCTCAGCCACTCCGTAGATCTGGTAGGACTTCTCTCCCACCGGAGAGATACTACGGTTTTCTCGTTGATGGTGATAGAGAAGATTGCATCATGGATGATGATGATCCTGCCAGTTTTCATCAGGCTATCACGAGTGGTGACTCTGTGAATTGGCTGGATGCCATGAGATCCGAAATGGAGTCCATGTACACCAACAAAGTATGGACTTTGGAAGATGTACCCTCCGGGATAAAACCTGTGGGATGCAAATGGATCTTTAAAAGAAAGATCGGTGTAGATGGACAGGTAGAGACCTATAAGGCAAGGTTGGTAGCGAAAGGTTTTCGTCAAAGACCAGGTTTGGACTATGATGAGACTTTCTCTCCGGTACCCATGCTTAAATCCATTCGGATCCTACTTGCTATTGCTGCTCACTACGACTATGAAATCTGGCAGATGGACGTTAAAACTGCATTCCTGAATGGTGATTTAGAGGAATGCGTTTATATGGATCAGCCAGAAGGATTCATTGATAGTGGGAGCAGCGGTAAAGCATGTAAGCTACTTAAATCCATTTATGAATTAAAGCAGGCATCACGGAGTTGGAACATCTGTTTTGATGATGTTATCAAAGAGTTTGATTTCATCAAAAATCCAGATGAACCTTGTGTTTATAAGAAGACAGTAGGAAGAAATGTCGCAATCCTCGTATTGTACGTAGATGACATACTTCTGATAGGAAATGACATTCCTATGCTACAGTCGGTCAAATCATTCTTATCACAAAGGTTCTCCATGAAGGACCTGGGAGATGCCACATACATATTGGGTATACGGATCTATAGGGATAGATCCAAACAGTTATTGGGATTGTCCCAAACCAAGTACATAAACACCATCCTAAAGAGATTTAGTATGGAAGACTCCAAGTGGGGTGCCTTACCCGCTTGCCACGGAGTCACTCTCTCAAAAGACGGTTGCCCAAAGTCTGATATAGAGAGAGCTCGCATGAGCATTATTCCCTATGCTTCGGCAGTAGGATCGATAATGTATGCAATGTTATGTACACGCCCTGATGTTGCTTATGCACTTAGTGTAGTAAGCAGGTATCAATCTAACCCAGGGGAGAATCACTGGATTGCTGTAAAGAACATTCTTAAGTACTTGCGAAGGACTAAAGAATTGTTCTTGGTATATGGTAATGGGGATCTCCAAATGGAGGCCTTTACCGATTCGAGCTTCCAGAGTGACAAGGATGAAAGCAAGTCTATCTCAGGGTTTGCATTTACCCTCAATGGAGGGACGGTGAGTTGGAAGAGTTCCAAACAGGATACCGTTGCAGACTCAACGATGGAAGCTGAATATATTGCTGCAAATGATGCTGCCAAGGAAGCCGTCTGGATGAGAAAGTTCATCGCGGAGCTAGGAGTAGTTCCAACCATTATTGATCCAATACCTCTGTATTGTGACAATAATGGGGCTATGGCGTTGGCCAAAGAGCCCAGATCCCATCAGAAGTCCAGACACATCCTGAGGCGATATCATGTTATCCGGGAGATAGTTGATCGCCGCGAGATCGAGATTAAGAGAGTAGACACAAAGAACAACGCTGCGGATCCATTCACCAAGGCCCTCCCTCAGCCGCAGCATGAGCGACTTTTTGAGATGTTGGGTATGAGATATGCCAATAACTGGCCTTAGTGCAAGTGGGAGATTGTTGGATATATGTATGCCCTAGAGGCCATTATGAGATAGTGTATGTATTGATGTGTGTATATATATATATATATATTCGGCGGACAGTCTTGCTCGATATGATAGTATGCTATCTGGTTTTACTTTATCATATGTTCACTTGATCATGTTTATATTCATTTGGTGCATGTTGATAAAGCCCTAAGGATATTGGCTTGACTACTGGCATTATGATGCGGATCATACTAGTGGGACATCTGTAGTTTATAAGCATATCCTTGAAATGTTCCTAGTCGTAGGTATATCGAGACAGGGCATCGATATTCCAGTTTAGACTAGCGCATACCATTCTTGTTCCATATGATGGGCGATGGATGATCCCATATCTGTCTGGTGTGTTGACACCGAAGATAGTATACGGGTGCTCAGTGAGACTGGGTACACTGAACGGACTCACCGAGAACTCCTATATGGTATTATATCATACGTCGGATAGCAGTTCTCAGGTGACACCGGTACAGGTTAGTCTGTAGACCCGAGATCGTCATAGAGTCTTGTGTGTCCTCCCACTGTACTTTGATCTCCACCCTACTGCGGCTCTACTGAGTCGTACAAACAGGTGGATTTTGGGTATAGTCTCGAGGCATATGGAGGCAGTGAGCGATAGGAGGGGTTTCGTCTCTCCCGGTATTGGGGGTTGATGCTGTGCTATGCACGATTGGCTATAACGGGAAGTCCCTAGCCAGGGCTGCTGAGCTATTACTGATAAGTGTTATCAGTAAGTTTCTCGATCTGTTATAGACCATATACCGGCATGACTTATTGAGTTATTGGGGTCGACGATTCCATCCCTAGACTCGATATGCAGCATATCTGACGAAGAGACCGGACTGTACGGTTAGTGTTGCCGGATGGATTGACAGGAGTTTTGACAGGTTCGCTTGTTCTTATTCTGATCGCTCAATACCCGGGTGGCCGTTACGTTTAGCTGACCGCTTGCGGCTTGTAGGTGTTTGATATGATCATCATCTACTGCTGGCGTATTGACGAGTCTTAGAGTCCCACATAGAAGTTTCTCGGCTCTGGCGAAACGAAGTGGTGCACATATGAGATATGTGCGGAGCCTCGATTAAATACTAGTATATGATACTGTATTTTAATCGGGCATTTAATATTAGTCGGGTCGTATAAGATATGACCAATTTATTAAATCAAGTGTTGATTTAATATAGGCTTTTATATTATTTATTTAAATCCTTTTCTTCTTATGGATACATGCATGTATATGTACATGATGATGTGCATACATACATACATACATAAAAAGTATCATGGTTGATGATACAAAGAGGATGGCAATATAAGAATCATATTGTAAATAAAATAATATATGGATATTTTCAATAAAGATTAAAGGCAAAAGAAAAGATTAATGGGTCATTTCTTCTACACTTTTCAACACATTTCCATGGTTGAATTTAACTCAACCATGGTTTCTTTTCCTTTTGCCTTTAACCTAAATTGAAATATCTAGATATTATATTTAACTATAGCTATGGTTATGATAAGATATATCTCTCTCTCTCTTATTTTCTTTTTATGATTATCATTTTCACTCCAAAAGAAAAGAGAGAGCCATCTTCTTCCTCAAAACCCTAGCTCTCTTTTAAATGTTAAAATAGAGTTAGAGAAAGAAAAGAAAAGGTATTAAATAAGAATAGCAACCACTTCATCATCCTACACAACCTTAGCTATCTTGTGTAGGGTGTTGTGCTTCAAGTTTTTCAAAGATCGAAGGAAGCATCAAGCTTAGAGCAAAGTGCTTTGGGTGGATCATCGTGGACGAGGAGTTGATCAAGCGAACCTTTTCAAAGCCAATGAGTCTTCCAAAGAGGTCTACAAAGGTTGTAGTCTCATCATTTAGTATAACTTAACTCTTAATTGTTGATACTATTAATAGTTACTTCATATATTCTAGTTCGATTCTTTGTATAGTTTGCTTAGCATCTCAAAATTTTATTGTTATAGCATGTATGATGCTTCTAAACCCTAATAGAGGTGTTAAGAAAACCCCACAATAACGTACGCTTATACCATCCGTATTTGCCACGGGGTCCCATCATGCACCGTTAGGTTACTTAACTAACGGCAGAGCGGGGGCAGGACTAGCGCGGATACAAAATATAAGCAATGTTTATTATATATCATATATATAAATAACATTTGTCTCAGGCAGTTTATATGATCACATCACATAGTCATAGCAGAAGCAGATATATGAGAATATAGGATATACTAGGAGGTCTGTATTTTTAATTTAAGCCAAAGATTAAAAAAATACAGATTCGACGGTCGTGATGAATAGCCAAGCCCATACTCCTAGATCTCTATGAGAGCGGCAAGCAACCCTGCCAATTCTAGAGTTAAAAGACCCGGTCTCGACTCTTCGAGATGGCCTCCCACTGGACTCTAGAACCCGGTCACTTGTGCTCCCCACCTTGGGTCTATCCTAATGCGGAAAAGTAAATAATATATATCAATGGTGACATCATCCTCAACCCGAAAGTGTCCCAATAAAATAATATTACATACATTGAATTTCACATGAATGAAAAATAAAATCTCTCATCCCACATAAAACCCCCGGCTATTCATTCACGACGATCCTATACATCATATCGGAACAGCAACATAATATGTTAGTGTTATATGCCCTAGAGGCCATTATTGTATCATACCGGTTTGTATATTATATATTGAGCTTGGGATATATACGGATATAGTAACAGTCTTGCTCAAAATGTTAGTATGATACATGGTTTGTTTCTACCTCAATATGTGCAAGTGTTTCTTTTAGCATATCACTTATACATATTGGTAGAGTCCTTAGGATCTTTGCTTGATTACCAGCGTTGTGATGGCAGTCACACTAGTGGGGGCTGGATAGTCTATAAGCACATCCTATACAGGTCCCTAGTCATAGGATTATCGAGATGAGGCGTCGATACTCCGGTGTAGACTAATGTATACGCTTCTCATCCCAGCAGGGGAGATGGTCTGTCCCACAGCCATTAGTACATCGTACTGGAGATAGTATGCAGTGTTGGATATGTATGCCCAAGAGGCCAGTATTGTATATGTATACATATGGATGCTGGGGATATGTATGTACAGGACAATCTTGCTCAGTATATAGTATATTATTTGACTTGTCTTTGTCAGGATATGTGTATTTATTTCGATTGATGTTTTATCCAGTTTGCACATATTGATAAAGACTTGATACAGTAGTATACTATTATGGTTTGTCTTTATCTTAATGATTTGATCAAAAATAATAGTAACCGCAATCAAGAACGGCGTCGCTTGGTAGCTAGCCGGTGAGTACGGGTCGGTCCACAGGGATTTTGTGAATTTCCTAATCGCTCAAACGAGTTAATTCTGATGGGAGCCGGATTGATTATTAAATCTAAAAACTAAATTAATCTATATCTAAATCTTGCTAGGGTTAGGTCTAGGTTAAGTTTGGAAAGTCTATAAATCTCACCGCTTTCTATACCCATATGAAGATCTAATTAGGTGTTATGGTAATTATTAATAAAAGGGATTAGAATCATTTGGAAAGATGTTTCTTCCTCTAGGTTCTTGTCCTTCCTTTATCAATCCTTACCCTAACCTCCATGGAAAACAATCACAACCGGGCCTTTATACTACGGTATCACCGCTACCTCGTGAGATAGGGTGCCGTAGGGAGCGGTATGTGCATGTATGCATGAGTCCTATGAAAATATATGACGGGCAAGAAAGGGGATGAGAGATCTTCGTCTCTCAAACCTTCCCCAGATCTAACCCTAACAACCGAGGACACTACTCACTCATCAGGGAATTAAAATACATTTATCTAGGGCAGAGAATAAAAGATTAACTAGGGTAAGGAATTAAATTTATCTAGGGCAAGAATAGAAAATTAACCTAGGGCAGAAAATAAAGAATTTACAAAAAATGATGCTCTGCAAAAGAATGCTGAAATTTATTAATGAAGAGAGGCATCAGAAAATACAATGATTTAGAGTTCCTATTTATAGAGGATAGGAAACCCTAGGTTACAATTGATTTGTATGTCTACATTTACCAAAATATCCTTAGGAAGACCTAGTCAAAGTAGACTTCAAGCTTTGGTAAAATTTTATGTCTGGAAATTTTGGAACTGATTCTGGGCTTCTTGGGCTTTTTATTTCTTTGGATCTTTATTCAATTTGGCTTCTCTATTTCTTCCAGATCCCCAGTGAACAATTGCAGTGGACTTTTAACCGTTTGCTTTGCAATCTTGGACCTTGCGTTGCCTTGTACTGATCTTTTGTGTATATGCTTGATTAAGATCCTTCTATTTGTTGGTCAAACTCCCTTTTTTGTGTCGTTTTTTGTTTTTTCACTGTTTTCACTCCAAGAACCTGTAACCTGTAATATGTAGCAGACATGCGTCAAAAGCACCTGTTTATTTATAAAAAAGAATAAGAATGGGGAATATAATAATACAATATTATCGTGTGAACAAATAGCCCCAAACTTATCTTTTGCTCGTCCTCGAGCAAACTTATTTTTATTCTTGACAAAAACCTAACCACACTTTCGTAGGGAAACGCGATTGCACTGAGCTCGTGCAACAAGCCGTTAAACCTCTAGGTGTCCCTAGTAGGAGGAGTGTTGTCTCCTGAGGGGTTTCAGCGGATACTACCCACAAAATCCTATCAATTCGGCCCATTAACTTTAATTCTCCAATTAGGTCTTCTAACAAGGAATTTTATTATCGTCGAATCGTAAATTATCCACCCATATTCTTCACACTTCCTCATTATTTAACTTAAGATTATATATGTTCTATAGACTTACTTAGCTTTCGGCATCTCTTAAGTTTTCATTCTAGGGTTCTATCTCCACTTAGAATTTTTTATCAACTCTACTAAAGATACAAGTTCTATTCTTCATTCATTTCTCTCCTCTAAACTCCTATCACATATCCCTACGTGTGTGTATAAGTCACCCCTACACTTGGAAATTCAAATCAAGCAATCATACCCTTGTCCGTTGTCTAAAGTACTTATTAATTGGTGAATTTTTAAATGAATTTTGCTTACACATCCTTCATGCGACCGTTAATACTTCTTGAGGTACCAACGACCGATTACAAAATGCGTTTGCACTTTAAAGCGTACTTCCTAATCTTGCAACACCTAAGGCTTTAGCAGTGACTCCCAAACCAGTTGGTCTATGGCACTAGGTGATGAAGCACCCACGCTAAATATTTTTCTATTTTTGCAGCCTTAAGTAATCACAAAAACCAGTGTTCATTTTTTTATTCTTTATTCACACTTGTATTTTTTTTCATTTTCTTCGTACTAAAGACTTTAGACAAGAGCATTTCTAGGTCTCTTCTACTATTCCAAGTTTCAAGGTGCGTGTTTGTGCAAATTGTAGGGTATACATTTTCAGAATCTAGACTTAAGTTAGGAATTATTTTTCAAACTTATACTCCAATAAAAACATTAATACTTTTCCTTTGTTTCAACTTAGCCCAAGAACTGAACTCAAAATTTGCCTATTTCTAAATAAACTACAAAGACATACTTTCTACCGTTAAACTTTAAGGGAGGTTATTTTTAGGGCTTTTAATTTACTAAGTCTAAGATCTAGTTGTTCCTAACTAGTTAACCTTTTTGTTAAACTCAAGTCAATTAGCCAAAATTGAATACAATAATTTTTATAATTTTCCAAAATTTTTCAATTTTTATGGGTTTTAAAATAAGTATGCAAATGCAAAATATACACAAATGAATGCGAAGGAAGAAGACGTACCTAGCATACCTCCAAACTTAAACTTGACAGTGTCCTCACTGTTATGCTACACCAAGAGGGTCAAAATGCCGGCACTCCCCTGTTTATTTATTTATAATAATTTTTTTTTATTTTATTGTTTTGAAATTTTTTTGTTATTTTTTTTATAGAAAAAGAAAACAAAAAATATATATACATATATACAATAAGGTCCTCCCCAAACTAAGCAAGGCCTTACATAAGCCAAAGTTGAGAACCAACCATTCAAAGATCTTATCGTGGTAATGGTAGGGTTAGTGAAAGAATGGAATGTAAAGGAAAGAAATGAGAAGCACACGAGACCGTATGGAAAGAAGAATGGTAGAATATGGTCTCGGTGGGGGAGAAGAATGGCGGAAAAGAGAAAGAAGTAGAGTACGATCTTGAGGGTGTAAATCGAGTGAATAAATTAGCACAATTTGTAATGACCGATGTGTTAAAAGCGATTGTGCTAACCCATCAACCCGTCGAGAAATGGGGTCAAACCCCTCAAGATTCGCAAGAAAGCATGGGTAATCCGAACTTGGTATAGGAGATGAAAGCGTAACGGTCACTTGTACGGTCGGAACGATAGGAAGGACGAAAGGGAGTGAGTGAGGACGGGTATCAGTTAAGGATTCAGAAGGGTGTATTGGAAAATTCGACACATCAAACGAAAATGGTTCAACCTCAATATTATCCTCAATACTATCCTCATAATTCTCCTCAATATTTGCCTCAAAAATTTGCTTATCCATGCCAATATCATCAAAATCAAGACGCATATGAAGTTCGGGAGAAACATTTAATGACTCGGGATGATGAATTGGACATAAAATTTCAATTAAATCGACAGGTTCATCATCTGAAATATTCCCGGCGTCTATATCCTCAATCAAGTGAAAATCAATTTTTTTCTGACACCTCATCAAAAGCATGGATCTTTATCGATTTAGGTTCTAGAGTGGAGGTGTAAAGATCGAAAGGATTTAGTGTTGTTTCACTCGAAAGGGGTTCCTCACAATCTGGCAAATCAAGCACTACAAAGTCGCACAACTCATTTTTATTTTCAACTGGTAAACTATTTTGGACAATCGATGGAAAACCGGAGTTGTAGGCTGGAATTGGGTATGGGTAGGTTTGATTTGGAAATCCTCTCAAATTCTCACTCTGTCCAACCGCCTCCTCATACATTGGAAAATTTGGAGCTAGTTGGAAACTAGCTACCGGTTCACTAGGTTGCATAAGGACGGCCACGGACGCTTCCACATTCCTAACCATTTTGTTTGTTGCTAAAATATAAGCTTGCAACGATTGTTCCAAACTAGACATGGGTGGTGAAGGGGTTTTGGTAAAAGATTCGAAATTGTTTGGATACGTGAAACTCCCAAAAGGTTGTGTAGAAACAGGGTCTAGTGAAGGTGGGAAAGTCGGGTAGGACTGGTAGGAATTGGATGGTTGGACAGGAGTAGGGTCAACATGTGGATAAAAAGGTGAATGGACTTGTTGATCCCTAGAACTAGATGTGTGGAGAGAGGTGAAAGATCGGCTACGAGATTGAGCAATATGCTCAGCAATGGACATCGGTTTAGGAATTACAGCTGGACTCGAAAAAGTGGTATCAACATATGAAGATGGTAAAGGTTGACTTGGTTGACACAAAGTGGATTGTAAAGTAAAATTGTTTCTCCTAGAAGCTTCTATTTGATCTTTCAAAGAAATTTTTGGGCACGGAGGGATCGTCTTTAAATTGACCGAACACATTAACGAACGACGCAAAATTAGGTTCGGGATACCAAAGTTCGGCAAGAGATTTATGATGTGGGGTACCAATGATAGAAGAAAGAGAAGATGAAGAAGGTAGGTGGTGCAAGGATTTCTCAGCGACAAAAGTTGCAAATCTTTTTTAAAAAAAAATTCCTTTTTCCTTTTTCTCTTTATTTAGAACTGTTTGCAAAAAGATTTTCGAGAAAAGAGCTAAGACACACTTTTGATCAACCAAAAAATGCACAATCAGGCCTAGATCTAGGGTCACCTAGGTCAGCTAGACAGCTCCTAACTGTTCCAAAGAGCTAGAAATAGGACCTCAAACCGCCTCTTTACCGCCAATTGCGGCCAGGTAAGTGACAGGTAAGTGGGAGGCTCCCCGCTACAAGTAGCGGTCCTAATTAAGTAACCACTTGCCTTAGACACACTTGCCTAGACACCGCAGAGTCAGGTTAGGATAAATGGTCGATGCCTATAACTAGTCCTCTGTTCTATTGAGCTCGAAGTCCTTAGGGCTGAGTCTAGTATTTTTTAATTAAAGATTGGTCAATGCAAATGCTTTATGTGATTTATGGGGTCCTGGGAAGGGTGATGAAATCCCCACCCAATCTGAATTGGTCAAAAGCCCCTTAAAATCCGATTAAAGATATGCAAAACAGTAAATCACATGCAATCAAATCTTTTTTGTGAATTTCAAGGTTTGCAAGTTTTCTAATTAAAATTTTCCTTTTTCCGCTAGCTCTTTATTTGGAAAGATATTTTTAGCAAAAAGATTAAAGATATGCAAATCAGAAAAGATCACTTGCAATCAATTATTATTTTAAGCGCGCGCAAAGAATCCTGCACAAGATTTGTTATTTGGAAGGGGGGAGATTTTTAAGCGCAAAGAATCCTGCAGGAGATTTTTCAGAAGATATATCGGAGATTTGCAGAGGAGGAGAAAGAAAACTCACAGAGATTTGCAGTGGCAGAACTGTTTTTTTTTCCCGTCCGGGTGATGCCACCAGGGCACGGCGGTTCCGCGGCCGGAGAGGGGGTCGCGCGGCGGTTCCGCCGCGAGTTGGTTTTTTTTTTTCCTGTTCTCCAAATCTCCCTCTGTTCTGATATGTTATTTTCTGTTTCGCTTTCTGTAGATTTCCAGATCTGTCTTACGATTGTAGATCCTGCAAAATTCAAACAACAAAGTACTCTTTCCAAAAAAATAACAATTGATATATTTTTATAATTTTTGGATTTTTTAGATTTTTATGATTTTTTAATTTTAAGATTAACCAGAAATTGCAAAAAGGAAATTTCTACGCCATCCCCGGCAACGGCGCCATTTGATTTGATCAAAAATAATAGTAACCGCAATCAAGAACGGCGTCGCTTGGTAGCTAGCCCGTGAGTACGGGTTGGTCCACAGGGATTTTGTGAATTTCCTAATCGCTCAAACGAGTTAATTCCGATGGGAGCCGGATTGATTATTAAATCTAAAAACTAAATTAATATATATCTAAATCTTGCTAGGGTTAGGTCTAAGTTAAGTTTGGAAAGTCTATAAATCTCACCGCTTTCTATACCCATATGAAGATCTAATTAGGTGTTATGGTAATTATTAATAAAAGGGATTAGAATCATTTGGAAAGATGTTTCTTCCTCTAGGATCTTTTCCTTCCTTTATCAATCCTTACCCTAACCTCCATGGAAAACAATCACAACCGGGCCTTTATACTACGGTATCACCGCTACCTCATGAGATAGGGTGCCGTAGGGAGCGGTATGTGCATGTATGCATAGAGTCCTATGAAAATATATGACGGGCAAGAAAGGGGATGAAAGATCTTCGTCTCTCAAACCTTCCCCAGATCTAACCCTAACAAGCGAGGAGACTACTCACTCATTAGGGAATTAAAATACATTTATCTAGGGCAGAGAATAAAAGATTAACTAGGGTAAGGAATTAAATTTATCTAGGGCAAGAATAGAAAATTAACCTAGGGCAGAAAATAAAGAACTTACAAAAAATGATGCTCTCCAAAAGAATGCTGAAATTTATTAATGAAGGGAGGCATCAGAAAATAGAATGATTTAGAGTTCCTATTTATAGAGGATAGGAAACCCTAGGTTACAATTGATTTGCATGTCTACATTTACCAAAATATCCTTAGGATGACCTAGTCAAAGTAGATTTCAAGCTTTGGTAAAATTTTATGTCTGGAAATTTTGGAACTGATTCTGGACTTCTTGGGCTTTTTATTTCTTTGGATCTTTATTCAATTTGGCTTCTCTATTTCTTCCAGATCCCCAGTGAACAATTGCAGTGGACTTTTAACCGTTTGTTTTGTAATCTTGGACCTTGCGTTGCCTTGTACTGATCTTTTGTGTATAGGCTTGATTAAGATCCTTCTATTTGTTGGTCAAAGTCCCTTTTTTGTGTCGTTTTTTTGTCTTTTTCACTGTTTTCGCTCCAAGAACCTGTAACCTGTAATATGTAGCAGACATGCGTCAAAAGCACCTGTTTATTTATAAAAAAGAATAAGAATGGGGAATATAATAATACAATATTATGGTGTGAACACTTAACATATGCATATATTATATATGTCGGCCACATATTGATAAAGCCCGTGGGATCTTGCTTGAATACCAGCGTTATGATGGCGATCATACATGTAGGAGCTAGGTAGTCTATAAGCATATCCTTAAATGTCCCAAGTCACGGGAGTATCGAGATCGGGTATTGATACTCCAGAGTAGACTTGCGTATACGTTTCAAGACCCTAACGAGGGGCGGTGGTTGGTCCCACAACCATTGGTGTGATCACCTAAGATTGTATACGGGTGCTCACTGGGGGTGAGTACACTGGACGGACTCGCTGAGAACCTCTAGATGGTATTATACCTATTGTCAGATGGCGGTTCTATGGTGACATATGTACAGGTTAGTCTTTGGACCTGAGATCGTCATTTGTCTCGTGTGAATTCCCACTGTGCTTTGATCACTACCCTACCACGGCTCTACTGAGTCGTGCAAACAGGTTTTGGTTAGGTACAGTCCCGAGCCACATGGAGGCAGTGAGTGATTGTCAGGGATTCATTTCTCCTGGTATTGAGAGTTGATATCGCACTGTGTTCGGTCAGTCAGGACTATAAGACTTAGGCCAAGGCAGTTGGCATTTACTGATAGGTTGATCAGTAGTTTCCCGGATTGGTCCTGAGCCACATTAGCATGAATTATTGGGTTATTAGGGTCTTACGTTTACCACCTCTTAGATCCGGTATGTAATACTCTTAGACGAAGAGACCGGACTGTACGGATATTTTCACGGATAGGCTCAGTAGGGATCCAGATGAGATTGCTCGCCGGCTTTTCTTTTTGACAGGTACCTGGATAGCCGTTACGTACAGCTAGTGTCGCTGACTTGCTTATGGTTAAACCCACTGTCAGCGTACTGTCGAGTATTTAGAGTCCCACACAGAGGGTTTCCTTGCTTCGGGTGAAACGATGTAGAGTCCGTATGGTTTTACAACAGGGTTCGATCACATACGTGTACTTGTGCACGCATGATGTTCGGACGGATAATACTAGAGGGCTTTGGTTTAAGCCGGATCCTAGTATATATTGATGGATTATTTTCGTCTCTTATTTTTTCGTATTTTTCGGAATTCGAATGCGGGTATGTATATACGGTGAGGGGTATTCTTGTAAATTGTTACAAGAGTGCTATTAGAAGAAGAAACCTCATTATTTGTTTTAACCATTTAGTTAAATGGTTAATGAGGTGGAGGTATGAGGTGTTGACTTTTCTTAAGTGAACCATGGCTAATTATTAACTCACTTGGTGAGTTATGAGGCAATGTGGCATCTAGATATTTTGCACAAAATATCTAGATATTTTGTGATGGAAATAATGGTTTTCATTATCTTTGCCATGCTTGCTTTATTGGTTGAGATAATAATGTTAGTTATATGTATGCCCTAGAGGCCATTACTGTACATACGATGTATATTGTAGTGGATGCAAGGACATATATATGGAGGACTTTCTTGCTCGACATGATAGTATGCTATCTGGTTGTACTTTATCTTAACATGTACTCTGATTGTCTCTATATTACATGTTGATAAAGCCCTTAGGATATGTACTCGACTACTGGGACTATGATGAGATCATACTAGTGGGGCCACGGTAGTCGACGAGTATATCCTATAATTGTTCCTAGTCGAGGGTGTATCGAGACAGGGCATCGATGCACCAGTGTAGACTAGCGTATACGCATCTTGACCCATATGATGGGCGATGGATGATCCCATATCCATCGGTGTTTGACATCAAGGATGGTGTACGGGTGCTCAGTAGAGACTGGGTACACTGGACGGACTCGCCGAGAACTCCCAGATGGTATTATACCTCACGTCAGATGGTAGTTCTCCGGTGACACTGGTACAGAGTAGTCTGTTGACCCAAGATCGTCATAGAGTCTTGTGTGATTCCCACTGTGCTTTGATTTCCATCATACCAGGTCCAAGAGGGCGTGCAAAAAGGTGGCTTTTGGGTACAGTCCCGAATCACATGGAGGCAATGAGCGATAGGAGGGGATTCGTCTCTCCCGGTATAGGGAGTTGATGTTGTGCTGTGTTCGATTGGCTATAACCGGAAATCCCTGGCCAGGGTTGCTGAGATTTACTGGTAAGTGTTATTAGTAGTTTCTCGAACTGTTATAGACCTCAAATCGACACGACTTATCAAGCTACTGGGGTCTGACGTTTACCACCCCTAGGCGAGATATGCAACATATCAGACGACGAGACCGGACTGTACGGGAGTGTTACTGTTTGGATTCACAGGAGAATATACAGGCTTGCTTGTTGATCTTCTGAGCGCTCAATACCTGGGTAGCTGTTACGTTTAGCTGACCGCTTGCAGCTTGTGGGTGTTTGATATGATCATCACCTACTGCCGCCGTATTGACGATTCTTTAGAGTCCTACACAGAGGTTTCTTGGCTCAGGCAAAACGGAGTAGGAGCACATATGTGATATGTGCGGGACCGAGGATAATGCGGTATGTGATATCGTATTGTATTCTCGCGATATTTGATATCAGTCGGGTCATCGGATCAAGAGTTGATTCGATGAATTGGTACGGATAAATATTAGTCGGTTATATGCGATATAGCCGGATTGTCGGATCAAGTGTTGATTCGATAATTTAATGTATAATAATATATATGATATATTAAATTACATTATCTAATATTAGCTCACTAAAAGATTCTTTTTCTCACTCGGGTAATACACTGATATATATGTGATATATGTTAATTGTATTATTTTATTTGGTTACAATAAATATTATATATGTGATATATAATATTGTAACATGATATGATTACTAATGCAACATGTTTAGTAGAGATTAAACATGGTTAGGGTTTGATTAGGGTTAAACCTTTCTAGATGTTTCTAGAAGGTTTTCCTTTTTGTTTTGGAAAAGATATTTTAGCATGATATTTCTTAACCCAACCACACCCTTTAACCCTAGTTCAATCTCTACAATGGTTACTTGACCATGGTTGCATAATTCATCATTATCTCCTTTGCATTATTCATCACAAAAGGAATTCTATTATGGTTCATCTTCTTCCTTCATTCTCTTCATGAAAAAGCTTACTAGTTTTTCTAAAGTGATGAATAAATATGAGAAAAAGATAAATAAAGAGAGCAAAAATCCTACTTCATCATCCTCATCTTCTCTTTCCATTTAGATGAGGGTGTTCACATCATTTCATGAGTGTTAACGAAACTTCAAGGTAGATCATCTTAGTATCGAAGATCGGAAGCAAAGGTTGCATCTTTCTCTTCGTGGAACCTCTCGAGAGTCCGGAACCTGATGATCGCAGCGAAGGGACCACAACACGGAGCATATGAAGTGAAGGACCGGATCTACAAAGGTTGTAATCCCTCTCACTTAGTGTTAAAGATGTTAACATGTTAGTTTTCACCTAATCTCTAGTTTAAAGATCCGTATTCGGGTTGTTCGGCACGGCTAAATTTTTAATCGGGCATAGTTGATGCCTCATAGACCCTTGTGCGCGTGCATAGCAACCCTAAAGTGGTATCAGAGCCAAGCTAGAGCTTTAGACGAAGTCTAGACGAAGTTTAAAGTCCGATCGAACGCCGAAACCCCGACACGGAACCCTCTCTGTACATTTTTCAAAAAGTTAATATTTTCTGAATTAAAAATGCTCAGAAAAACAACCAGGAAAAACTAAGAATTACTGTGAAGTACGGACTTCTAATTCCAAAATTGGAGCGCGGAACCGCGGCCAAACCATTGGTTTTGCGTCGGTTCCGCGGCCAAATTTTGGACTTAGTCCCTGAAATTTCATGTAATTATTTTTAGGCCCTTTATTGTTAAGTTTTTCTGGGAATATTTTAATTCCACTCAAGTGTTGAGTTTTCAAGGGTTGTATTGGGGAATCGTTGATTCGATCGGATGTTTTAACTTTGTTTAGTTGTTCTGGATAATTTTTAGAAACTGTTAAAAAGTTCGAACGGATATCAATAACTCACTTTTTCCCCAGTCGGAAAATTTTTCAAAAGTTGGATTTTCCTCGAGTTTAAGAATGTTCTAAGTCGTGCAAGTAACGCGGTGAACCCTGTAGAAGACAACAAACCTTAACTCGATTATGTGACCGTCTTGATCTGCCTTTTGAACCTTAGGGTTTGGGGCAGTACGGCGTGCCACATGTGAGGCGTTGGCATGACCCTTCTACGGCTGGACCATTGGTACTGTGGCATGTGATGGATGTTTTTAAACTGATTTCAAGTGTTGAGATACATTGGGGAAATCTTGGGTGTTTGATGATTCGATCGGAAAGTTTAACTTTGTCTATTTATCTGGAATGTGATACAATATTTGGAATCCATAGGTAGTTATGAGATAACTGATTTGAATATTATAAACATAGCAGTTTAGTCTCAAATGATCGGTTGCCACGGAATTTTGATATGATCAAAAGTCCGTCGCAATCACGTAGCGTACGCGGATACTCGCCGGGTAAACTTAATAGACAGCCACGCCCCAAAGCCCCGACCAAGTGACTGTAGGAGAACCCCGTCGCCGAAAGCATCCGTTCGGGTGCTCGCGGCAGCGGTGTTCCGCCTTAGTGCACTTCGTCGACGGCATCTGGGGGTGCGGCCGTCTACTAAAGTTTGCGACGAGCATTCGATCAGGACGTCGGGAATCTTGTTGAATTGCCCGACTTAATATTGAAAAGAGTTTTCGAATAAAGAGACTAAAATGCGGGGTTTATAATTGTTAGGCATGCGATGTCTAAGGAATTCATTTGGTTAGGCATGCGATGTCTAAGGAGGTTGCGGATTCCAACTGTTGTAGTTTTACACTTTCTTTTCTGTGACCGTAAGCGTAGTATGTGGTGTATCGCCAGCTTCGTTGCTATACATCAACGACAATCGGGATACGCATACTTGCTTACGTTGATGATATGAGATATTATGTGTTGCTGTGATATGTTATATTGGATCGTTGTGTTTTGAATAGCCGGGGGTTTTATGTGAGATGAGAGTTTTTATTTTTCATTCATGTAAAATTCATTTGTATGTAATATTCTTTTATTGGGGCACTTCCAGGTAGGGGAAGATGTCACCGTTGTATATTATTTACTTTTCCGCATTAGGTAGACCTAAGGCGGGGAGCAAAAGTAACCGGGTTCTAGGGTCCAGTGGGAGACCATCTCGAGGAGTCGAGACCGGGTCTCTAAACCCTTGAATTGGCTGTGTTGCTTGCCGCTCTCGTAGGGGTCTAGGGATGTGGGTTTGGCTATTCATCGTGACCGTGGAATCCGTGTTTTATACAGGCTCGTATTGAAAACACGGACGTCCTAGTATATCCAATATTTCATATATGTTTTTCTGCTGCAATGTTCTGTGATGAGATCATATTACTGCCTGAGACGAATGTTTATATTATATATATATGAGATATATGTTATATTGCATATTTCGTTTCAAAAGAGATGCTTTTGAAGCATAATAAAATGGGACTTCATTAATGAGATTAATGAAATAAAAGAAACCTAAGATGTTGTAGAAACCTGTTTAAAAACTGGTAGCTCTAGTTCTTGCTTTGCATAGCGGTGTTCCTTGTAGAACATCCAGCACCTTATTCGATAAGGAAAGGACCGAGATCCCTTCACCGGGAGTGACTCCTTTAGCAATAACTGGCAGATGCTACAAACTCGGTTTGTCTTTTGATTGCTTCTATAGTTCTTGCTTTGCATAGTGATATTTATGAAATATCCTGCACCTTATTCGATGAGGAAAGGGCCGACGATCCCTTCACCGGGAGTGACCCCTTTAGCAAAACTAGAAAAGCCTCAAAACACTCCATTTAAAAATCACTCGATTCTACAACGATATCAAGTTCATTACGCAAAGGGTTTTCTGAAAAACCCGTCGTAGCCCTCCGTCATTTCAGATAAGTACTGGTTAGTATTCGTGCTGCGTTTGTTGACCTTAGCCAAGGCGTAGTGTGCGGTAGCTGATTAGTGCTTATCTGTATAAGCATATGATGCGATTGAGTTAGGGTAGTCGTGCGACTTTGTTGACCTTAGCCAAGGGTCGTGCGGGTGGGTTTAATTCAATCGGGAAATGACGGGTTGAACTTGGCTAGCACTTATGATTTGTTGACCTTAGCCAAGGTCATAAGCTGCTAGGGGCAAAACATTATTGGGAATTTCAAGTGTTGAAATTTGCAATGAGATTGCATACCTTCTATGAGATAGTTGGATCCCGATACCCGCTGCGAGTAAGAGTTACTCCTGGGAGAGTTTTACACATTACAATTAGCCGATCAAGTAGGTGTCTAGAAAGGTGTTAATGGGGTTACGCCTCTGGGAAAACGAGGTTTACTTTAATTAGGTTCGTGCGAAAGCACGGGGGACCTCCCTCAAAGTACCGACACTGGCCTGGCTGAAAGATTGGCGAACTTGTAGCGTGTAATTAATCCCGGCTAGTCTTTCCTTTTAGGGTTTGAAGGAAGATTTGATTAAAACAGTGGGAGACATCCTGATTAGATATATTAGATAACCAATCTAATCTTGCAAGAGCATACGCTGAGTGTTTTCTTCTCTCTCTCTCCAGGTAGCGACCATATCACGCCTTAATCAAGATAATAAAACGGATTATTGACCGAAACCCGCTTGTTATACTGAGCTGGGGAACGTTGGTCCCACTCCAACTTATAATTGTTATAAGACAGAGCAGGAAATAGGGGATTACCAGAATTCCCATGCCGCCCAAACGAAGAAAGTGCATGCTGATGCATCTTCTTCGGGTGTGTTCATTATAGAGAACTGTTTCTCAGTATCCTTTACGTCCTGGGTATTTGATACCGGATCAGGATCCCGCATATGTAATCTGTTACATGGGCTACAGAAAGGTAGAGAACTGAGAACGGGTGATATGTTTCATGAGACAGAAAATGGTGCAAGTGTTGCAGCCAAGTCTGTTGGTCACTTTCACCCTGTATTACCTGAATACATTGATTCTGAACGAATGTTATTAGATACCGAACCTGATATACAAAATCATATCAGTCTCTTTATTAGTAAAGAAGGATATAATTATGTATTGTTGGATAATGTTTTGAACATTTCCTATATCAAGAGTTGATCGGTTCAGGCACGTTATCTAAAAGCATTGACGTTCTAAATCAAACCACAGTTCTTAGTATACAGAACACACACGAGAGGAAGAGTTCAGAAATGAACGGATACTTCTTGAGGCATTGTAGACTAGGTCATATCAATGCGACCCGACTAGCTGAAGTTACATATAGATGCATATTTAAATTAGTTTGAATTTACATCTTGTGAAACTTGCCGGTCATGTCACAAAGATAAGATGACCACAGCTCTGTTTATTGGAAACAGAGAAAGAGTTAGTGAGATACATGTTGATGTATGAAAGTCCCCTGTCTACATATGCCAGGACCGGTTCTTTGTACTTCATTCCATTCTCTGATAATCTTTCAAGATTCAGACATATGTTCCTATTGAAACACAAGTCCGAACCTTTTGAGATATTCACAGAATATGAGTTAGAAGTAGAGAACCGAAAAATACGGGTAAAAGTATTATGTCTTTTGATGCGATCAAGGAGGAGAATACTTGAGCACGGAATTCCTGGACTATTCTAAAGGAGAATGAGATTCTCTCTCAGCATTACTCCTCCGTATACACCATAGCACGATGGTATATCGGGGCGGAGCAAACTCACCCTATTAGATATGGTGTGCTCTATGATGAGTACTACTGAGTTTCCTATTTCCTTTTGGGAGTTATGCACTTGAGAAGCTGCATACCTATTGAATAGGGTTCAAATCAAATCAGTTGCCTACCACTTCATATGTGATATAGAAAGGGAAGAGCCCATATCTTAAGTTGGTTAAGATTTGGGGTTGTCCGGCCTATGTCTAAAAGCAAAATCCGGACAAGCTCGAGGCAAGTTCTGTTATGTAGAACTGGAAGGGTTCCAGCTATACAAACTGCAGCTGATGATTTGGTAGAACCAAAGGATTCAATAGTTTCCAACGAACCTCAGCCTCTCCGCCGATCTAGTAGGGTTCCTCACCCACCTGAGAGATACTTCGGTTTCTCTATGATAGTGGGAGCGAGGATTGCATCATGAGATGATGACCCAACTAGTTTCGAGCTGGCAATCAGGAGTGGGACTCTATAAGAATGGTTGGATGCTTAGCGATCTGAGATGGAATCCTTATACACCGACAAAGTATGGACTTTGGTTGCTTTATCTGAAGTGTTAAATCCCCATCAGGAGCGAGTATATCTTGAGAAGATTACTTGGTGTACATGGAAAAGTTGAGACTTTCAAAGCTATGCTTAAGTCCATCCAGATCCTACTTGCCACGGCTACATACCATGACTACGATATCTGGTGGTTTGGTGTCATGAAAGCTTTTCTAAATGATGTTTTAGAAAAGAGCGTCTATAAGTACACAGCCAGAGGGCTTCGTAGACAGTGGGAGCAGCGAAAACGTGTGCAAGATGTTTTATATGATAAAACAGGCATCGCGGAGTTGGAACATCTGTTTTGATGTGGTAGTCAAAGAGTTTGACTTCATCAAAATGGTAGATGAACCTTGTATATACAAAAAGGTAGTAGAGAGTATGGTGGCGATCCTCGTAGAGTACGTGGATGACATACTCTTGATAGGGAAGGAGTTTCCTATGCTACGCTTGGTCAATCTCCGCTTATCACAATGATTCTCCATATAGGATCAAAGTGATACCTCCTAAATCCTGTGTTTTGGATCTATGAGATAGTTCTAACTGGATGTTAGGATACTCACTAGTTGTAGTGAGATGGTATCAATCGATCCTGGGGAGAATCACTGGAAAGGTTCCAGGGTGATAAGAACGACTGAATGTCAGTCGCAGGCATTGTCTTTACCCTCAGTGGAGGGACGATATGCTGGAAGAGTTCCAAGCTAGATACCGTGACATACTAGACGATTAAAGGCAAGATACATCGTTACCAAGGATGCTACCAAAGAGGCAGTCTGGATATATATAAGTTCATGAGATGAACTTCGTTCCTACCATTGTGTGACAATGGAGCTGTGGCTTTAGCCAAGGAACCCCCGTCCCATCAGAAATCCAGATATAATTCTTTGGAAGTATCACCTGATCATGGAGATGGTTGATCTCCAGGGAGATCGAGGTTAGGAGAGTAGACACAGAGGACAACAGCACGGATCCACTCACAAAGGCCTTTTTCCCAGTAGAGACTTTTATGGGATGGTTGAGTATGAGATACTTCAACCGCAGCTAATTGTTGGGTATGTGATACCACAACAGATGGCCCCAGTGCAAGTGGGAGATTGTTAGTTATATGTATGCCCTAGAGGCCATTACTATACATACGATGTATATTGTAGTGGATGCTAGAACATATATAGGGAGGACTTTCTTGCTCGACATGATAGTATGCTATCTGGTTGTACTTTATCTTAACATGTACTCTGATTGTCTCTATATTACATGTTGATAAAGCCCTTAGGATATGTACTCGACTACTGGGACTATGATGAGATCATACTAGTGGGGCCACGGTAGTCGACGAGTATATCCTATAATTGTTCCTAGTCGAGGGTGTATCGAGACAGGGCATCGATGCACCAGTGTAGACTAGCGTATACGCATCTTGACCCATATGATGGGCGATGGATGATCCCATATCCATCGGTGTTTGACATCAAGGATGGTATACGGGTGCTCAGTAGAGACTGGGTACACTGGACGGACTCGCCGAGAACTCCCAGATGGTATTATACCTCACGTCAGATGGCAGTTCTCCGGTGACACTGGTACAGAGTAGTCTGTTGACCCGAGATCGTCATAGAGTCTTGTGTGATTCCCACTGTGCTTTGATTTCCATCATACCACGTCCAAGAGGGCGTGCAAAAAGGTGGCTTTTGGGTACAGTCCCGAATCACATGGAGGCAATGAGCGATAGGAGGGGATTCGTCTCTCCCGGTATAGGGAGTTGATGTTGTGCTGTGTTCGATTGGCTATAACCGGAAATCCCTGGCCAGGGTTGCTGAGATTTACTGGTAAGTGTTATCAGTAGTTTCTCGAACTGTTATAGACCTCAAATCGACACGACTTATCAAGCTACTGGGGTCTGACGTTTACCACCCCTAGGCGAGATATGCAACATATCAGACGACGAGACCGGACTGTACGGGAGTGTTACTGTTTGGATTCACAGGAGAATATACAGGCTTGCTTGTTGATCTTCTGAGCGCTCAATACCTGGGTAGCTGTTACGTTTAGCTGACCGCTTGCAGCTTGTGGGTGTTTGATATGATCACCACCTACTGCCGGCGTATTGACGATTCTTTAGAGTCCTACACAGAGGTTTCTTGGCTCAGGCAAAACGGAGTAGGAGCACATATGTGATATGTGCGGGACCGAGGATAATGCGGTATGTGATATCGTATTGTATTCTCGCGATATTTGATATCAGCCGGGTCATTCGATCAAGAGTTGATTCGATGAATCGGTACGGATAAATATTAGTCGGTTATATGCGATATAGCCGGATTGTCGGATCAAGTGTTGATTCGATAATTTAATGTATAATAATATATATGATATATTAAATTACATTATCTAATATTAGCTCACTAAAAGATTCTTTTTCTCACTCGGGTAATACACTGATATATATGTGATATATGTTAATTGTATTATTTTATTTGGTTACAATAAATATTATATATGTGATATATAATATTGTAACATGATATGATTACTAATGCAACATGTTTAGTAGAGATTAAACATGGTTAGGGTTTGATTAGGGTTAAACCTTTCTAGATGTTTCTAGAAGGTTTTCTTTTTTGTTTTGGAAAAGATATTTTAGCATGATATTTCTTAACCCAACCACACCCTTTAACCCTAGTTCAATCTCTACAATGGTTACTTGACCATGGTTGCATAATTCATCATTATCTCCTTTGCATTATTCATCACAAAAGGAATTCTATTATGGTTCATCTTCTTCCTTCATTCTCTTCATGAAAAAGCTTACTAGTTTTTCTAAAGTGATGAATAAATATGAGAAAAAGATAAATAAAGAGAGAAAAAATCCTACTTCATCATCCTCATCTTCTCTTACCATTTAGATGAGGGTGTTCACATCATTTCATGAGTGTTAGCTTGTGTTAACGAAACTTCAAGGTAGATCATCTTAGTATCGAAGATCGGAAGCAAAGGTTGCATCTTTCTCTTCATGGAATCTCTCGAGAGTCCGGAACCCGATGATCGCAGCGAAGGGACTACAACACGGAGCATATGAAGTGAAGGACCGGATCTACAAAGGTTGTAATCCCTCTCACTTAGTGTTAAAGATGTTAACATGTTAGTTTTCGCCTAATCTCTAGTTTAAAGATCCGTATTCGGGTTGTTCGGCACGGCTAAATTTTTAATCGGGCATGGTTGATGCCTCATAGACCCTTGTGCGCGTGCATAGCAACCCTACAAATAAGCCATTCTTCACTTGAGTTTTTCTTTTCCATGGTTGCTCTCTTCAACTCTCGCATATCCTCTAAGTTTTTTCTTCTTCTACCTCATGCCCTTATAGTCTCATGTGTTGAGAAACCTAGGATTTTTTGAGACAAAACACTCCATCATCACTCTCTACATCACCTAAGTTACTTAGATTGGTAAACCAAGTAACTTAGTTACCTCAGTTTAGAGGTAGGAGCCCAAAGTAGACACTCTCGGATGGATCATCTTCGACGTGTGGAAGCCGTTGATCAAGATCGATCATGGAGGCCACTAGGAGCAAGCTAAAGGAAAGGAGTGAAGACCCGAAGGACTCGAGCCTCATGGTATAACTCTTTTCATAGTAGTTAGCTTCTCTTTTGCTAGTTGGGTTTTATGGTAGATCCAATTTAGTGTTATTCTAGCGCCAAGTTTCGATTCGTAGAAAAAATTTGTTCCGAAATTGGCCACAGAAGTTGGCCGGGGCGCTAGCGTAACCTTTCATGGTATCAGAGCCAGTCCATAAACCATAGGATAGCAAGTTTAAACAATGTTAAAATAAAGAAACTGAAACAACTCCAAAACATTGAAACTAAATTTCAAGTTTCTGTCGAGTTTTTCAGAGGCTCCAAAATATTTTTAAACAATTGCAGAGTGCTCTATTCATTGTGGGATGAACACTGACCAAAAACGAGACAATTCTACCAACATTGGACTGGCCAAGACTTGATTAAAACCGGTCTCACCGATTTTCTTGGGATGAATTGCCTCATGGTTTGGTCTGTCTTCTAGTCTCATGAATTCTAGGTTTCAGGTGTTGTTTATTTTTGCCCAGGTTGGATATTCTATTATCTTTTAGTTTGGGCAATTTGGAGTGTTTCGAAGTCGTTATATTTGACACTGTTTAATAGTTTACAGTACATTCACTTCTATCTGCGACCGTGAATGTCATTCGATCGGTATAACTCGTCTAATTTCTATATGTTCCTTTAGAAGGGTTTGCGAACATGACATTCACGTTGATGTTCTGTGTTTGTGTTGTGGTTGTGGTTGGATAGTCGTGGTGGATAGCTTGTGGTGCAATGTTAGTGGTATAGTTAAGATTCATTTGTATATTCATATTGCGGGGCGAGCGTCCGACATGTAGACTGCCTTCTTTATTGGGTTGTATATTATTTGTTTGGGGTACGACCGGGTTGAGGTCGATGTCACCATTTGTACATATTATTTTCATTTTCTGTACTAGAATTACCTCGCGGCGGAGTGCACGAATAGCCGGGTTCTAGAAGGCAACAAGCCCGCATCTCATGGCGTTGAGACGGAGGGGGCTTCATTCTAGAATTGGCGGGCTATTCGCCGTACTCATAGGGGGTATAGGATGACCCACGGAGGGGCGCCCTAATTACCGGATTCCGTGGAGTGCTGGGTGGCCCATTCATTTTGTTGAAGGGGGTTGCCTTACTTCTGAGATTGGCGGGTAACCTGCCGCGCTCGTAAGGGTCCAGGTTTTCATTGCACAGGCTATCCACACGACCGGTAATGTCGGGTTTTATTTGCGGCTCAAATGAAACCCTAGGCTCCAAGATTATCCACCATTCTGTATTGCTGGCTGAGATTCTATGATGTTGATTATCATGCCTGGGACGAATGTTATATATACTTATATATATATATATATATATATATATATATACTAGTAGATGTTGTATATGTTTTGCACCCGTGCTAGTCCAGCCCCCGCTCTGTCGTTAGTTAAGAAATCTAATGGGTGATGACGAGGCCCAGTGGGTAATGCGGATGGCATATACGTACATCGTATTTTCGTTCTTTTCTGGTGTGATAGCTTAAATGATGGGACCACATTAATTTTGATTAATGCAAGAAAAGAAACCTAAAAAGATGTTGTTGGAATAAATTTCGAAAAACTACAGTTATATTTTTTCTCTTTGCATAGTGGTATTCGGTTGTGAATATCCAGCACCTCATTCCATGAGGCAAGAGCCGAGATCCCTTCGCGGGGAGTGACCTCTTGAGCAAAAGTCAATATTGTAGATTACTCGGTTTTCTTCAAAACCACTAGTTTTCAAAAGCGGAGCTTAAACCACTCCTTTTCAAAACTGCTCAGGTTCCTTCAACGATATCAAGTTCATTACGTTAACGGTTTTTTTGCCAAAAACCCAGCCGTAGCCCTCCGTCATTTCTTACGAGTGTTGCTTAGTATTCGTGCTGCGTATTTTGACCTAGCCAAGACGTAGTGTTCGGTAGCCGAGTAGTGCTTGTTTGTTGCAGGTATTGCGATTATTTAGGACAGTCGTATAACCATTTTGACCTAGTCAAGGGTATATACGGGTGGGTCTAAGTTAATCTAGGATAATGACGGGTCGAACTTGACTAGCGGTTTATAATATGTTGACCCAGTCAAGGTCATAAACCATTAGGGTCAAAAACCACATCCTAAGTTTCAAACATACAGGAAACTTGCAGATTTAGCATACCTTCTGAAGTGTGGTGACTAGAGTGGATTCCATCTAGTGCATCACACAATGATAGTTGGATCCCGATCCCACTGATGAGTAGGATTACTCTCGGGAGATTATTTCACTTAACAATCAATGTTATAAACCAAGTAGGTGTCTAGAACGGTATTAGTGGGGCTACGCCACCAGGGAAAAGAGGTTATGTAATTAAGGAACTTCACAAAAGCTTTGGAAAACCTCTCTCGAAGTACCGACACTAGCCTGGCTGAAAGGTTAAGTAAGTATTGTGACGTGAGAATCATCCTGACTAGTTCTTCTTTTAAGATATGATGAAGAATTCGAGGAAACAATGGGAGCCGTCTTGGTTAGATAAATTAATAACCAATCTAATCTTTCAAGAGCGCATGCTGAGTGTTTCTTTTCTCTCTCTCTTCAGGTAGCAACCATTTCACACCCTAATCAAGATAGTAAAATGTATCGCTTGCCCGATCTGAATTCTTATTCGGGGCTGGGGAATGTCGGTTTTGCTCTAATTTATGATGGCGGTCATGAGTATGAGCTAGGGAAAAAGGATTGCATGAATTCCTTGATGACCCCAACGAAGAAGAAGCAAACTATTGCGTCTTCTTCAGGTGTTTTTGTTATTGAGAACTGTTTTTCGCTCAGTCCTACCTCCTGGGTACTAGATACCGTATCAGGATCTCATATCTGTAATTTATTGCAGGGACTGAGAAAAAGTAGGATAGTTGGACCTGGTGATATGTCCCTCAGAGTAGGGAACGGAGCACAAGTTAATACCGCTGCTGTCGGTGAATATCACCTAGTGTTGCCAAAAGGCAATACTATGATTTTGAACAATTGCTACTATGTACCTTCCATGGTTTGCAACATCCTATCAGTTTCTTTATTTGATAAAGATGGATATAAGTTTGTTCTTGATAGAAATATCATGAACATTTACCTTAATCAGGTATTGGTTGCAGAAGTTATACTGTGTAATTGTATCTATGTTCTAAATCAATACACAGTTCTCAATATACAAAACACACGCAAGAGGAAGAGTTCAGATACGAACGAATCCTATTTGTGGAATTGTAGACTTGGTCATATCGGAGAGAAAAGACTAAGTAAGCTGCATAAAGATGGACTTTTGAATACGTTCGAATTTTCATCTTATGAAACTTGTTAGTCTTGTCTCAAGGGAAAGATGACCAAATCTCCATTCACCGGACCCGGAGAAAGAGCAGCAAAGCTCTTGGGACTCATACACAGTGATGTATGTGGTCCAATGTCTATACTTGCATGGGACGGGTTCTCGTACTTCATCACATTCACTGACTATCTCTCTAGATTCGGATATGTGCATCTTATGAAACACAAATCTGAAGCTTTTGAGAAATTCAAAGAATATAAGAATGAAGTAGAGAACCAGACTGGAAAAAGTATCAAGATCCTCCGATCTGATAGAGGAAGGGAGTACTTAAGTATGGAATTCAGGGACTTTTTAAAAGAGAATGGTATTCTCTCTTAGCTTACTCCTCCGTATACACCACAGCACAACGATGTATTGGAGCGGAAGAATCGTACCCTATTGGATATGGTTCGCTCCATGATGAGTAGTGCCGAGTTGCCTCTTTCATTCTAGGGATATGCGCTTGAAACAGCGGCATATCTGTTGAATGATGTTCCATCCAAATCCGTGCCTAAGACACCATTCGAGATATGGAATGGTAAAAGGCCGTATCTTAAAAGATTTAAGATATGGGGTTGTCCGGTTTATGTTAAAAAGCACAATCCGGACAAACTGGAGGCACGGTCAATTTTATGTAAGTTTGTTGGATATCCTAAGAATGGTTATGGATATCTGTTCTACCACACCGAGGAACAGAAGGTGTTTGTTGCTCAGCATGCCACCTTTTTAGAGTGGCAATTTCTTGCAAAAGAAATAGGTGGGAGCACGGTAGAACTGGAAGAAATTCTAGAGGGACAAACTATAACTGAAGATTTGGTGGAACCTCAAGATTCAATAACCCCAGACGAACCTCAGCCACTCCGCAGATCTAGTAGGATTTCTCATCCGCCCGAGAGATACTACGGTTTTCTCATAGACGGGGATCGAGAGGATTGCATCTTGGAAGAAGATGTTCCTACTAGTTATAGGCAGGCCATTATCAGTAGGGACTCTGATAAGTGGATGGATACTATACAATCCGAAATGGAGTCTATGTACACCAATAAATTGTGGACCTTGGAAGTTGCTCCACCTGGGGTAAAACCCGTTGGATGCAAATGGATCTACAAGAAGAAGATTGGTGTAGATGGGTAGGTGGAAACCTATAAGCCTAGACTTGTTGCAAAAGGTTTTCGTAAAAGACCAGGACTGGAATATGACGAAACCTTTTCTCCAGTGGCTATGCTCAAATCCATTTGGATCCTACTTACCATTCTGCCTTCCATGACTATGAAATCTGGCAGATGGACGTAAAAACGGCTTTCCTAAACGGAAGTTTGGAAGAGTGCATTTATATGGATTAGCCAGAAGGTTTAATAGACAGTGGGAGCAGCGGGAAGGTGTGTAAGTTGCTCAAATCCATTTATGGATTGAAGCAAGTATCGCGGAGCTGGAACATCTGTTTTGATGAATTAGTCAAGGAATTTGACTTCATCAAGAACGAGGATAAGCCATGTATTTATAAGAAGATTGTAGGACGAACTGTCGTATTCCTAGTCTTGTACGTAGACGACATTCTTTTGATAGGAAATGATATTCCTATGCTACAATCGGTCAAGCTGTTTTTGTCACAAAAGTTATCCATGAAGGACTTGGGTGATGCCTCGTACATTCTGGGGATCAGGATCTACAGAGATAGATCCAAAAGATTACTCGAACTCTCGCAGTCCAGGTACATAGAGACCATACTAAAGAGACTTAGTATGGAAGATTCCAAGCGCGGCAACATACCCGCATTGCACGGAATCACCCTCTCCAAGGAGATGTCTCCTAAGACTGACGAGGAGAGGATTCGCATGAGCACTATACCTTACGCTTCGGTGGTAGGATCTATAATGTATGCGATGCTATGTACAAGACCAGATGTAGCTTATGCGCTAAGCGTGGTGAGCCTGAATCAGTCGAACCGAGGTGAGAACCACTGGACAACAGTAAAGAACGTTCTCAAGTATCTGAGAAGGACCAAGGAGATGTTCTTAGTTCACGGTAATGTAGACCTAAAGGTCGAGTCCTTTACCGATTCAAGCTTCTACAGTGTAACATTTCAGAAAAATAAAATATTATTTTTGGGAATTTTTATAATTAAATAATAAATATTGTGAATATTTTAATAGTGCGGTATAATTAAATACCGATAAATCGGGAAAATTTTGGAAAATTATAGGAATTACCAAAATAAGGGTGCTTTATGTGATTTAGGCAAATTATGAATTTTTATGATTGATTATATTCAAATTTTAGTGCTAATCGCGATTAAATGTCGCTAATCGCGCATTAAGCTTGAATGGTGCACATGACATGCGCCATATCATTTTTACACGTGTGTTACATTTTATCATGGCTTTTCCTTATATTTCTCTCATGGTTTTGTTTTTGAGTGAGAAGAGAGAAGAAAAGAAAAGAAAAGAAAAGAAAAAGAATGATTAAACAAAGGGAGGTATGAGCATGGGAGAGAGAGTGAGGGGTCATTTGACCATGTGTTCATCATCTTCATCATTCTTAATCTCCCTTATCTCACCATGGCAGCCCTCTCCTTCATCCCCCTCTACCTCTTCACTACACACCCCAAAACACCTCAAAACATCATCCCCATTTCATTAAAAAGATGCACAAGCTCACTACAAACAGTTTGAACAAAGAAAAATCAGATTTTTCTCACTTGGGCCAACTCAAGAAATTTCTTGAGTTGCCAAATGAGGTATTTTCTGCACCATTAGAATTGTATTTCATTTCCTTTAACATCATATAAGTTTAGAATCGATATTGTTTTGTTTTGTGAGCTTTGAAAATTTCTAGTTAGGGTTAGGGTTTTAATTGAGTTTCTATGGTGTAATTAAGGGTTAGTAGTGATTTTAGACCCCTTTTAGTGTTAAATTCTGGACTAGACCATAGACTCAAACCCCAAATACGAACTTTGAAATTCTGCCGATATCAGATTTTTTGGAAATTGTGATAGTATTTTGATATCTGCTAACACCCGGGGCACCTGAAAAATATTTAGCGAAGACTGAGAGATGTGCAGGCAACCTAGAACCTATACCCAAAACTTGAGACCCCCACTCCAAGTTTTGGCCACAAATTTAATCATTTGGGACGCAAATTGCGGCCTTGGTACTTCCAAATTGGTTCGTGCTTGGTCCAGGGCTTTTTCTCCAGTAAATTAGACCCTCCATATGTGCAACTTTCGCTAATTTCACCTAGGGTAAAATCTGGAGCTAGTTTTTAAGTTTCTGAATATGTTTTGCGGGTTTTTAATGAATTTGGTTTTGGTATTTGATATTTTGTTCCCATCGTGTGGCGTTTGAACGTCAACGACCAGGGTTATTGGTTGTGTTTTGCAGGCGTAGGCTATAGGTTCTAACCTATAAGCGATTCGCATGCCGTTTTGGTTTTCATGTTCGATTCTTGATACATTGGAAATTGTAGATACCCCCACGTGGACTTCGAGACGACGGGGATGAATGTGGAGTCATCGACTTCGGCAAGCGAAGATCAAGGTGAGTAGATATATATCTACGGGGGAAGTCGGGTGGATGGTGTATAGCACCCCCGCAGTTCATAGTGTAGTGTAGGGTACATATTATATGGATATATTCATATGTTTATTTTGAGAATATGAGTATCTAGATAGACTTTGGGAGTCATGGATAATTTTAGTATAATTGGATGATAGCGTCTTTAGTTAGTTTAGTCGCGAACCTTAGAATAAGGTTTACACCCACACGGACACACATGCTTACTTTGTTTTACTTGTGCGTTTATGTGGATATGTATACACACACACACACACACAGGTATAGGACTATATATATATATATATATATATATATATATATATACGTATACTAATACATGGATGATGAGGATTGTTTATGGTACTAGGAGATGAGTCGATGAGATTAGACATGATGCCACGAGATCGGTGATATGTTTTGATTCTTACTATGAGATACGACATGAGATTATAGCAGGCCTTTAGGCAATGTGTTTTCATACACACGCATATATATGCAGATGGTATCAGTTTGTACTAGACTTAGATAGTACCCCTAATACAGGATGTGATGATATGAATACCAGATGAATAATGAGAAGAATGTGATATTTGACCCGTACCCAGATTTGGGATGCCGCATGATGGATTTACCGTACGAGCTATATATTGATGATAGATCCGCACTCTTGACTCGAGAATGTCATTTTGTATATTTTATCGTATGTGATACTATTGAGGCGGAATCACCGACTATTATATTTATATATATCAACTCAGACTTAGGTGGTTTTCCCTTACCTTTTCGATTAGACTGTTCGTTTAGTCCTGTAGTTTACTTGTAGATGTTAGACTAGACTCGAGTCATACCTATTTCCAAAACTAACGAATCGTGAGTATTTTAAAGACAGGCCAAGAGATTCTACGGATATTTCAAAGGACGTACCTCTTTTCTTAAAAACACCGTAGCCCTATTTTCCAAACACCACAATTCGTATGATTTCAAATAACAAACTGTATGACTCGTACAGCTAATGTAGATTCCTTATTGTTGCATTTACCTTCCATTTCCATATATTCATGTTGTTATTAGCGCATTGCATGCTTATATACTTGTGATTTATGTTATATTAAACCCATGCTGTCAAGACACCAGCACCATTATCGATGATACGTATGCTCCACGTACACCTGCTTGCCGGCTCACACACTTCATAATCGATAATTGCCATGTCACTACACAGTAGGATTGTTGCATCAGGATATGACTCCTTTCATGACATACTTGCGTACATACATATTGTACACCCATACTTGCGTACATACATATTGTACACCCATACTTGCGCACATACATATTGTACACCCATACTTGTAAGTCCACGTTACCTCTCCCGGTACTTACGGGCTTGCGGAAAAGATGAAAAACGATTTTTCAAGAGGTGGTAACATGGACTCAAAATACGGATCTTTGTTAAACAACTACCTAACAACCTAACTAGGAGTTTTACCTACTCGGTTAGGGGGCTATACCTTTCTTGAACTCCTTCGTCTTCAACTCTTTGCGGTGTACGGATCAGCCTCACCTCTTCGTCTTCTTGCGCCGAAGATGGATCCACCTGAAAGCTTCTACCTTTGGCTTCTTCTTCGAACTTGAAGAAACTAGAACACTTGGTTTGCTAAACCTTGTGAACTAGGATGAGTAGAGAAGTGATATGGGTTTTCTTTTATCTCTAAGGCAATGTTTCTCAACTCATGAGAGGGAGTTGCCTTGAGCTAGAGAGAGAGCAAGAGGGAGAGCTCAAGCAAGAGAGAGAAAGCAAATGAGAGAATGAGTAAGTCTTTTGCCATCCAAAACCATCATAACAAAATAGTAATCAAGTATTATGTGATGGTTCAAGTCAAAATGGCTATATCATTTCATGCACTCATTTTGCAAAAAGAAACAAGCAAGCAAAAGTCTTTGCCATGAAATGATAGCCATTGTCATGATGATGGTCAATTAGTCCAACCTAGTCAACCGGTCAACAAGTCAACAAAGTCAACCCCTCAACAACCATGTCACTATAATACTTAATTAATATTATTGTTAATCATATTTCTTATTCTCATTAGGGTTTAGCAAAAAGTCAATAGTCAACAGTCAACAGTCAATAGTCAACAGTCAACAACCCCAATGAGAATCCTCTGCCTCTGTCTCTCTGTCAACTGTGCATACACCCCCGCATCCGCGTTCCGAGGAACACGAATACAAATGAGATAAAACCAATCCCAAAACGTACACTAGGTTCTGGCTTAAACCAAAGCCCGCTAGTGTTAACTGTCCGGACACTGAACGTGCACAAGTGCACGGATGTGACCGAACCCTGTCGGAAAACCATGCGACCTGTCGCAAAACCATGAGACCTCTACTCTTTTGCCTAAAGGCGAATAACTTTCTGTATGGGACTCTAAAGACTCGACACTACGCTGGCAGTGGGTTTAACCACAAACCGCAAGCGGCACTAGCTGTGCGTAATGGTCCCCACGTAGATGCCGACAAGAAGACTGACGAGGTGAAACCCATCTGAACTCCTACTGAGCCTGAATGTGACAATCTCCGTACAGTCCGGTCTGTTCGTCTGATACATCGCATGGCGGGCCTAAGGGGGCGGTAAACGTCAGTCCCCTACTAGCGGTACAAGTCGTGTCGGAGTGTAGCCCAGAACACCCTGAGATAACACTGGAAACCTACCAGTATATCTCGCTTGCCCTGGCCAGGGACTACTCGTGTAATGGCTCTCCTAGACACAGCGCGATGTCAACCCCCAATACCGGGAGAGACGAATCCTGTCTAACCGTCACTGCCTCCAAGTGCTTCGGGACTGCACCCAACTACTACCTGTTTGCACTACTCCTTTGAGCCGTGGTAGGGTAGTAATCTAAGTACAGTGGGAACACACTCGAGGCGAAGTGACAGTGTCAAGTCAGCGGACTAAGCTGTACTCATGTCACCTGGGAACTGATAACTGACGATAGGTATAGTACCAACCAACAGTTCCCTATGAGTCTTGTCCAGTGTACTCGTAACCTAACGAGCACCCGCATACTATCTCAAGTACGACGTACTGACGGCTGTGGGACAGACCGTATCCCACACTGGGATGAGAAGCGCATACGCTAGTCTACTCCGGAGTATCGATGCCCTATCTTGATAGTCCTATGACTAGGGACCTGCATAAGGATGTGCTTGTGGATTACCCAGCCCCCACTAGTGTGACTGCCATCACAACGCTGGTAATCAAGCAAAGATCCTAAGGGCTCCACTAATGTGTATAGGTGATATACTAAAATAAACACATGTACATTGAAGCAGAAACAAACCAAGTAGCATACTACTATATTGAGCAAGATTGTCTATACAAGGTGAATATCCCAAGCTTCCATTAAGTAATATACAAACTACTATGATACAGTAATGGCCTCTAGCGCATATACACTAACAATCTCCCACTTGCACAAAGTCCATGTACTGGCGTATCAAAGACCTATCATCTCGATCAGCCGCTCGAACTGAGTCTAGGGTAAGGCCTTTGTGAGTGGATCAGCAGTGTTATCTTCCGTAGAAACTCTCCGAACCTCGATCTCCTGGCGACCCACGATCTCCTTGATCAGGTGATACCGCCTCAAGATGTGTCTGGACTTCTTATGGGACCTAGGTTCCTTCACTAAAGCTATAGCCCCGTCGTTGTCGCAATACAGCGGTATTGGATCAACAATGGACGGAACCACCTGAAGTTCCGTTAAGAACTTCCTTATCCAGACGGCTTCTTTTGCGGCATCTGCAGCAGCGATATATTCCGCTTCCATCGTCGAGTCAGCAACGGTTTCCTTTTTGGAACTCTTCCAACACACCGCCCCTCCATTGAGGGTAAAGACATAACCTGACATGGACTTGGAATCATCCTTGTCACTCTGGAAGCTGGAGTCAGCAAAGGCCTCGATCTGGAGGTCTTTTCCGCCATACACCAAGAACATCTCCTTAGTCCTTCTCAGGTACTTGAGAATGTTCTTTACTGCTATCCAGTGTTTGTCCCCAGGGTTTGACTGATACGGCTTACCACACTCAGTGCATAAGCTATATCTGGTCTAGTACACAACATCGCATACATTATAGAGCCTACCGCAGAACCGTAGGGTATAATAGACATGCGATCCCTTTCCAAATCAGTCTTGGGAGACATATCTTTGGAAAGGGTGATCCCGTGACAAGTCGGTAGATTACCGCGCTTGGAATCTTCCATACTGAATCTTTTCAGTATGGTGTCGATGTACCTGGACTGTGAGAGTCCCAGTATCCTCTTGGATCTGTCACGATAGATCCGGATCCCCAGAATGTATGAGGCATCACCCAGGTCTTTCATGGAGAATCTGTGTGACAAGAACCCTTTGACAGATTGTAGCATAGGAATGTCATTTCCTATTAAGAGAATGTCATCCACGTATAAAACGAGGAATACTATAGTTCTCGCTACAAATCTACTATAGATGCATGGTTCATCTGGATTTTTGATAAAGCCAAATTCTTTGACCGTCTCATCAAAACAGATGTTCCAACTCCGCGATGCCTGTTTTAGTCCGTAGATGGACTTAAGCAACTTGCACACCTTTCCGCTGCTCCCACTCTGAATGAAACCCTCTGGCTGGTCCATATAAACACACTCCTCTAAATTTCCATTTAGAAAAGCGGTCTTTACGTCCATCTGCCAAATCTCATAATCGTGGAAGGCAGCAATGGCAAGAAGGATCCGAATGGATTTCAGCATATCTACTGGAGATAGGTCTCGTCATAGTCCAAACCAGATCTTTGACGAAAACCCTTTGCAACCAGTCTAGATTTATAGGTCTCAACCTGTCCATATACACCAATCTTCCTTTTGAAGATCCACTTGCATCCTACGGGTTTTACCCCATCTGGAGTAACGTCCAACGTCCATACTTTGTTGGTGTACATAGACTCCATTTCGGTCCGCATTGCATTCAGCCATTTTACCGAGTCAACGCTCTGAATGGCCTGCTGGAAGCTAGTCGGCTCATCACTATCAATGATGCAATCCTTTCTATCCCCGTCTATAAGAAAACTGTAGTATCTCTCAGGCGGATGAGACTGCCTACTGCTCCTGCGGAGCGGCGCAGGAATTTCATGATCTTTTGAACCCTCTGGTTCTACCAAGCTTTCAGTAATAGCTCGTGGTTCTGGAATTTCTTCCAGTTCTATTGCGCTCTCACTTATCTGATTCTCCAAAAACTGAGTTTCCAAGAAGTGGGCATGCCGAGAAACAAAAACCTTTTGTTCCTATTCGCAATAGAAGAAATATCCCTTGGAGTTCTTTGGATATCCCACAAACTTGCACTTTACTGAGCGTGCCTCGAGCTTGTCCGCATGCTGCTTTTTGACAAAAGATGGACTTCTCCATGTCTTAATGTGATTAAGATAGGGTCTCTTCCCACACCACATCTGATATGGTGTAGTAGGCACAGTCTTAGTTGGAACTCGGTTCAAAAGGTATGCAGCTGATTCTATTCTGGTGCATATCCCCAGAATGATCGCGGTAACTCAGCGTTACTCATCATGGACCGTACCATATCCAATAGGGTTCGGTTCCGTCTCTCTGATACACCGTTATGTTGCGGAGTGTATGGAGGAGTAAGCTGAGAGAGAATTCCATTCTCTTTTAAGTAATCCAGGAACTCGGCACTCAAGTATTCACCACCTCGATCCGATCTCAGTGTCTTGATACTTTTGTCGGTTTGTTTTTCTACTTCATTCTTATATTCCTAGAATTTTCCAAAGGCTTCGGATTTATGTTTCATTAAGAAGACATAACCGTACCTTGAAAAGTCATCCGTAAAAGTAATGAAGTAAGAATAACCGCTTCGCGCATGTGTAGACATTGGACCGCACACGTCGCTGTGTACGAGTCCTAAGAGCTCGCTCGCTCTTACTCCGTGTTCAGTGAACGGAGTCTTTGTCATCTTTCTTTTGAGACAGGATTGACAAGTGGCATACGATTGATATTCGAACGGATCCAAATATGCTTCTGTATGTAACTTCGTCAACCTTCTCTCATTGATGTGACCCAGTCTACAATGCCATAAGAAAGCTTGGTTTGTTCCGGAGACTTTCTTTTGTGTGTATTCTGGACATTGAAAATCTGTGGTTGGTTTAGTACGTATATACCATTGCTTAATGTACCTGACCCAATCAAAACTTGATTAAGGTGAATGTTTACAACATTACTTACAAATGCAAATTCATAACCTTCTTTAGATAATAAAGATACAGAAATGATATTACAAGTTGCATTGGGTACAAAAAAGCAATTACGTAAAACCAAAACATGTCCATCTGACATTCCCAGGTGATAGTCCCCCACGGCCTTAGCATCCATGCTAGCTCCGTTTGCAACTTTGAGGGTCATGTCACCTGCCTTCAAAAACCTACAGTTTCTCAACGCCTGCAAAGAATTACAGATATGAGATCCTGATCCGGTATCCAATACCCAAGAAGTAGAGCTTATTGATAGACAGTTTTCAATAACATACACACCTGAAGCTGAAGCCGCAACTTGCTTCAGATCTTGTGTTCTGGCTTTCCAAGCCTTGCAATCTTTCTTCCAGTGCCCACTCTTCTGACAGTAAAAGCACTCTTCCTTCCCCACAAGTTTCCCCGCTATCTTTGTTGCTTTTGTCTTTCCCTTCGTATCCATTTTACTAACACCGCACCTTGGTTTGGCGGGGGCTTTCTTCTTCTTTCCCTTGGCTTTCGCCTTGGACCTAGAAGAGGAAGATCCTCCTACAAACAAAGTGGATGTTTCCCTACCTTTCTGGAGGGTGCATTCTGCACTCCTCAGCATGTTGAGGAGCTCTGAAAGTTCAACTTCCTTTTCTTGCAAGTTGAAATTCAGGATGAACTGGGCGTAAGTGGAAGGAAGGGACTGAAGAATCAAGTCCGTATAGAGCTCATTCTCCAACGTGGTCCCAAGGTCCGCGAGCTCCTCTATGAAGCCAATCATCTTAAGCACGTGTTCCGCTACCGATGATCTGACGGCCAATCTTGCCGAAAACAACTTCTTCGACACTTCGTATTTGGCGATACGAGATTGCTCTCCATACAGTTCTTTTGTATGGAGAAATATGGATTCGAGGTCCATATTCTCGTGCCTCCTCTGATGTTCATTTTCCATAGAGGAAAGCACGAGGCACTTGGCCTTCGCGCAATCGATTTCCCAGGTCTTATGGATTTCCCTATCCGCGACGCTGGTTTTGGGACCTGGGACAGGGGGAGCTTTGGTGGTAAGGAGATACCCCAACTTGTCATAAGTGATTGCCATTTACATTCCTGAGCCAATCTTTGTAGTTTGGCCCTGTCGGTATGTTTTTATCTAGTAGTAACTTAAGTCCGGTCATGATGTTTGGTCGCTGCAATTAGGAGAGAGAGAAGAAACACTTTAGCATGATACTCTTGCAAGTTTAGAGTGGATTTTAATTTGTCTAAACAGGATGGCTCCCACTGTCTCTTGAATCCCTCCTCAAACCAAAAAGGAAGAATTAGTCAGGATCAATCTCACCGTACAATACTTGCTTAACCGTTCGGCCAGGCTGGTGTCGGTACTTCGAGGGAGGTTTTCCAACGCTTTCGCGAAGTTCCTTAATTAAATAACCTCTTTTCCCTGGGGACGTAGCCCCGCTAACACCTTTCTAGACACCTACTTGGTTTATAGCATTGATCGTTAAGTGAGAAATTTCCCGAGTAGTAGCATATACTCACAGTAGGATCGGGATCCAAATATCATCGCGTGACAAAACTGAAGGAATCCTACCAGAATCATCGCACTCCAAATGGTATGCAGTGCTAGCAAGTTTCTGTTCTTTTGAAACTCCCGATGTGGATTTTTGCCCCATGCTCTTATGACCTTGACTTTGGCCAAAATATCATAAGTCACATGTCAAGTTCTACCCGTCATTCTCCAGGTTAATTTGAGCCCACCCGCACATACCCTTGACTTTGGCCAAAATGGTAAAACGACTTCCCCAAACCAACACATCTATCTATGCTGCACATGAATACCCAATAGCTACCAATCACTATGCCTTGACTTTGGCCAACATACATAGCTTGAATACTTATTGACTATTCATGTGAAACGACGGAGGGCTACGGATGGTTTTGGCGAAACCGTGAACGTAGTGAACTTGATATAATCGAAGGAACGAGATAGCTTTTAAAAGGAATGGATTAAGCTCCGCGTTTAAAAGTTATTTTTGAAAAGAAACCGAGTGGTTTTGAAAGTGTTCCAACGACTTTTACTTGGTTTATTTTTTTCTTGCATTAATTCCAATGCATCCCATCATTTAATCCTACCATTGCAGAAAACAACCAAAATATGACGTACGCTTATGACATCCGAATTCGCCACGGGGCCCCGTCAATACCCGTTAGGTTACTTAACTAACGACAGAGCGGGGGCTGGACTAGCGCGGATGAAAAACATAAGCAACGCCTAAATAATATCATATATAGATATATTGTAATGATAGTCATTTCAGATCACAAATGAACACATTGGATATACTAGGAATCTGCAATTCGTACGAGCCTGTAACGAAAAGCGGATTACACGGTCGTGATGAATAGTAAATACCCCACCCTAGACCCCTACGGGTGCGACAAACTACCCGCCAAATATCCGAAGCGGATCAACCTCCCTCAATGACGTGAGTAGGCCACTCGGCACTTCGAGATACCCGGTAGTTTGTGCACCCCACCTTGGGTCTATCCTAGGAGCAAAAACAGTAAAAGAAATTATACAATGACGGCTACAACCCCGACCCGGTTGTGCGGCCATACAAATAATATTACATCAATTTACATATTTACATGAATTGAAAGAAAAAGAAAAACTCTCATCTCACAACCCCCGGCTATTCATCCGCGACAATCCAATGAATTCATATACACATACCATCAACATTACAGATCACAGATATGTATAACCCTCCACTAATCGACGTATAGCGATTAGCGGACGTTCAATACATCACAGATATATACCCGTCAGCTTAAGTCTTTAAGAAGTTCGATCATAATACGGATTTTTAGGCCCCCAAAACAAATTTTTCTTTCTGGAAAATCTGGGCAGAAAAATCATATTGTAAAAATCCCAAAACAACCCCAGAACCACACTGCAAGGAAAATCGTCCACGGCCGAGTCAACTCGGCCGCGGATCCGCGGCGGGAGCAAGCTCCTGCCGCGGTTCCGCGGCGCTTTGATCGGCTCTCTGGACCATTTTCCTACAGTGTGCTCTAAAAACCCTGGGTCGAATTTTAAGGCAAGATTTATTATTTTTGGAACAGAGGAAAAATTCGACAGAAAGTTGATTTTACGGGTTCGTTTCGCGACTTTTTCTCCGATCGAATTTCTAGATACTTTGCTAACATGTTAGATAGTGTTTAACTAGGCTCTGATACCACTGTAAGTCCACGTTACCTCTCCCGGTACTTACGGGCTTGTGGAAAAGATGAAAAATGATTTTTCAAGAGGTGGTAACATGGACTCAAAATACGGATCTTTGTTAAACAACTACCTAACAACCTAACTAGGAGTTTTACCTACTCGGTTAGGGGGCTATACCTTTCTTGAACTCCTTCGTCTTCAACTCTTTACGGTGTACGGATCGGCCTCACCTCGTCGTCTTCTTGCACCGAAGATGGATCCACCTGAAAGCTTCTGCCTTTGGCTTCTTCTTCGAACTTGAAGAAACTAGAACACTTGGTTTGCTAAACCTTGTGAACTAGGATGAGTAGAGAAGTGATATGGGTTTTCTTTTATCTCTAAGGCAATGTTTCTCAACTCATGAGAGGGAGTTGCCTTGAGCTAGAGAGAGAGCAAGAGGGAGAGCTCAAGCAAGAGAGAGAAAGCAAATGAGAGAATGAGTAAGTCTTTTGTCATCCAAGCTCCCATAATCCAAAACCATCATAAAAAAATAGTAATCAAGTATTATGTGATGGTTCAAGTCAAAATGGCTATATCATTTCATGCACTCATTTTGCAAAAAGAAACAAGCAAGCAAAATTCAATGCCATGAAATGATAACCATTGTCATGATGATGGTCAATTAGTCCAACCTAGTCAACCGATCAACAAAGTCAACAAGTCAACAAAGTCAACCCCTCAACAACCATGTCACTATAATACATAATTAATATTATTGTTAATTATATTTCATATTCTCATTAGGGTTTAGCAAAAAGTCAATAGTCATCAACAGTGAACAACCCCAATGAGAATCCTCTGCCTCTGTCTCTCTGTCAACTGTGCATACACACCCGCATCAGCGTTCCGAGGAACACGAATATAAACGAGATAAAACCAATCCCAAAATGTACACTAGGATCTGGCTTAAACCAAAGCCCGCTAGTGTTAACTGTCCGGACACTGAACGTGCACAAGTGCACGGATGTGACCGGACCTTGTCGCAAAACCATGCGACCTGTCGCAAAACCATGCGACCTCTACTCTTTTGCCTAAAGGCGAATAGCTTTCTGTGTGGGACTCTAAAGACTCGACACTACGCTGGCATTGGGTTTAACCATAAACCGCAAGCGGCACTAGCTGTGCGTAACGGTCCCCGGGTAGATGCCGACAAGAAGACTAACGAAGTGAAACCCATCTGAACTCCTACTGAGCCTGAATGTGACAATCTCCGTACAGTCCGGTCTGTTCGTCTGATACATCGCATGGCAGGCCTAGGGGGCGGTAAATGTCAGTCACCTACTAGAGGTACAAGTCGTATCGGAGTGTAGCCCAGAACACCCTGAGATAACACTGGAAACCTACCAGTATATCTCGCTTGCCCTGGCCAGGGACTACTCGTGTAATGGCTCTCCTAGACACAGCGCGATGTCAACCCCTAATACCGGGAGAGACGAATCCTGTCTAACCGTCACTGCCTCCAAGTGCTTCGGACTGCACCCAACTACTACCTGTTTGCACGACTCCTTTAAGCCGTGGTAGGGTAGTAATCTAAGTACAGTGGGAACACACTCGAGGCGAAGTGACAGTGTCAAGTCAGCGGACTAAGCTGTACTCATGTCACCTAGGAACTGATAACTGACGATAGGTATAGTACCAACCAACAGTTCCCTACGAGTCATGTCCAGTGTACTCGTAACCTAACGAGCACCCGCATACTATCTCAAGTACGACGTACTGACGGCTGTGGGACAGACCGTCCCCCATACTGGGATGAGAAGCGCATACGCTAGTTTACTCCGGAGTATCGATGCCCTGTCTCGATAGTCCTATGACTAGGGACCTGCATAAGGATGTGCTTATGGATTACCCATCCCCCACTAGTGTGACTGCCATCACAACGCTGGTAATCAAGCAAAGATCCTAAGGGCTCCACTAATGTGTATAGGTGATATACTAAAATAAACACATGTACACATTGAAGCAGAAACTAACCAAGTAGCATACTACTATATTGAGCAAGATTGTCTATACAAGGTGAATATCCCAAGCTTCCATTAAGTAATATATAAACTAGTATGATACAGTAATGGCCTCTAGGGCATATACACTAACAATACTTGCATGCATACATATTTGCACATACATAGATGATTCTGGCTTGATTTCGGAGATTTGGGAACCGCAAGATATATTTTAAAACTGGATTCATTTAAAAGAGTGGTTTTCCTTTGATATGTGCATATTACTATTCCAGGTTGCATGATATACGAATATGCTTACATTTCTGTTAGATATCGTATACATCATACTTTATGATTATACGCATTGAGATATGTTGTTTTCATGAGATTTCTGGATTTGAGAACCATGGTTATTTCAAAAGTGAGTGTGTATTGTTTTAAAAACCCGGTTTCTCTTGATATGATATTTCAGTGCGTCCACCATGTGTTTTCTCGGTTCAGAGATTGGCATGTGTAGCCCGATTCGAGGAGAGGTAGGCACCGTCTGCGGGTACACGGTGGACCCGATGAGGTACCCCAGGGAAAGAAGACTCGTATTGTTAGACGGTGAGCCTGGCAGGAAAGCACTACCTACCGGTAATAGTATTTAGACCCGTCGGTTATCCGGAGGATACCAACCTGTAACCCTTCGAAAATCGTTTAGGCAGTTTTTCGGTAATCGGCTAATTTTTCGGCTTTTTCCGTAAAAAGTCAAAATTGATATTTTTCATTGTAGACCTAATTATACAAAATTTAAATAAGATATTACTATAATTTTGTCACTAAAATGTAATTTATAATTTTCTAGTTAAATAAAAAAAAATCGTAATTAATTATTTTTTTTATTATTTTAAGCCTTTTTAAATACATTTAATTAGGGATAAATACAAATTTAATTAGGTAAATTTCTTAATTAGGAGTCTTTATAAGCTAAAATATGGTGTTAATAAAATTATATCATGTCTTGCAAACTTTTAGATTTTTGGTGGGAAAATTATGAAAAAAATGGCTTAAAAATGGATTTTTTTGAAAAAAGGTTGACATGAAAGCATTAAATGATAATGTGGGGGGTGTTTTAGACCTAGAATCTTCTCCAAATTTCCCAAACTCCCTCCTCATACCTGCAGCCGACCCCTCTTCCTGCAGTTTTCCCCCATTTCATCACTTTATCTTGCTTCTTTTCTTGCTAAAAATCCATTTAAATTCACAAATTTCCACCTCCATTCAAAGCCTAACCCTAATCCCTTCTCTCTTCAACCCAAATTTGTTCAAAAACATGATGAAAGGAGACTTCTTGGAGACTTGATCAAGCTAGGGTTCAAGCTTGAGAGGTGAAAATTTTAATCCTTTTGTTAACTTGTGGTTTAATTATGCTAGAATTGAAATTCTAAGTATTAATTTAGTGTAAATCCTTGTTCATGAAAAATCAAGAGAAGGTTTTGATTTTTAAAAATTAGGGTTTGTAGCCTAATGGTGGAATTATGTTAGGGATGGTTATCTAATTGATTAGAATGGTTAATGGTGAAATTATATGCTTACTAAATCGACAAATTTCAATGTTTGTATCAAATCGGCTAGAACTTCGCTTACTAGATTTTTGTAGAAAATAGAATGCGGTCAATTGGCGTTAGGTTAGCAATATTATTAGCTTCGTATAGGATTATTAGAATGCGCGAACGCGGGGTTTCGTCTAGTCGGGTGGTAGTTTGTCGATTTCCCCGAAATGACGATTTTTGTTAAAGGATTGCGATTTTCGTGCGTTTTTCCGCGCATCGAGTGCATTCTATGATTAATTTGTGAGCGTCGATATTTGTATAATGTGACTTGCATCGTTTAGGGTTATGTAATCTTATACTTGGTGTTGTGCAAATTTAGGATCGGTCGGGGAAACTTCGGATACGGCGCGAAAAGGCAAAGCGGTGGCCGGATCAGATTAGAGAGGATTTCAGGTGAGTAGATATATTCATCTATGGGGGAATCGTCTGGATGGCGCGAGGCGCCCCCCTAGTTAGGATTACCCTACTTTATGCAAGATTTATATTGTTAGATAACTTACCCCTTTATGTACATTACATACCCTCACAGCTAACCGTATGCTAGATTGCATGGACATTCATCTTCATATATGCGATATCACTTCGTAGGACACGAACACCATTACCATTGGCATCTGTTGCACGCGCACTATTCATGTGACACACACGCCTTTGGTAATTGACATGCCACGTGCACGATAGAACCTGTTTATCTTAATATCATCACCTGCATTCATACTTGATATATGAAACTGCATCGCATGCACATATCTCGCATCGTCATCATATTCACATAGAACTCTAGCCAAAATTTACATCATACACATTGATATCATAGACATTCATCATATATATAACATGTGGACATTAAGATTTTCTTGAAGATTTCAGTTTTTGCTGCGATTTCTGGATTTTTGGGGAAAACCGCAAGAATTTAACAAAAGCTTATATTTATCATTTTTAAAACAAAGTTGCGGTTTTCTCGTGATGTATGTGTCGTCCACCATGAGTTTTCATGTTTTCTGTTGGATTTCGAGACTCGATTCGAGGAGTGGATGAACCGTCTCGGGTACATGGTGGGCCCGGTATGGTACCCCGGGGCAAGAAGATCGAGTTGTAGACGATGAGCCTGGCAGGGGAAGACTACCTACCGGTGATGTCTGGCGCGGCGGATATCCGGAGGATACCGACCGTTGTCGTGAGATTTATGATATGGGCCGATCCGGACTGACGGAGCCCGATATTGAGACAGATGTGATTCCTATTTGGTGTCGATGCTTGACACGGGTTTTCAGAGGATTTCTTGATGATATTTAGCTATTATGCAGACATTCATTTTCTAAAAGTTAAGAATGCAGTAACATTAACATTTAAAACACTTAAAGAGTTAGAAAAGATATTGCATACCTGTGCATGCATACTAGAGTTATTATATCACATATGGACATACATGTTGTTCCGCATTGCGTGCATTCTTACGATTGCCTTAGTAGATGCTATATTTACTCACGAGCTGGCAACTCACCCCCGTTGTGCCACAGTGTCTTGCAGGTCGGACCCGTCAGTCTTGTAGCGGTGGGCTATCTTGTCATCAGTTCCTTTTGCTCAGACTCGCGACATCGCCCGTAGGTGGGTTGCGAGTATACTTTATTTCTTTTTGCTTTATCATTGTATCTAGTATTCTCCATCTACCACTTGTATTGTATATGCGACCTAGTGATGAGACTGAGAGATTTGTATATTTGTGGTTTCTTTTGGGTCGAGCTCACTTGAGCCGACGTGGGTTTTCTGGTATTTGCATCTCTTTTATGCTCTTTTTCTTGATATTACTATTATATTGCATGTGGTTGTGATCCGCCTTGGGCGAAGAGCTAGCTCCCGCTTGGGGATGCCATTTTTATAATTACAGGTTTATTATCTTGTTGTACCCATTTTGGGGGATAGAAAATACGGGGGAGACTCTGCCGAAATTTTCGGAAATTTTTGATGTTTTTTTTTGGATTCTATGCAACTTATTTGATTTAAAAACCGTTTTCATTTAAGGTTTTTCCTTCACTCTCTTTTGATTTTGGGTTAGATTTCTGGGTTTTGGCTGACTTAGGTTACGGTACGCCTTTAGACGTCTCGTAATCTAAGTGCCAGTCACGTTCCGTACTTTCGGGTCGTGACAAAGTTGGTATCAGAGCGTAGGTTTACCTTTCTGAGTGTAGGACGACCTTGGTAAATGGAGTAGGTGACTTAAGCAGAGTGGCGTAGCGTGGGTATGATCCGCGGCATACTTACGATACGGTACTCCGCCTAAGTGACCTTAGGACATAATTGCTTGTATTTCCTTTCTTGATTCCTTGCATTCCTTGATTCAATTGCAATGTCCTTATCAGTCCTGTTTCTTATTCCAGCTTCGATGCCGCCAAAGACTACGAGAGCTCAGCGGGCTGCCGCTAGGGATGAGATTCGAGCGGGCTCGTCTGAGGCGAGGATCGAGCGGGAGGATACGCCTACCCCTCAGGGTCCCACTGATCCGCCTTATCCTGACCGTATTTCCAGATTAGAGGCCGGCATGCAAGAGTTGCGGCAGATGATGGGATCTCTAGTTGAGTCCAGCCGGGCACAGAGATCCGAGGACGTTCCTTCCACCGCACAGACCACGATCGTACCTGCTGCACAGATGGTCACTCCTGCTGCTACTACGGAGACTATCCCTGTTTCACTACAGGAGTTCATGAGATTGAGACCTCCAGCTTTTACCGGTACAGATGCGACAGAGGACCCACAGGCATTTCTTGATAGGATGGCTCGGATTTGCCGTTCGTTGAGGTGTTCTAATGATAGATTGGTGGAGTTTGCGAGTTTTCGTCTGGAGGGTCTTGCCCAGACATGGTACGATTCAGTAGAGAGAGGCCGAGCTGCAGGTCTGCCTTCTATGACCTGGAATGAGTTTACATCTGCATTTCTTGCCCATTTTCTTCCGGAGAGTGTCCGAGATGCTCGAGCCCGTAGTTTTGAGTCTTTGCGCAAGACTCCTGGGATGACAGTGTCGGAGTATGATATACAGTTTACCCAGTTGTCTCGATATGCACCGTACCTAGTCGACACAGAAGAGAAGAGGATAAAGAGGTTTGTACGAGGGCTTGATACACAGCTATTCCTTGCCATCGGCACCCAGCACTTTGATACATACGCAGCCGCGATGGATGCAGCCTTACTTTTGGAGGAGCGTATTTCTGAGACTCCGATCGCTTCTGGGCCGAAGAGGATCCGTACTGATACGCCAGCTCAGCGGCAGATGGGCAGACATCGTGATAGATTATTTCCGGGGGATGGCGGAGGCAGAGGATTGAGACGAGGTCAGTTATTTGGTTCATATCCACAGACCCAGCAGTCGTCTCCAGGATGTTTCCGGTGTGGGAGTCAGTATCACCGTGTCAGAGACTGTACCATGGGACATCCGGGCGCGGCGACAGTCCCGCATGTGACTTTACCACCTTCACCACCATCGCAGAGAGCTTTACTTCCTACTCCTGATGATGCTTCACGCCAGCCAGATGCTTCTAGAGGCCGTGGGCGTGGCGGTCCGGTTCAGAGAGGACGAGGCGACAGAGGCAGAGGCCGAGGTAGAGGCAGAGCACAGCCAGCTATTAGTGGTGGACAGGCCCGAGTGTTCGCGTTGACTCCTCAGGATGCACAGGCATCCAATGCCGTCGTGACAGGTACTCTGCCAGTATGTTCTTTTGATGCACGGGTATTATTTGATCCAGGCTCCACACATTCCTATGTTTCCACGTATTTTGCACCGAGGTTGGGCCGAGAGTCTTCTCCGTTAGATCAGCCGCTTGTCGTTATTACCCCGGTAGGCGAGTCTTTTGTTGCCCGTTTTGTGTATCGATCGTGTTCCGTTCGTATCGGGGAGAGAGATTCTTCAGTAGATTTGATTCTCCTCGATATGCTAGACTTTGACGTTCTTCTTGGTATGGACTGGCTAGCCACCTGTTATGCATCCGTGGACTGCCGTGAAAAGGCAGTCAGATTCAGTTTTCCTGGTGAGCCGGTTCTTATTATTCAGGGAGATCGTAGCGCTACCCTTCCCAGCTTGATTTCATCTCTTCGCGCTGGTCAGCTCTTAAGGAAAGGGTGTCAGGGATTCTTAGCTTATGTTTGTGATACTAGCTCCACAGAGGTTCCGTTGGACCAGGTCCCTATTGTGAGAGAGTTCCCTGATGTATTCCCTGACGAGCTGCCTGGTCTGCCACCAGAGCGCGAGATTGAGTTCTGTATTGACTTGATCCCTGGCACGGGGCCTATTTCTATACCTCCTTATCGGATGGCCCCGGCGGAGCTGAGAGAGCTAAAGGATCAGTTACAGGACTTGCTGGACAAAGGGCTTATCCGACCGAGTGTGTCACCTTGGGGTGCTCCCGTCCTGTTTGTTAAGAAGAAGGACGGAAGTATGCGTTTATGCATTGATTATCGTCAGCTGAACCGGGTTACTGTGCGGAACAGGTATCCCCTACCCCGCATTGATGACTTATTTGATCAGCTCCAGGGTGCAGGGTTCTTCTCGAAGGTTGATTTACGATCAGGTTATCACCAGTTGCGGGTTCGGAAGGAGGATATTCCGAAGACCGCCTTCCGTACTCGTTATGGTCATTATGAGTTCTTGGTGATGTCGTTCGGGCTCACCAATGCCCCGGCAGCATTTATGGATTTGATGAACCGTGTATTCAGGTCGTATCTTGATCAGTTCATCATTGTGTTCATTGACGACATCTTGGTTTATTCTCGGAGCCGGGAGGAGCATGAGCAGCATTTACGTATCACATTGCAAACTTTGAGAGAGCATCAGCTGTTCGCCAAATTCTCCAAGTGCGCATTCTGGCTAGACAGTGTCGACTTCTTGGGTCATGTGGTGACGAGAGATGGTATTTGCGTGGACCCGAAGAAGATCGAGGCAGTTCAGCGTTGGGCTAGACCGGTATCAGTCACAGGGGTTCGCAGTTTTCTAGGTCTGGCCGGCTATTATCGACGTTTTGTCCAGGATTTCTCCCGCATTGCTGCACCGTTGACCGGGTTGACCCGGAAGGGGGTTCCTTTTGATTGGACCCAGGCATGTAAGGATAGCTTCCAGCAGTTGAAGATTCGTCTGACTACTGCACCAGTGTTAGCATTGCTTTCAGGATCATGCGGGTTCGTGGTATATTGTGATGCTTCTAGAGTGGGGCTGGGATGTGTGTTGATGCAGCACGACAGAGTTATCGCGTATGCTTCTCGGCAGCTGAGGAAACACGAACAGAACTACCCCACCCATGATTTAGAGATGGCTGCAGTGGTATTTGCACTTAAGATCTGGAGACATTACCTATACGGTGAGTCGTGCCAGATATTCACTGACCACAAGAGTTTGAAGTATATCTTTCAGCAGCGAGACCTGAACCTGAGACAGCGCCGTTGGATGGAGTTGGTGAAGGATTATGACTGCAAGATTTTATACCATCCGGGCAAGGCGAATGTGGTGGCAGATGCTCTGAGTAGGAGGCCCGGAGGTAGCTTATCTTGTTTGAGCGCAGCACAGATGCAGTCGACGGCGGATTGGCAGGTTTTATGTGATAGCAGAGTGCAGTTCGAGTTTACTCCTACAGGAGGACAGCTAGCCCATTTCAGAGCACGCCCACAGCTACTTGACCGTAACCACAAGGCACAGTCCGGCGATGCCCGTACATTAGAGATCATTGAGCAGATTCGGCAGGGCAGAGTTTCTGAGTTCGTGATTGATGATCAGGGGATACTCCGATTTGGGACTCGACTGTGTGTGCCAGATTCAGAGGGACTGAGGCGTGATATTCTCGAGGAGGCACATAGATCAGTATACAGTGTGCATCCAGGTTCCACCAAGATGTACCGTGATTTGAGAGAGGTTTACTGGTGGGATGAGATGAAGAAGGATATTACAGACTTTGTGTCGAGATGCCTGACTTGTCAGCAAGTCAAGGCTGAGCACCAGAGGCCAGTCGGCGAGTTACAGCCTTTGCCCATCCCTGAGTGGAAGTGGGAGCAGGTCTCCATGGACTTCGTTGTGGGTCTACCCAGGACCAGTCGAGGGTACGACTCTATCTGGGTGATTGTTGATCGACTGACGAAAGCGGCTCACTTTCTGCCAGTGAAGACCACTTTTGGATTTTCTCAGTACGCCCAGGTTTATATTGATGAGATAGTGCGACTACATGGTGTTCCGACTTGCATCGTGTCCGACCGTGGCACCCAGTTTACCAGCCGATTGTGGCAGAAACTACAGGAAGCTTTGGGCACCCGATTGAGTTTTAGCACAGCCTTTCATCCTCAGACTGACGGTCAGTCGGAGCGTACGATTCAGACTCTTGAGGACATGCTCAGAGCTTGTGTTTTAGATTTCGGTGGTAGCTGGGATCGTCATTTTCCTTTGATCGAGTTTTCCTACAATAATAGCTTCCAGGAGACGATTCAGATGGCACCTTTCGAGGCTTTATATGGGAGGAGATATCGATCGCCAGTATGTTGGACAGAGCTCAGGGAGAGCAGTATTTTGGGGCCGCAGATTGTGCAGGAGACGACCGAGAAAATACAGCTGATTCGGGACAGGATGAGAGCGGCACAGAGCAGGCAGAAATCTTATGCTGACAGGCGTCGTCGCCGACTCGAGTTCGCTGTTGGCGATCATGTTTTCCTGAAGGTCTCTCCGATGAAGGGTGTGATGAGATTTGGGCGGAAAGGGAAGCTGAGTCCTAGATATGTTGGTCCTTTCGAGATCCTAGAGCGTGTTGGTCCAGTCGCTTATCGGTTAGCTCTTCCGCCCAGCTTCCCCGATGTTCACCCCGTATTCCATGTCTCGATGCTCCGCAAGTACCTTCATGATCCTTCCTAGGCGATTCAGCACCAGACGATCCAGTTAGAGCGTGATCTTTCTTTCACCGAGCAGCCGGTTGTCATCTTGGATCGGCAGGTGAAGAAATTGAGGTCGAAGGTCATACCGTCTGTCAAGGTCCTTTGGCGTGGCCCGAACAGCGAGGAGGTCACCTGGGAGACCGAGGTCGAGATGAGGAAGAGATATCCCCATCTTTTTGAAGGTACGCGTAGTTAAATTCTAAATTCGGGGACCGAATTTCTTTAAGGGGGGAAGATTGTAACCCTTCGAAAATCGTTAAGGCAGTTTTTCGGTAATCGGCTAATTTTTCGGCTTTTTCCGTAAAAAGTCAAAATTGATATTTTTCATTGTAGACCTAATTATACAAAATTTAAATAAGATATTACAATAATTTTGTCACTAAAATGTCATTTATAATTTTCTAGTTAAATAAAAAAAAATTCGTAATTAATTATTTTTTTTTATTATTTTAAGCCTTTTTAAATACATTTAATTAGGGATAAATACAAATTTAATTAGGTAAATTTCTTAATTAGGAGTCTTTATAAGCTAAAATATGGTGTTAATAAAATTATATCATGTCTTGCAAACTTTTAGATTTTTGGTGGGAAAATTATGAAAAAAATGGCTTAAAAATGGATTTTTTTGAAAAAAGGTTGACATGAAAGCATTAAATGATAATGTGGGGGTGTTTTAGACCTAGAATCTTCTCCAAATTTCCCAAACTCCCTCCTCATACCTGCAGCCGACCCCTCTTCCTGCAGTTTTCCCCCATTTCATCACTTTATCTTGCTTCTTTTCTTGCTAAAAATCCATTTAAATTCACAAATTTCCACCTCCATTCAAAGCCTAACCCTAATCCCTTCTCTCTTCAACCCAAATTTGTTCAAAAACATGATGAAAGGAGGCTTCTTGGAGACTTGATCAAGCTAGGGTTCAAGCTTGAGAGGTGAAAATTTTAATCCTTTTGTTAACTTGTGGTTTAATTATGCTAGAATTGAAATTCTAAGTATTAATTTAGTGTAAATCCTTGTTCATGAAAAATCAAGAGAAGGTTTTGATTTTTAAAAATTAGGGTTTGTAGCCTAATGGTGGAATTATGTTAGGGATGGTTATCTAATTGATTAGAATGGTTAATGGTGAAATTATATGCTTACTAAATCGACAAATTTCAATGTTTGTATCAAATCGGCTAGAACTTCGCTTACTAGATTTTTGTAGAAAATAGAATGCGGTCAATTGGCGTTAGGTTAGCAATATTATTAGCTTCGTATAGGATTATTAGAATGCGCGAACGCGGGGTTTCGTCTAGTCGGGTGGTAGTTTGTCGATTTCTCCGAAATGACGATTTTTGTTAAAGGATTGCGATTTTCGTGCGTTTTTCCGCGCACCGAGTGCATGCTATGATTAATTTGTGAGCGTCGATATTTGTATAATGTGACTTGCATCGTTTAGGGTTATGTAATCTTATACTTGGTGTTGGCAAATTTAGGATCGGTCGGGGAAACTTCGGATACGGCGCGAAAAGGCAAAGCGGTGGCCGGATCAGATTAGCGGGGATTTCAGGTGAGTAGATATATTCATCTATGGGGGAATCGTCTGGATGGCACGAGGCGCCCCCCTAGTTAGGATTACCCTACTTTATGCAAGATTTATATTGGTAGATAGCTTACCCCTTTAAGTACATTGCATACCCTCACAGCTAACCGTATACTAGATTGCATGGACATTCATCTTCATATATGCGATATCACTTCGTAGGACACGAACACCATTACCATTGGCATCTGTTGCACGCGCACTATTCATGTGACACACACGCCTTTGGTAATTAACAAGCCACGTGCACGATAGAACCTGTTTATCTTAATATCATCACCTGCATTCATACTTGATATATGAAACTGCATCGCATGCACATATCTCGCATCGTCATCATATTCACATAGAACTCTAGCCAAAATTTACATCATACACATTGATATCATAGACATTCGTCATATATATAACATGTGGACATTATGATTTTCTTGAAGATTTCAGTTTTTGCTGCGATTTCTGGATTTTTGGGGAAAACCGCAAGAATTTAACAAAAGCTTATATTTATCATTTTTAAAACAAAGTTGCGGTTTTCTCGTGATGTATGTGTCGTCCACCATGAGTTTTCATGTTTTCTGTTGGATTTCGAGACCCGATTCGAGGAGTGGATGAACCGTCTCGGGTACATGGTGGGCCCGGTATGGTACCCCGGGGCAAGAAGATCGAGTTGTAGACGATGAGCCTGGCAGGGGAAGACTACCTACCGGTGATGTCTAGCGCGGCGGATATCCGGAGGATACCGACCGTTGTCGTGAGATTTATGATATGGGCCGATCCGGACTGACGGAGCCCGATATTGAGACAGATGTGATTCCTATTTGGTGTCGATACTTGACACGGGTTTTCAGAGGATTTCTTGATGATATTTAGCTATTATGCAGACATTCATTTTCTAAAAGTTAATAATGCAGTAACATTAACATTTAAAACACTTAAAGAGTTAGAAAAGATATTGCATACCTGTGCATGCATACTAGAGTTATTATATCACATATGGACATACATGTTGTTCCGCATTGCGTGCATTCTTACGATTGCCTTAGTAGATGTTATATTTACTCACGAGCTGGCAACTCACCCCCGTTGTGCCACAGTGTCTTGCAGGTCGGACCCGTCAGTCTTGTAGCGGTGGACTATCTTGTCATCAGTTCCTTTTGCTCAGACTCGCGACATCGCCCGTAGGTGGGTTGCGAGTATACTTTATTTATTTTTGCTTTATCATTGTATCTAGTATTCTCCATCTACCACTTGTATTGTATATGCGACCTAGTGATGAGACTGAGAGATTTGTATATTTGTGGTTTCTTTTGGGTCGAGCTCACTTGAGCCGACGTGGGTTTTCTGGTATTTGCATCTCTTTTATGCTCTTTTTCTTGATATTACTATTATATTGCATGTGGTTGTGATCCGCCTTGGGCGAAGAGCTAGCTCCCGCTTGGGGATGCCATTTTTATAATTACAGGTTTATTATCTTGTTGTACCCATTTTGGGGGATAGAAAATACTGGGGAGACTCTGCCGAAATTTTCGGAAATTTTTGATGTTTTTTTTTGGATTCTATGCAACTTATTTGATTTAAAAACCGTTTTCATTTAAGGTTTTTCCTTCACTCTCTTTTGATTTTGGGTTAGATTTCTGGGTTTTTGCTGACTTAGGTTACGGTACGCCTTTAGACGTCTCGTAATCTAAGTGCCAGTCACGTTCCGTACTTTCGGGTCGTGACACCACCGGAGTCATGAGATGGATGAAGGCCGACCAGAGTTGGAGGCGCCTGAGGCGAGATATATATGAGGGCCAATGTGAGGATGCGGCGCCTGAGCTATATGAGGATTTACGTGTCGATGCTGGACACGGGTTTCATGATGTTTTGAGTGTCGATGCTGGACACTCGGGTTCCATGATTTTGATGTGTCGCGAGGGACACACGTTGATTTATATCCTCATACTTTCATGCATATTCTTTTATGACATTTACATGCATGATGTTGTTGTGTCATGGGTTGACACGTGGACGAGATCCACATGCATACATGCATTGATTACATAGTTGGATGATATCCACATATTTATAGACTTCATGATATAGTTGACACTGATTCATGTTGATTTCATTGATCATATCTCATATTTTTGATATGTTTCTACCTAAGGCACTGACACGAGCACTTGGTATTACACTTATGTATAGTTGTTTACCCTTGCCACCTTATCATGCTTCAGACTTTATCATATTGAGGATATATATTACTGATCGTATTGACCTAGGATTGAGTCATACATACGATTTCTGCTCTGTGATGTTTTCTACTCAGGAGTTGGCAACTCACCCCCGTTGTGCCATAGTTCTTGCAGGTCTTGCCGTACAGGTTTCATTGCGGCTTCTGGCACACTGTTTCCATTCCGGGTGATTGCTTTGGTAGGTGGGTGCACTTGTATCGTGACCACCATTGTACTCTATTTTTTATTCAGTTGTATCTAGTAAACTCCATCAACCAGACTTGTATATTTATTTCAGACTTAGAAAACCAGTTGTTTATTCTTTCGACCTTAGAGTCGCGCGTTGTATTATTATGGTTTTCTTGATGTTTTTGAGTTTCCTTTGAGTTTTGATCCTCGCCATTCGGCGTTGTATATTATATTGCTTGCGTGGTTATGACCGTCCATTGACGAAGAGCTAGCTCCCGCTTGGGGATGCCTTTATTCATATTATGCATGTTGTACCTTTTTAGGGCCAGTATTTACAATGGAAACTCTGCCGAAATTTTCAGAAAAGACTTGAGATTTTAAAAATGCAATACTTCGGCTTATGTTATTAAAACCACTTGCTTTTAAATAAGTTTTCTTCACTTCTCATTTAAAATGGTTTAGATTTCTGGGATTTTTGGCTTACTTGAATTAGATGGGGTCCTATAGACTTCATATGATTCAAGTGCCAGTCACGTGCCATTTCGGATCGTGACAAAGTTGGTATCAGAGCGTTAGGTTAACCTTGGTTCAAGTCTATGTTTGACTATGCGGAGCCTAGAGAGTTTGTATATATTCGGAACTTAGGCTTGACCTTACGGAACTTAGACTTGGTCGAGGGGGTATTAGACCCGAACTTTCGTCACATAGGTTGACCTCGGTTGATGGAGTAGGTGACTTAAGGAGAGTGTCGTATCGTGTGTATGTTCCGCGGCATACATACGATACGCTACTCCGCTTAAGAAGCCTTAGGATGTATATTTCCTTGCACATTATTATATTCATTCCTATGATCTATCCTCATCGATATTAGTTTATTGTTTTGTTGCCACGATTACACGGGCAGAGAGAGCTACGGCTAGAGTTGCGGTCAGCACGATCTCATCACGGACGAGGACTGACCGGGGCGTGATTCCAGGGATATACGATTGCATAGAAGCGTCGTTTTTTTGTGTTTTCACGCCATGAGCGTTGATGGATCGCTTTTACGAGATTTCTCGGACGTGCAGATCAGCACCAGAGGATCAGGCTACTGCTAGAGGCCAGCCAGAATGTGATGACCGTCGATGCACCGATTATACTTGATGATTGAGGCACTGTTCATCGTGCTAACGAATGATTCAGTTATTACTGCGATTGATGAGATATCGCCCCAGATGTTTGGAGATATTACCGCACGAGTTGTGCTTAGAGATATGATAGAAGATCGCTAGTTACCCAAGGAGGAATGACTAGGACATGTGATTCGTTGCCTACCCCGATGCGAGGTCATCAGATTGATTGATTCCAGCTAGAAAAGACTTCACGCAGGTACGTTGGAAGTCGAAGGAAACGATCAAATGTCAGGAACCCATTTTTTTTCCAAGTTTAAAGTATTAGGAAAAACATGCAAGTAATTCCGTGGACCCTCTAGAAGAATGAAACCCTAACTCGACATAATGACCATGGGAACGCTTTTGAACCTTAGGGTTGACAGCAGTTCTGCGGTGCCATTAGTGAGGCTTGGGTTTGCCCTTCTACGGTTGGTCCATAGGTATTGTGTCATGTACTTGATACTATTAAACTGTACCCAAGATGATTGAGCTCTTGGGGGATTATGGAACCTTGACAAATCGATCGGAAGGTTCGACGTCATTTGGATATCATGTGATGGGATACATTTCTTGGGAGACTCCAGATACGAGTATAGCTGTTGGAGCACAGTCCATGCAGCCATGAAGAGACGAGTCAAAAGCAGACAGTAGAGAAAAGTGGAGTAAGAGGTTCGTACGAGATCTTGATGAGATGATGTTCCACTCCGCCGACATCAGAGATGTGACACGCATACAGAGGCGTTATATATGGATATATCTTCCAGAAGGAGTCGTGATGAGTGTGCAGCCGTTACGGAAAAAGAAACAGATTTAAAAAAAGGATGATAGCTTCCGGGCATTTCAGCAGAAACGAGATCGGGAGAGACCTCGACAGCACCTTTCTGGAATACAATATAAGAAGACTTGGACCCAGGAGCGGTCATATTATGCACACCCAGCAGGCCAGAGTTCGGCATCGTCGACGAGACATGTTGTGAGTGACCTTGTTAGTTGGCTAGAAATATTAAGAGGATGTGCCAGAGCGAGACTATTTCCGCTATCTTGATTTTGATATTTTGGGTGATTTATTTGCATGATTGAGATTTTGTGCACCACAGTTGCACTAAACTTCGATTTGATGTCATTCGAGATATTGATTTTGATTTCATACCTAGGGTATGCATGTGATTGGACTTATGCTTTCGGCATAGTTTTCATGCACTTTTAGTATTTGATTTGATTTTATGCACGCTGATGCACATGGTTGTGAGATTATATACCACGGTATACCTAATTTGGATTTGGATTGAAATATGTCGTATACCGTTGATTTCGATTTTGATATTCGATATTTGTTTTCATACACTTGATTTGGATTCTTCCGCATACTTGACGCGCTTGATGCGATTTTGGTGCGCATCAGATGCACTAAATCGAGATTCTTCGTGCATATCAGATGCACCTGATATTACTGTCAGGCACACCCATTGCCTATGACAGGTGTTTCATGCACACCCGTTGCACTTAGATGTTGTTTCTGTGCACATGTTTGGCGCATTCATGGATTTCGATTTCCGTGCGCACCATACGCACGCGGCATTCATATATACATTGAGATTGATTTCCTTTGCGCAGTATGCTTTTTTATGATGTTTACTATTTGGTATAGTAGTTGAGCAAGACTAGTCCGAGGACTGTACGTGAACATATTTTTGCATGCATTGATAGTTATCAAATGGATTTCCAAAGAAAGAGTTATAGTCTCAGTATTTACTTACATGTCCGAGATGACACGAAACATTTTATAAAGGAAACCCTTCTAAATTATTTTCAAAACGGCGGGACGTATATGTTAAACAGAGGGTATGTATATATATAGTTATTTTCTTATAACAAACGTCCGCCACTGTGCAGTGATACGCGCATCGCACAGCGACTTGAAAAGGTTTAGCATGCATTTCTTTCCGATGTTTTAATGATATTTACATGTATAGTTGATGTATATCATGTTGGTTTTCGTATTAGATTTGACATTGGTGTCTTCACCATAACTCCGATGATTGCGGGATGCTTGACGGAGTTTTGATTTTGGATTATATACTTGTTTTTCATGTGCATGCATTGCGCTACGATGTGCTTTATGTATTTATGATTTCGGGACCCCGATGACTTAGTCTTTTACTGAAATATTTTAGAAATTGGGGGAGTTCAAATTTAAATTCGGGGACCGAATTTCTTTAAGGGGGGAAGATTGTAACATTTCAGAAAAATAAAATATTATTTTTGGGAATTTTTATAATTAAATAATAAATATTGTGAATATTTTAATAGTGCGGTATAATTAAATACCGATAAATCGGGAAAAATTTAGAAAATTATAGGAATTATTGAAATGATGGTGCTTTATGTGATTTAGGCAAATTATGAATTTTTATGATTGATTATATTCAATTTTTAGTACTAATCGCAGTTAAATGTCGCTAATCGCGCATTATTCTTGAATGGTGCACATGACAAGCACCATATCATTTTTACACGTGTGTTATATTTTATCATGGCTTTTCCTTATATTTCTCTCAAGGTTTTGTTTTTGAGTAAGAAGAGAGAAAGAAAAGAAAAGAAAAGAAAAGAAAAAGAATGATTAAACAAAGGGAGGTATGGGCATGAAAGAGAGAGAGGGGTCATTTGACCATGTCTTCATCATCTTCATCATTCTTTATGTCCCTCATCTTACCATGGCAGCCCTATCCTTCATCCCCCTCTACCTCTTCACTACACACCCCAAAACACCTCAAAACATCATCCCATTTCATTAAAAAAGATGCACAAGCTCACTATAAACAGTTTGAACAAAGAAAAATCGGATTTTTCTCACTTGGGGCAACTCAAGAAATTTCTTGAGTTGCCAAATGAGGTATTTTCTGCACCGTTAGAATTGTATTTCATTTCCTTTAACATTCATATAAGTTTAGAATTGATATTGTTTAGTTTTGTGAGATTTGAAAATTCCTAGTTAGGGTTAGGGTTTTAATTGAGTTTCTATGATGTAATTAAGGGTTAGTAGTGATTTTAGACCCCCTTTAGTATTAAATTCTGGACTAGATCATAGACTCAAACCCCAAATATGAACTTTGAAATTCTGCCGATATTAGATTTTGTGGAAATTGTGATAGTATTTTGATATCTGCTAACACCCGGTGTACCTGAAAAATATTTAGCGAAGACCGAGAGATGTGCAGGCAACCTAGAACCTATACCCAAAACCTGAGACCCCCACTCCAAGTTCTGGCCATAGATTTAATCATTTGGGCTGCAAATTGCGGCCTTGGTACTTCCAAATTGGTTCGTGCTTGGTCCAGGGCTTTATCTCCAGTAAATTAGACCCTCCATATGTGCAACTTTGGCTAATTTCACCTAGGGTAAAATCTGGAGCTAGTTTTCAAGTTTTTGAATTCGTTTTGCTTGTTTTTAATGGATTTGGTTTTGGTATTTGATATTGTGTTTCCGTCGTGTGGCGTTTGAACATCAACGACCAGGGTTATTGGTTGTGTTTTGCAGGCATAGGCTATAGGTTCTAACCTATAAGCGATTCGCATGCCGTTTTGGTTTTCATGTTCGATTCTTGATACTATATGACGCATTGGAAATTGTAAGTACCCCCATGTGGACTTTGAGACGACGAGGATGAGCGTAGCTTCATCGACTTCGGCAAGCGAAGATCAAGGTGAGTAGATATATATATCTACGGGGGAAGTCGGGTGGATGGCGTATAGCACCCCCGCAGTTCGTAATGTAGTGTAGGGTACATATTATATGGATATATTCATATGTTTATTTTGAGATTATGAGTATCTAGATAGAATTTGGGAGTCATGAATAATTTTAGTATAATTGGATGATAGCGTCATTAGTTAGTTTAGTCACAAACCTTAGAATAAGATTTACACCCACACCCACACATGCTTACTTTGTTTTACTTGTGCGTTTATGTGGATATGTATATATATACACACACATAGGTATGGGACTATGTATATATATATACATGGATGATGAGGATTATTTATGGTACTGGGAGATGAGTCTATGAGATTAGGCATGATGCCATAAGATCGGTGATATGTTTTGATTCGTACTATGAGATACGACATGAGATTATAGCGGGAATTTAGGCGGTGTATTTTCATACACACGCATATATATGCAGATGGTATCAGTTTGTACTAGACTTAGATCAGTACCCCTAATACAGGATGTGATGATATGGATACCAGATGAATAATGAGAGGAATGTGATATTTGACCCGTACCCAGATTTGGGATGCCGTACGATGGATTTACCGTACGAGCTATATATTGATGATAGATCCGCACTCTTGACTCGAGGATGTCATTTTATATATTGTATCGTATGTGATACTATTGAGGCTGGATCACCGACTATTATATTTATATATATCGACTCAGACTTAGATGGTTTTTCCTTACCCTTTCGATTAGACTGTTCGTTTAGTCCTGTAGTTTACTTGTAGATGTTAGATTAGACTCGAGTCATACCTATTTCCAAAACTAACGAATCGTGAGTATTTTAAAGACAAGCCAAGGGATTCTACGGATATTTCAAAGGGCGTACCTCTTTTCTTAAAAACACCATAGCCCTATTTTCCAAACACCACGATTCGTATGATTTCAAATGACAAACTGTATGACTCGTACAGCTAATGTAGATTCCTTATTGTTGCATTTACCTTCCATTTCCATATATTCATGTTGTTATTAGCGCATTGCATGCTTATATACTTGTGATTTATGTTATATTAAACCCATGCTGTTAGGATACCAGCACCATTATCGATGATGCGTATGCTCCACGTACATCTGCTTGCTGGCTCACACACTTCATCATCGATAATTTCCATGTCACTACACAGTAGGATTGTTGCATCAGGATATGACTCCTTGCATGACATACTTGCGTACATACATATTGTACACCCATACTTGCGTACATATATTGTACACCCATACTTGCGTACATACATATTGTACACCCATACTTGCATGCATATGTATTTGCGCATGCATAGATGATTCTGGCTTGATTTCGGAGATTAGGGAACCGCAAGATATACTTTAAAACTGGATTCATTTGAAAGAGCGGTTTTCCCTTGATATGTGCATATTACTATTCCAGGTTGCATGATATACGGATATGCTTACATTTCTGTTAGATGTCGCATACATCATGCTTTATGATTATACATATTGAGATATGTTGTTTTCATGAGATTTCTGGATTTGAGAACCGTGGTTATTTCAAAAGAGAGAATGTATTGCTTTAAAAATCCGGTTTCTCTTGATATGATATTTCAGTGCGTCCACCATGTATTTTCTCGGTTCTGAGATTGGCATGTGTAACCCGATTCGAGGAGCGGTAGGCACTGTTTGCGGGTACATGGTAGACCCGGTGAGGTACCCCGGGGTAAGAAGACTCGTATTGTTGGACGGTGAGCCTGGAAAGGGAGCACTACCTACCGGTGATAGTATTTTGACCCTTCGGTTATCCGGAGGATACCGACCAGAGTCATGAGATAGATGAGGGCCAACCAGAGTAGGCGGTGCCTGAGGCGAGATATATATGAGGGCCGATCTGAGGATGCGGTGCCTGAGCTATATAAGGATTTACGTGTCAATGCTGGACACGGGTTTCATGATGTTTTGAGTATCGATGCTGGACACTCGGGTTCCATGATTTTGATGTGTCGCGAGGGACACACATTGATTTATATCCTCATACTTTCATGCATATGCTTTTATGACATTTACATGCATGATCGTGTTGTGTCATGGGTTGACACGTAGATGAGATCCACATGCATACAGGCATTGATTACATAATTGGATGATATCCACATACTTATAGACTTCATGATATAGTTGACACTGATTCATGTTGATTTCATTGATCATACCTCATATTTTTGATATGTTTCTACCTGAGGCACTGACACGAGTACTTGGTATTACACTTATGTATAGCTGTTTACCCATACCACCTTATCATGCTTAAGAATTTATCATATTGAGGATATATATTACTGATCGTATTGACCTAGGATTAAGTCATACATACGATTTCTGCTCTGCGATGTTTTCTACTCACTAGTTGGCAACTCACCTCCGTTGTGCCATAGTTCTTGCAGGTCTTGCCGTACAGGTTTCATTGCGGCTTATGGCACACTGTGTAAGTCCACGTTACCTCTCCCGGTACTTACGGGCTTGCGGAAATGATGAAAAACGATTTTTCTAGAGGTGGTAACATGGACTCAAAATACGGATCTTTGTTAACCCACTATGTAACAAACCTAACAAGAGTTTTACCTACTCGGTTAGGTGGTTATACCTTATCTTGAACTCCTTCGTCTTCAACTCCTTGCGGTGGTCGGATCAGCCTCACCTCGTCGTCTCCTTGCGCCGAAGATGGATCCACCTGAAAGCTTCTACCTTTTGGCTTCTTCAAACTTGAAGAAACTAGAACACTTGGCTTGCTAGGCCTTGTAAACTAGGATGAGTAGAGAAGTGATATGGGTTTTCTTTTATCTCTAAGGCAATGTTTCTCAACTCATGAGAGGGTGTTGCCTTGAGCTAGAGAGAGAGCAACAGGAAGAGCAAGAGGGAGAGCTCAAGCAAGAGAGAGAAAGCAAATGAGAGAGTGAGCAAGACTTTTGGCTCCCATGCTCTCATAATCCAAAATCATGATAACTCATAATAGTAATTGAGTATTATGTGATGGTTCAAGTCAAAATGGCCATATCATTTCATGCACCCATTTTCCAAAAAGAAACAAGCAAGCAAAAGTCTTTGCCATGAAATGATAGCCATTGTAATGATGGTGGTTAACTAGTCCAACCTAGTCAACAAAGTCAACAAGTCAACAAAGTCAACTCTTCATCTCAACCATGACACAATAATACTTAATTAATATTATCATTAATCATATTTCTTATTCTCATTAGGGTTTTGCAAAATTCAATAGTCAACAGTCAACAGTCAACAACCCCAATGAGAATCCTCTGCCTCTGTCTCTCTGTCAACTGTGCATACACACCCGCATCCGTGTTCCGAGGAACACGAATACATACGAGATAAAACCAATCCCAAAACGTACACTAGGATCTGGCTTAAACCAAAGACCGTTAGTGTTAACTGTCCGGACACTAAACGTGCATAAGTGCACGGATGTGACCGAACCCTGTCGCAAAACCATGCGACCTGTCGCAAAACCATGCGACCTCTACTCTTTTGCCTAAAGGCGAATAGCTTTCTGTGTGGGACTCTAAAGACTCAACACTACGCTGGCAGTGGGTTTAACCACAGACCGCAAGCGGCACTAGCTGTGCGTAACAGTCCCCAGGTAGATGCCGATAAGAAGACGGACGAGGTGAAACCCATCTGAACTCCTACTGAGCCTGGATGTGACAATCTCCATACAGTCCGGTTTGCTCATCTGATAACATCGCATGGCGAGCCTAGGGGGCGGTAAACGTCAGTCCCCTAATAGCGGTACAAGTCGTGTCGGAGTGTAGCCCAGAACACCCTGAGATAACACTGGAAACCTACCAGTATATCTCGCTTGCCCTGGCCAGGGACGACTTATGTAATGGCTTTCCTAGACTCAGCGCGATGTCAACCCCTAATACCGGGAGAGACGAATCCTGTCTAACCGTCACTGCCTCCAAGTGCTTCGGGACTGCACCCAACTACTACCTGTTTGCACGACTCCTTTGAGCCGTGGTAGGGAAGTAATTAAAGTACAGTGGGAACACACTCGAGGCGAAGTGACAGTGTCAAGTCAGCGGACTAAGCTGTACTCATGTCACCTGGGAACTGATAACTGACGATAGGTATAGTACCAACCAACAGTTCCCGACGAGTCCTGTCCAGTGTACTCGTAACCTAAGGAGCACCCGCATACTATCTCAAGTACGACGTACTGACGGCTGTGGGACAGACCGTCTCCCCTGCTGGGATGAGAAGCGCATACGCTAGTCTACTCCGGAGTATCGATGCCCTGTCTCGGTAGTCCTACGACTAGGGACCTGCATAAGGATGTGCTTATAGATTACCCAGCCCCCACGAGTGTGACTGCCATCACAACGCTGGTAATCAAGCAAAGATCCTAAGGGTTCTACTAATATGTATAAGCAATATGCTAAAAGAAACACATGCACATATTGAAGTAGAAACAAACCAAGTAGCATACTACTATTTTGAGCAAGATTGTTTATATAACTGTGAATATCCCAAGCTTCCATTAAGTAATATACAAACTAGTATGATACAGTAATGGCCTCTAGGGCATATACACTAACAATCTCCCACTTGCACTAAGGCCATGTACTGGCGTATAGAAGACCTATCATCTCGATCGGCCGCTCGAACTGAGTTTGGGGTAATGTAAGTCCACGTTGCCAACCCCGGTTCTTGCGGGGAGGCGGAAACGGTATAAAAAACAAATTTTTAGCGCATTAGGCAACATGGACTAACAAAAGTCGGGATCTTTACTAAACTAAACTAGCTACCAAGCTAAAGAGAGTTAGCTACTCGGAAAAGATATTATACCTAACTTGAACTCCTTCTTGAAACCTTTGTAGAGCTTGGATGGTGCTTTCCTCGTCGCTTTCTTCCGTCAAAGATGGATCTACCTGAGGGTTCAACCTTCGGGCTCCTTTCTCGAACTTTGAGAGAACTAGGGTCTTTGGCTTGCTAGACCTCTAACCCTAGAGTGAGTAGAGAATGGTTTTGGGGTGTTTTTATCTCAAGGAGGGGGTTTCTCAACACATGAGGGTGAGTCTCCTTGAACTAAAGGAGGAGAAAGAAGAAGAGAGGAGAGAGAAGTGTTATGATAGAATGAATAACTTTTTACAACCATAACATAATATGAAATGAATTATCAAATTAATAATAATAATCTAAATGAAATAGTTGATGGATGGTTTGGAATGACAATTATCATTACACACATTAAATGGTTTTGCTAGAATCAAAGAGCATCTTTGATATGTAATGATGATAGTCAAAGTTTCAACCATGGTCAACAAGTCAACCTTGGTCAACAAGTCAACAAACTCAACCATCACACAATTTCATTTAATTAATATTATGAATTGATATATCATAAATTCATTAGGGTTTGGAAAAAGACGACTATCAACTGTGCATACACACCCGTTCCGAAACCCTAATGAAAATCCTCTTCCTCCGCCTCAATCAACTATGCATACGCACCCGCATTCTTGTTCCGAGGAACATGAATACAATGAGATAAAACTAACCCCAAAACATATACTAGTATCTGGCTCAAACCAGAGCCCGCTAGTAATATTCGTCCGGACTCCAAACGTGCACAAGTGCGCGGATGAGAACGAACCCTGTCGCAAAACCATGCGACCTCTACTCTGTTTTGCCCAATGGCGAATAGCCCTCTGTGTGGGACTCTAAAGACTCGACACTACGCTGGCAGTGGGTTTAACCACAGACCGTAAGCAACACTAGCTGTGCGTAACGGTCCCCAGGTAGATGCCGATAAGAAGACTGACGAGGTGAACCCCATCTGAACTCCTACTGAGTCTGAATGTGACAGTCTCCGTACAGTCCGGCCTGTTCGTCTGATACATCGCATGGCGGGCCTAGGGGGTGGTAAACGTCAGTTCCCTAATAGCGGTACAAGTCATGTCGGAGTGAAGCCCAAAACACCCTGAGATAACACTGGAAGCCTACCAGTATATCTCGCTTGCCCTGGCCAGGGACTACTCGTGTAATGGCTCTCCTAGACACAGCGCGATGTCAACCCCCAATACCGGGAGAGACGAATCATGTCTAACCGTCACTGCCTCCAAGTGCTTCGGGACTGTACCCAACTACTACCTGTTTGCACGACTCCTTTGAGCCGTGGTAGGGTAGTAATCAAAGTACAGTGGGAACACACTCGAGGCGAAGTGACAGTGTCAAGTCAGCGGACTAAGCTGTACTCATATCACCTGGGAACTGATAACTGACGATAGGTATAATACTAACCGGTCAGTTCCCGATGAGTCCTGTCCAGTGTACTCGTAACCTAACGAGCACCCGCATACTATCTCAAGTACGACGTACTGACGGCTATGGGACAGACCGTCTCCCACACTGGGATGAGAAGCGCATACGCTAGTCTACTCCGGAGTATCGATGCCCTATCTCGATAGTCCTGCGACTAGGGACCTGCATAAGGATGTGCTTATAGATTACCCAGCCCTCACTAGTGTGACTGCCATCACAATGCTGGTAATCAAGCAAAGATCCTAAGGGCTCCACTAATGCGTATAGGTGATATCATAAAATAAACACATGTACACATTGAAGTGGAAACAAACCAAGTAGCATACTACTATTTTGAGCAAGATTGTATATACAAGGTGAATATCCCAAGTTTCCATTAAGTAATATACAAACCAGTATGATACAGTAATGGCCTCTAGGGCATATACACTAACAATCTCCCACTTGCACTAAGGCCATGTACTGGCGTATCGAAGACCTATCATCTCGATCAGCCGCTCGAACTGAGTCTGGGGAAAGGCCTTGGTGAATGGATCTGCAGTGTTTTCTTCTGAAGCAACCCTCCGAACCTCGATCTCCTGGCGATCCACGATCTCCCTGATCAGGTGATACTGCCTTAAGATGTGTCTGGATTTCTGATGGGACCTGGGTTCCTTCGCTAAAGCTATAGCCCCGTTGTTGTCGCAATACAGAGGTATTGGATGAACAATGGACGGAACCACCTGAAGTTCTTTCAAGAACTTCCTCATCCAGACGGCTTCTTTTGCGGCATCAGATGCAGCGATGTATTCCGCTTCCATAGTCGAGTCTGCAACGGTTTCCTGTTTGGAACTCTTCCAACACACCGCCCCTCCATTGAGGGTAAAGACAAAACCCGACATGGACTTGGAATCATCCTTGTCACTCTGGAAGCTGGAGTCAGCAAAGGCCTCGATCTGGAGGTCTTTTCCGCCATACACCAAGAACATCTCCTTAGTCCTTCTCAGGTATTTGAGAATGTTCTTTACCACTATCCAGTGTTTCTCCCCAGGGTTTGACTGATACCGGCTTACCACACTCAGTGCATAAGCTACATCCGGTCTGGTACACAACATCGCATACATTATAGAGCCTACCGCAGAAGCGTAGGGTATAATAGACTTGCGATCCCTCTCCAAATCAGTCTTGGGAGACATCTCTTTAGAGAGGGTGATCCCGTGACAAGCCGGTAGGTTACCGCGCTTGGAATCTTCCATACTGAATCTTTTTAGTATGGTGTCGATGTACTTGGACTGTGAAAGTCCTAATATCCTCTTGGATCTATCACGATGGATCCGGATCCCCAGGATGTATGAGGCATCACCCAGGTCTTTCATGGAGAACCTGTGTGACAAGAACCCCTTGACAGATTGTAGCATAGGAATGTCATTTCCTATTAAGAGAATGTCATCCACGTATAAAACGAGGAATACCACAGTTCTCGCTACAAATCTACTATAGATGCATGGTTCATCTGGATTTTTGATAAAGCCAAATTCTTTGACCGTCTCATCAAAACAGATGTTCCAACTCCGCGATGCCTGCTTTAGTCCATAGATGGACTTGAGCAACTTGCACACCTTTCCGCTGCTCCCACTTTGAATGAAACCCTCTGGCTGGTCCATATAGACACACTCCTCTAAATTTCCATTTAGAAAAACGGTTTTACGTCCATCTGCCAAATCTCATAATCGTGGAAGGCAGCAATGGCAAGAAGGATCTGAATGGATTTCAGCATAGCCACTGGAGAAAAGGTTTCGCCATAGTCCAAACCAGGTCTTTGACGAAAAACCTTTGCAACAAGTCTAGCTTTATAGGTCTCAACCTGTCCATCTACACCAATCTTCCTTTTGAAGATCCACTTGCATCCTACGGGTTTTACCCCGTCTGGAGCAATGTCCAACGTCCATACTTTGTTGGTGTACATGGACTCCATTTCGGTCCGCATTACATCCAGCCATTTTACCGAGTCAACGCTCTGAACGGCCTGCTGGAAGCTAGTAGGCTCATCATAATCTATGATGCAATCCTCTCTATCCCCGTCTATGATAAAACCGTAATGTCTCTCGGGCGGATGAGATGCCTACTACTTCTGCGGAGTGGCGTAGGAATGTCCTGTTCTTTTGAACCCTCTGGTTCCACTAAGCTTTCAGTAATAGTCTGTGGTTCTGGAATTTCTTCCAGTTCTACTGTGCTCCCACTTATCTGGTTTTCCAAAAACTCAGTTTCCAAGAAGTAGGCATGACGAGAAACAAAAACCTTTTGTTCCTCTTCGCAGTAGAAGAAATATCCCTTGGAGTTCTTTGGATATCCCACGAACTTGCACTGTACTGAGCGTGCCTCGAGTTTGTCCGCATGCTGCTTTTTAACAAAAGCTGGACTTCCCCATGTCTTAATGTGATTAAGATGGGGCCTCTTTCCACACCACATCTCATATGGTGTGGTAGGCACAGTCTTAGTGGGAACTCGGTTCAAAAGGTATGCAGCTGATTCTAGCGCATACCCCCAGAATGATCGCGGTAACTCAGCGTTACTCATCATGGACCGTACCATATCCAATAGGGTCCGGTTCCGTCTCTCCGATACACCGTTATGTTGCGGAGTGTATGGAGGAGTAAGCTGAGAGAGAATTCCATTCTCTTTTAAGAAATTCAGGAACTCGGCACTTAAGTATTCTCCACCTCGATCCGATCTTAGAATCTTGTTACTTTTGCCGGTTTGTTTTTCTACTTTATTCTTGTATTCCTGGAACTTTTCAAAGGCTTCGGACTTATGTTTCATTAAGAAGACATAACCGTACCTTGAAAAATCATCCGTAAAAGTAATGAAGTAAGAATAACCGCTTCGCGCATGTGTAGACATTGGACCGCACACGTCGCTGTGTATGAGTCCCAAGAGCTCGCTCGCTCTTACTCCGTGTCCAGTGAACGGAGTCTTTGTCATCTTTCCTTTGAGACAGGATTGACAAGTGGCATACGATTGATATTCGAACGGATTCAAATACCCTTCTGTATGTAACTTAGTCAATCTTCTCTTATTAATGTGACCCAGTCTACAATGCCATAAGAAAGCCTGATTGATTTCTGGAGACTTTCTTTTGTGTGTATTCTGGACATTGAAAATCTGTGGTTGGTTTAACACGTATATACCATTGCTCATTGTACCTGACCCAATCAGAACTTGATTAAGGTGAATGTTTACAACATTACTTACAAATGCAAATTCATAACCTTCTTTAGAAACCAAAGATACAGAAATGATATTACAAGTTGCGTTGGGTACAAAAAAGCAATTGCGTAAAACCAAAACATGTCCATCTGACATTCCCAGGTGATAGTCCCCCACGGCTTTAGCATCCATGCTAGCTCCGTTTGCAACTCTGAGGGTCATGTCACCTGCCTTCAAAACCCTACGGTTTCTCAACGCCTGCAAAGAATTACAGATATGAGATCCTGATCCGGTATCCAATACCCAGGAAGTAGAGTTTATTGAAAGACAGTTTTCAATAACATACACACCTGAAGCTGAAGCCGCAACCTGCTTCAGTTCCTGTGTCCTGGCTTTCCAAGCCCTGCAATCTTTCTTCCAGTGTCCACTCTTATGATAATAGAAACATTCTTCTTTACCCATAAGCTTTTCCGCTATCTTTGTTGCCTTTGCCTTTCCCTTCGTATCCACTTTACTAACACCGCCCCTTGGTTTGGCGGGGGCTTTCCTCTTCTTTCCCTTGGCTTTCGCCTTGGACCTAGAAGAAGAAGATCCTCCTACAAACAAAGTGGATGTTTCCCTACTTTTCTGTAGGGTGCCCTCTGCGCTCCTCAGCATGTTGAGGAGTTCTGAAAGTTCAACCTCTTTTTCTTGTAAGTTGAAGTTCAGTATAAACTGGGCATAAGTGAAAGGAAGGGACTGGAGAATCAAGTCCGTATAGAGCTCACTCTCCAACGTGGTCCCAAGATCCGCAAGCTCCTCAATGTAGCCAATCATCTTAAGCACGTGTTCCGCTACCGATGATCCGACGGCCAACTTTGCCGAAAATAACTTCTTCGACACTTCGTATCTTGCGATACGAGACTGCTCTCCATACAGTTCTTTTGTATGAAGAAATATGGATTCCAGGTCCATATTCTCGTGCCTTTTCTGATGTTCGTTGTCCATAGAGGCAAGCACGAGGCACTTGGCCTTCGCGCAATCAATCTCCCAAGTCTTACGGATTTCCTTATCCGCGACGCTGGAGGTGGGACCTGGAACAGGAGGAGCTTTGGTGGTAAGAAGATACCCCAGCTTGTCGTAAGTGATTTCCATCTTGACATTCCTGAGCCAATCTTTGTAGTTTGGCCCTGTCAATATGTCTTTATCTAGAAGTAACTTAAGTCCAGTCATGCCGATTGGTCGCTGCAATTAGGAGAGAGAGAAGAAACACTCAGCATGATGCTCTTGCAAGTTTAGAATGGTTTTTAGTTTGTCTAAACAGGATGGCACCCACTGTCTCTCGAATCCCTCCTCAAACCATAAAGGAAGAATTAGTCGGGATCAATCTCACCGCACAATACTTGCTTAACCGTTCAGCCAGGCCAGTGTCGGTACTTCGAGGGAGGTTTTCCAACGCTTTCGCGAAGTTCCTTAATTTAAGAACCTCTTTTTCCTGGGGGCGTAGCCCCGCTAACACCTTTCTAGACACCTACTAGGTTTATAGCATTGATCGTTTAGTGAGAAATTTCCCGAGGAGTAGCATATACTCACAGTAGGATCGGGATCCAAATATCATTGCGTGACGAAACAGAAAGAATCCTACCAGAATCATCACACTCCAAATGGTATGCAAATCTAGCAAGTTTCAGTACTTATGAAACTCCCGATGTGGATTTTTGCCCCATGCTCTTATGACCTTGACTTTGGCCAACAAATCATAAGTCACATGTCAAGTTCTACCCGTCGTTCTCCAGGTTAATTTGAATCCACCCGTACCTACCCTTGACTTTGGCCAACAAGGCAGTACGACTGTTCCAAATCAACGCATCTATCTATGCTGCACATGAATACCCAATAGCTACCAATCACTATGCCTTGACTTTGGCCAACAAACATAGCTTGAATACTATAGACTATTCATGTGAAACGACGGAGGGCTACGAATGGTTTTGGCGAAACCGTGAACGTAGTGAACTTGATATAATCGATGGAACGAGATAGCTTTTAAAAGGAGTGGCTCAAGCTCCGCATTTAAAAGTTAGTTTTGAAAAGAACCGAGTGGTTTTTCGAAAGTGTTCCAACGACTTTTGCTTGGTTTATTATCTTGCATTAGTTCTTTTAATGCGTGATATTCTTGCATTAGTTCTTTTAATGCGTCCCATCATTTAATTCTACCATTGCAGAAAACAACCAAAATATGACATACGCTTATGCCATTCGCATTCGCCACGGGGCCCCGTCATCACCCATTAGGTTACTTAACTAACGACAGAGCGTGGACTGGGCTAGCGCGGCTGTAAAACATAAGCAACGCCTAAATAGTTATAAATATATAGCAATGATAGACATTACAGATCACAGATGAATACATTGGATATACTAGGAATCCGCAATCCGTTCGAGTCTGCAACGAAAGGCTGATTACACGGTCACGGTGAATAGCCAAAACCCCACCCAAGACCCCTACAGGTGCGGCAAACTACCCGCCAAGTACCCGAAGTGGAGCAACCTCCCTCAACGCCGTGAGTAGGCCACTCGGCACTTCGAGATACCCGGTAGTTTGTGCACCCCCTCCATGGGTCTATCCTACGAGCAAAAAACAGTAAAAAGAATTATACAATGACGGCTACAACCCCGACCCGGTTGTGCGGCCATACAAATAATATTACATCAATTTACATATTACATGAATGAAAGAAAAAGAAACACTCATCTCACATCCACCCCGGCTATTCACCCGCGACAGTCCAACACATTCATATACACATACCATCATCAAACACAGATCACAGATATGTATAACCCCGACTAATCGACATATAGCGATTAGCCGACGTTCAATACATATAAACATCACAGATATAACAGATTAGTCAAAGTATAGTGAGGTTCGATCCAAAAAATACGGATTTATAGGCCCCCAAAAACAAATTTCTTTTCTGGAAAACCTGGGCACAAATGAACCATCTTAAAAATCCCAAAACCCTACCAGAAGAACACTGCACCAAACCCGGTCATGAGAAGAGCCAAAACGACGGCGGTTCCGCAGCAAATGTATACTCATTGCAGCGGAACCGCGACGGTTTGAAGGATTCAGGCGACCGTTTTTGGTGGGTGTCTTCACAAAACCCTGAGCCGATTTTTGGAGTAAAACTTTTTATCTTTAGAGCACAAAAAATTTCAACAGAAAGTTAGGTTTTGATGTTTAGGTTTTTGTGATTTTTCCGATCGAACTTCCATACACTTTACTACTTAGCTAGTTTAAGTTTAGTTAGGCTTTGATACCACTGTAAGTCCACGTTGCCAACCCCGGCTCTTGCGGGAAGGCGGAAACGGTATAAAAAATAAATTTTTAGCGCATTAGGCAACATGGACTAACAAAAGTCGGGATCTTTACTAAACTAAACTAGCTACCAAGCTAAAGAGAGTTAGCTACTCGGAAAAGATGTTATACCTAACTTGAACTCCTTCTTCTTGAAACCTTTGTAGAGCTTGGATGGTGCTTTCCTCGTCGCCTTCTTCCGTCAAAGATGGATCCACCTGAGGGTTCAACCTTCGGGCTCCTTTCTCGAACTTTGAGAGAACTAGGGTCTTTGGCTTGCTAGACCTCTAACCCTAGAGTGAGTAGAGAGTGGTTTTGGGGTGTTTTTATCTCAAGGAGGGGGTTTCTCAACACATGAGAGTGAGTCTCCTTGAACTAGAGGAGGAGGAAGAAGAAGAGAGGAGAGAGAAGTGTTATGATAGAATGAATAACATTTTACAACCATAACATAATATGAAATGAATTATCAAATTAATAATAATAATCTAAATGAAATAGTTGATGGATGGTTTGGAATGACAATTATCATTACACACATTAAATAGTTTTGCTAGAATCAAAGAGCATCTTTGATATGTAATGATGATAGTCAAAGTTTCAACCATGGTCAACAAGTCAACCTTGGTCAACAAGTCAACAAACCCAACCATCACACAATTTCATTTAATTAATATTATTAATTGATATATCATAAATTCATTAGGGTTTGGAAAAAGACGACTGTCAACTGTGCATACACACCCGTTCCGAAACCCTAATGAAAATCCTCTTCCTCCGCCTCAATCAACTGTGCATACACACCCGCATTCTTTTTCCGAGGAACATGAATACAATGAGATAAAACTAACCCCAAAATATATACTAGTATCTGGCTCAAACCAGAGCCCGCTAGTAATCCGTCCAGACTCCAAACGTGCACAAGTGCGCGGATGAGAACGAACCCTGTCGCAAAACCATGCGACCTCTACTCTGTTTTGCCCAATGGCGAATAGCCCTCTGTGTGGGACTCTAAAGACTCAACACTACGCTGGCAGTGGGTTTAACCACAGACCGCAAGCGGCACTAGCTGTGCGTAACGGTCCCCAGGTAGATGCCGATAAGAAGACTGACGAGGTGAACCCTATCTGAACTCCTACTGAGTCTGAATGTGACAGTCTCCGTACAGTCCGGTCTGTTCGTCTGATACATCGCATGGCGGGCCTAGGGGACGGTAAACGTCAGTCCCCTAATAGCGGTACAAGTCGTGTCGGAGTGAAGCCCAAAACACCCTGAGATAACACTGGAAGCCTACCAGTATATCTCGCTTGCCCTGGCTAGGGACTACTCGTGTAATGGCTCTCCTAGACACAGCGCGATGTCAACCCCCAATACCGGGAGAGACGAATTCTGTCTAACCGTCACTGCCTCCAAGTGCTTCGAGACTGTACCCAACTACTACCTGTTTGCACGACTCCTTTGAGCCGTGGTAGGGTAGTAATCAGAGTACAGTGGGAACACACTCGAGGCGAAGTGACAGTGTCAAGTCAGCGGACTAAGCTGTACTCATGTCACCTGGGAACTGATAACTGACGATAGGTATAATACCAACCGGTCAGTTCCCGACGAGTCCTGTCCAGTGTACTCGTAACCTAACGAGCACCCGCATACTGCAATTAAGAGAGAGAGAAGAAAACACTTAGCATGATGCTCTTGCAAGTTTAGATTGGTTTTTAATTTATCTAAACAGGATGGCTCCCACTGTCTCTCGAATCCCTCCTCAAACCAAAAAGGAAGAATTAGTCCGGATCAATCTCACTGTACAATACTTGCTTAACCGTTCAGCCAGGCTAGTGTCGGTACTTCGAGGGAGGTTTTCCAACGCTTTCGCGAAGTTCCTTAATTAAATAACCTCTTTTCCCTGGAGGCGTAGCCCCGCTAACACCTTTCTAGACACCTACTTGGTTTATAGCATTGATCGTTAAGTGAGAAATTTTCCGAGGAGTAGCATATACTCACAGTAGGATCGGGATCCAAATATCATCGTGTGACAAAACTGAAGGAATCCTACCAGAATCATCACACTCCAAATGGTATGCAGCGCTAGCAAGTTTCAGTTCTTTTGAAACTCCTGATGTGGATTTTTTCCCCATGCTCTTATGACCTTGACTAAGGCCAACAAATCATAAGTCACATGTCAAGTTCTACCCGTCGTTGTCCAGGTTGATTTGAACCCACCCGTATATACCCATGACTATGGCCAACAAAGTAATACGACTGTCCCAAACCAACGCAACTATCTATGCAACATATGAATATCCACAAGCTACCAAACACTGTGCCTTGACTAAGGCCAACAAACACAGCTTGAATACTGTTGAATATTCAAACGAAACGACCGAGGGCTACGAATGGTTTTAGCGAAACCGTGAACGTAGTGAACTTGATATAATCGAAGGAACTCTGATAGCTTTTAAAAGGAGTGGCTTAAGCTCCGCGTTTAAAAGTTATTTTTGAAAAGAAACCGAGTGGTTTTTGAAATTGTTCCAACGACTTTTACTTGGTTTATTTTCTTTCATTAATTTTAATGCGTCCCATCATTTAATCCTACCATTGCAGAAAACAACGAAAATATGACGTACGCTTATGCCATCCGCATTCGCCACGGGGCCCCGTCATTACCCGTTAGGTTACTTAACTAACGACAGAGCGGGGGCTGGACTAGCGCGGATGCAAAACATAAGCAACGCCTAAATAGATACCATATATAGATATACACATTCGTCACATGTAATGATAGCCATTCCAGATCACAGATGAACACATTGGATATACTAAGAATCCGCAATCCGTACGAGCCTGTAACAAAGAGCGGATTACACGGTCGCGATGAATAGCCAAGACCCCACCCAAGACCCCTACGGGTGAGGCAAACTACCCGCCAAGTACCCGAAGCAAAGCAACCTCCCTCAACACCGTGAGTAGGCCATTCGGCACTTTGAGATACCCGGTAGTTTGTGCATCCCATCTTGGGTCTATCCTAGGAGCAAAAACAGTAAAAGAAATTATACAATGACGGCTACAACCCCATCCCGATTGTGCGGCCATATAAATAATATTACATCAATTAAAAATTTACATGAATTGAAAGAAAAAGAAAACTCTCATCTCACAACCCCCCGGCTATTCATCCGCGACAATCCAATGAATTCATATACACATACCATCAACATTACAGATCACAGATATGTATAACCCCCACTAATCGACGTATAGCGATTAGCAGACGTTCAATACATATATCACATCACAGATATAACCTGTTAGCTTAAGTCTTTTAGAAGTTCGATCAAAATACGGATTTTAAGCCCCAAAAACAAAATTTGCTTTCTGGAAAATCTGGGCAGAAAAAACATATTGTAAAAATCCCAAAACACCCCACTGAACACACTGCATGAAAAATCGTCCACGGCCGAGTCAACTCGGCCGCGGTTCCGCTGCGGGAGCATGCTCCTGCCGCGGTTCCGCGGCGATTTGACCGATTCGTGGTACCATTTTTCTACAGTGTGTTCTAAAAAGCCTGAGCCGATTTTTAGTATAAGATTTATTATTTTTTGTACAGAAAACAGAATCGGCAGAAACTTGATTTTTCGGGCATGTTTCGCGACTTTTTCTCCAATCGAACTTCTAGTTACTTTGCTAACATGTTAGATAGTGTTTAACTAGGCTCTGATACCACTGTAAGTCCACGTTACCTCTCCCGGTACTTACGGGCTTGCAGAAATGATGAAAAATGATTTTTCTAGAGGTGGTAACATGGACTCAAAATACGGATCTTTGTTAACCCACTATCTAACAAATCTAACAAGAGTTTTACCTACTCGGTTAGGTGGTTATACCTTTTCTTGAACTCCTTCGTCTTCAACTCCTTGCGGTGGTCGGATCGGCCTCACCTCGTCGTCTCCTTGCGCCGAAGATGGATCCACCTGAAAGCTTCTACCTTTTGGCTTCTTCTTCAAACTTGAAGAAACTAGAACACTTGGCTTGCCAGGCCTTGTGAACTAGGATGAGTAGAGAAGTGATATGGATTTTCTTTTATCTCTAAGGCAATGTTTCTCAACTCATGAGAGGGTGTTGCCTTGAGCTAGAAAGAGAGCAAGAGGGAGAGCTCAAGCAAGAGAGAGAAAGCAAATGAGAGAGTGAGCAAGAATTTTGGCTCCCATGCTCTCATAATCCAAAATCATGATAACTCATAATAGTAATTGAGTATTATGTGATGGTTCAAGTCAAAATGGCCATATCATTTCATACACTCATTTTGCAAAAAGATACAAGCAAGCAAAAGTCTTTGCCATGAAATGATAGCCATTGTAATGATGGTGGTCAACTAGTCCACCTAGTCAACCGGTCAACAAAGTCAACAAGTCAACAAAGTCAACTCTTCATCTCAACTATGACACAATAATACTTAATTAATATTATCATTAATCATATTTCTTATTCTCGTTAGGGTTTTGCAAAAGTCAATAGTTAACAGTCAACAGTCAACAACCCCAATGAGAATCCTCTGCCTCTGTCTCTCTATCAACAGTGCATACACACCCGCATCCGCGTTCCGAGGAACACGAATACATACGAGATAAAACCAATCCCAAAATGTACACTAGGATCTGGCTTAAACCAAAGCCCGCTAGTGTTAACTGTCCGGACACTAAACGTGCACAAGTGCACGGATGTGACCGAACCCTGTCGCAAAACCATGCGATCTCTACTCTTTTGCCTAAAGGCGAATAGCTTTCTGTGTGGGACTCTAAAGACTCGACACTACGTTGGCAGTGGGTTTAACCACAGACCGCAAGCGGCACTAGCTGTGCGTAACGGTCCCCAAGTAGATGCCGATAAGAAGACGGACGAGGTGAAACCCATCCGAACTCCTACTGAGCCTGGATGTGACAATCTCCGTACAGTCCGGTCTGTTCGTCTGATAATATCGCATGGCGGGCCTAGGGGGCGGTAAACGTCAGTCCCCTAATAGCGGTACAAGTCGTGTCGGAGTGTAGCCCAGAACAACCTGAGATAATACTGGAAACCTACCAGTATTCTCGCTTGCCCTGGCCAAGGACGACTTATGTAATGGCTCTCCTAGACACAGCACGATGTCAACCCCCAATACCGGGAGAGACGAATCCTGTCTAACCGTCACTGCCTCCAAGTGATTCGGGACTGCACCCAACTACTACCTGTTTGCACGACTCCTTTGAGCCGTGGTAGGGATGTAATCAAAGTACAGTGGGAACACACTCGAGGCGAAGTGACAGTGTCAAGTCAGCGGACTAAGCTGTACTCATGTCACCTGGGAACTGATAACTGACGATAGGTATAGTACCAACCAACAGTTCCCGACGAGTCCTGTCCAGTGTACTCGTAACCTAACGAGCACCCGCATACTATCTCAAGTACGACGTACTGACGGCTGTGGGACAGACCGTCTCCCCTGCTGGGATGAGAAGCGCATACGCTAGTCTACTCCGGAGTATCGATGCCCTGTCTCGATAGTCCTACGACTAGGGACCTGCATAAGGATGTGCTTGTAGATTACCCAGCCCCCACGAGTGTGACTGCCATCACAACGCTGGTAATCAAGCAAAGATCCTAAGGGCTCTACTAATATGTATAAGCAATATGCTAAAAGAAACACATGCACATATTGAAGTAGAAACAATCCAAGTAGCATACTACTATTTTGAGCAAGATTGTTTATACAACTGTGAATATCCCAAGCTTCCATTAAGTAATATACAAACTAGTATGATACAGTAATGGCCTCTAGGGCATATACACTAACACACTATTTCCATTCCGGGTGATTGCTTTGGTAGGTGGGTGCACTTGTATCGTGACCACCATTGTACTCTATTTTTATTCCGTTGTATCTAGTAAACTCTATCAACCAGACTTGTATATTTATTTCAGACTTAGAAAACCAATTGTTTATTCTTTCGACCTTAGAGTCGCGCGTTATATTATTATGGTTTTCTTGATGTTTTTGAGTTTCCTTTGAGTTTTGATTATCGCCATTCGGCGTTGTATATTATATTGCTTGCGTGGTTATGACCGTCCATTGAGGAAGAGCTAGCTCCCGCTTGGGGATGCCTTTATTCATATTATGCATGTTGTACCTTTTTAGGGCCAGTATTTACAAAGGAAACTCTGCCGAAATTTTCAGAAAAGACTTGAGATTTTAAAAATGCAATACTTCGGCTTATGTTATTAAAACAACTTGCTTTTAAATAAGTTTTCTTCACTTCTCATTTAAAATGGTTTAGATTTCTGGGATTTTTGGCTTACTTGAATTAGATGGGGTCCTATAGACTTCATATGATTCAAGTGCCAGTCACGTGCCATTTCGGGTCGTGACACAAAGTGACAAGGATGATAGCAAGTCTGTCTCGGGTTTTGTGTTTAACCTCAACAGAGGGACGGTGTGTTGGATGAGCTCCAAACAGTATACCATCGCAGACTCGACGATGGAGGATGAATACATTACTGTAAGCGACGCCGCAAAAGCGGCGGTCTGGATGAAGAAGTTCATTACTGAACTTCAGGTAGTTCCATCCATTGTTGACCCAATACCTTTGTATTGCGATAACAATGGGGCTATAGCTTTAGCGAATGAACTACAGTCCCATCAGAAATCCAGACACATCTTAAGGCGGTATCACCTGATCAGGGAGATCGTAGATCGCCAGAAGATCGAGGTCCGGAGAGTGGATACGAAATAGAACACTGCGGATCCATTTACAAAGGCCCTCCCTCAAGGGCAGTTCGAGCGAATTTTTGAGATGTTCGGTATGCAGTTCACCAGCAGCTGGCCTTAGTGCAGACGTTGGGTATACGGTACGCAATTACTGGACTTTAGTGCAAGTGGGAGATTGTTGGATATGTATGCCCTAGAGGCCAGTATTGTGTATGTATACATATGGATGCTGAGAATATGTATGTACAGGACAATCTTGCTCAGTATATAGTATATTATTTGACTTGTCTTTGTCAGGATCTGTGTATTTATTTCGATTGGTGTTTTATTCAGTTTGCACATATTGATAAAGACTTGATACAGCAATATACTATTATGGTTTGTCTTTATCTTAACATGTGCATATATTATATATGTCGGCCATATGTTGATAAATCTCGTGGGATCTTGCTTGAATACCAGCGTTATGATGGCGATCATACATGTGGGAGCTAGGTAGTCTATAAGCATATCCTTAAATGTCCCAAGTCGCGGGAGTATCGAGATCGGGCATTGATACTCCAGAGTAGACTTGCGTATACATTTTAAGACCCTGATGAGGGGAGGTGGTTGGTCCCATAACCATTGGTGTGATCACCTAAGATTGTATACAGGTGCTCACTGGGGGTGAGTACACTGGACGGACTCGCTGAGAACCTCTAGATGGTATTATACCTATTTTCAGATGGCGGTTCTTTGGTGACATGTGTACAGGTTAGTCTTTGGACTTGAGATCGTCAATTGTCTCGTTTGAGTTCCCACTATGCTTTGATCACTACCCTACCATAGCTCTACTAAGTCATGCAAACAGGTTTTGGTTGGGTACAGTCCCGAGCCACATGGAGGCAGTGAGTGATTGTCAGGGATTCGTCTTTCTCGGTATTGAGAGTTGATATCGCACTGTGTTCGATCAGTCGGGACCACAAGACCTTGGCCAAGGCAGTTGGGATTTACTGATAGGTTGATCAGTAGTTTCCCGGATAGGTCCTGAGCCACATCAGCATGAATTATCAGGTTATTAGGGTCTGACGTTTACCACCCCTAGATCCGGTATGCGATACTCTTAGACGAAGAGACCGGACTATACGGATATTGTCATGGATAGGCTCAGTAGGGATCCAGATGAGTTTGCTCATCGGTTTTCCTTTTCGACAGGTACCTGGGTAGCCGTTACGTACAGCAAGTGCCGCTGACGTGCTTGTGGTTAAACCCACTGCTAACATACTGTCGAGTCTTTAGAGTCCCACACAGAGGGTTTCCCTGCTTCGGACGAAATGATGTAGAGGACGTATGGTTTTACGGCAGGGTTCGATCACATACGTGTGCTTGTGCACGCATGATGTTCGGGTGGATAATACTAGAGGGCTTTGGTTTAAGCCGTATTCTAGTATTATATTGATGGATTATTTTTTTCTCTTTTGTATTCGTATTTTTCGGAATACGAATGCGGGTATGTATATATGGTGAGGGGTATTCTTGTAAATTGTTACAAGAGTGCTATTAGAAGAAGAAACTTCATTATTTGTTTTAACCATTTAGTTAAATGGTTAATGAGGTGGATGTATGAGGTGTTGACTTTTCTTAAATGAACTATGGCTAATTGTTAACTCACTTGGTGAGTTATGAGGCAAGGTGGCATCTAGATATTTTGCACAAAATATCTAGATATTTTGTGATGGAGATAATGGTTTATCATTATCTTTGCCATGCTTGCTTTATTAGTTGAGATAATTAGCCATTCTTCACTTGAGTTTTTCTTTTGCATGGTTGCTCTCTTCAACTCTCTCATATCCTCCAAGTTTTTCCTTCTTCTACCTCAAGCCCTTATAGTCTAATGTGTTGAGAAACATAGGGTTTTTTTAGACAAAACACTCCACCATCACTCTCTACATCACCTAAGTTACTTAGATTAGTAAACCAAGTAACCTAGTTACCTCGGTTTAGAGGTAGGAGCCCAAAGTAGACACTCTCGGATGGATCATCATCGACGTGTGGAAGTCGTTGATCAAGCTCGATCATGGAGGCCACTAGGAGCAAGCTAAAGGAAAGGAGTGAAGACCCGAAGGACTCGAGCCTCATGGTATAACTCTTTTCATAGTAGATAGCTTGTCTTTTGCTAGTTGGGTTTTATAGTAGATCCGGTTTAGTGTTATTCTAGCGCCAAGTTTCGATTCGTAGAAAAAAATTTGTTCCGCAATTGGCTGCGGAAGTTGGCCGGGGCGCTAGCGTAACCTTTCATGCAGGTGCTTATTGGGTTATAAGTACACTGACATGACTCGTAGGGAGCTGCTGGTGGGTGTTATACCAATTGTCGGGTAGCAGTTCCCAAGTGACATGAGTACAGTTTAGTCCGTCGACTTGACACTGCTACTTTGCCTCGAGTGTGTTCCCACTGTTCTTAGATTACTACCCTACCATGGCTCAAAGCAGTCATGCAAACAGGTAGTAGTTGGGTGCAGTCCCAAAGCACTTGGAGGCAGTGGCAGTTAGATAGGATTCGTCTCTCCCGGTATTGGGGGTTGATATCGCACTGTGTTCGGAAACCCATTACACAAAGTCCTTGGCCAAAGCAAGAGATATTTACTGTTAGGTATTCCAGTAGTTTCTCAGGGTGTTTTGGGATACACTCCGACACGACTTATTGCGCTATTAGGGGTCTGATGATTACCGTCCCCTAGGCCCAATATGTGATACTCTTAGACGAACAGACCGGACTGTACGAAGATTGTCACAGATAAGCTCAGTAGGAGTTCGGATGAGTTTGCTCATCGTCCTTCTTATCGACAGATACCCGGGTTGCCATTATGTGCTGCTAGTACCTCTTGCGGCTTGTGGTTAAACCCACTGCCAGCGTAGTGTCGAGTTTTTAGAGTCCCACACAGAGGGTTTTCCTACATCGGGCAAAAGATATAGATGTCGTATGGTTTTACGGCGGGGCTTCAATCACATACGTGTACTTGCGCACGTACGATGTTCGAGCGGATAATACTAGTGGGCTTTGGTTTAAGCCGGATCCTAGTATTATATTGATGGATTATTTTCATCTCTTTGTATTTGTATTCTTCGGAATACGTATACGGGTATGTATATACGGATGAGGGGCATTATCGTAATTTACTCGAGAAAGTTTCTAAAAGGAGACACCTCATTAGGGTTTTTATTCTTTTTTGAATAAAGATTAATGAGGTGGAGGAAATGAGGTGGAGATATTTCTTAGATGAAGCATGGCTCTTGGTGAATCATTGCTATGACTCACCACTTAGATATTTTCAAGCATGCTTGATATTTGTTGAGATATTATCTCTTCAATTATTTGTATGCTTCATTATTCTACACTTGAGCCTTCTTCATACTTAGCTCATTTCTTCACTAGGTTTTCCTCAAGTCCCCTTCTTCTTCCTCGAGCCCTTTATGTCTCATGTGTTGAGAAACCTAGGGCTATTAGAGACATACTAATCCATCTACACTCTTTACAACATCTAGTCCATCTAGTTTAGCAGACTAGATGCCCTAGTTATCTCGGATTTGAGGCTGGAGCTCGGACTATAGACTCTTGGGTGGATTGTCTTTGACTTAAGGAGGCCGACGAGGAAGCATCGATCCGTTACGATCCTCGGAGCTTATGATGAGGTGGAGGACAACAAAGAAGACCCGAAGGACATGTAACATGAGGTATAAACTTCTTTCTGATTAGTTAACCTCATATTACTTTTCTAGTTAGGGTTTAGTATCGATCATGGAGTTCAAGTCGGTGTTGCGATACCCGTAAAAATTGTTTTTTACGTATTCCGCCTCCCCGCGAACCCGCAGGGTGCATGGCATCGACTTACAGTGGTATCAGAGCCTACTAATCCTTTACTAGCTTGTTAGCAAGTAGTTAGAACTTCGATCGTCGGAAAACAAGAAAACGGAACACCCGCACCCTCAAGTTTCTGTCAATTTTAAGACTGCAAGAAAAATTATTTCAGAGGAATGAAAATTCAGTGCATGGTATTATAAGAACACCCAAGAAAAACAAGTCAGTGAATCGCCAAGATGACCGCAGAAGCGCGGAGGAACAGTGCGTTCCGCCGTAGTTCCGCGGCCGAGTCGAGGCCGATTCGACTCATTCTTCTTCTGTTGTTCTAATTTTGGGTGTTCTATCTTTTTATATATTTGGTTTCTATCCAGTATGTTTTGTGTGCTGGTTTGCACTTCGGGTAAACACGGAAAATAGTTTTCGATCGAAATTCTAATGTTATTTGCTTATCGGGTTTTCTGTGTTTGATATATGATGTGAATTTCAACTAATCGCTATATGTCGATTAGTGGGGGTTGCACATATCTGTGATTTGTGTTGTTGGTTTGTGTATATGAACTTTATTGGATCGTCGAGGATGAATAGACGGTGATGTGAGATGAGAGTTTTCTTTCATTCGATGTAAATTGTAAAGTGATGTAATATTCTTTTGCGGGGCAAATCCGGGTTGAGGTTGTAGCCCCGTTGTATTATTTCTTTTACCGTTTTCTGCTCCTAGGATAGACCCAAGGTGGGGTGCACAAACTACGGGGTTCTTTGAAGTGCCGAGTGGCCTACTCACTTTGCTGAGGGAGGTTGCTTCACTTCGGGAATTTGGCAGGTGGTTTGCCGCACCCGTAAGGGTCTAGGGTGGGGTTTGGCTATTCATCTCGACTGTAGAATCCGTTTTTCGTTATAGGCTTAAACGAATCGCGGAATTCCTAGTATATCTAATATGTTCATCAGTGATCTGGAATGCCTATTATTGCGTGAGACGAATGATTGTTATATATATGATATATAGTAAACGTTGCTTATGTTTTGCATCCGCGCTAGTCCAGCTCCCGCTCTGGTGTTAGTTAAGTAACCTAACGGTGTTAGACGGGGCCTGGTGGCGAATGCGGATGGCATAAGTGGACGTGGTATTTTCGTTTCTCTCTATGATGATAGGTGTAAATGATAGGACTGCATTAGATTAATGCAAAGAAAACAAACTAAAGCTGAATCGTTGGAACAAATTTTAAAACCACTCGGTTTTCAAAACAACAAACTTTTAAATGCGGAGCTTAAACCACTCCTTTTAAAAGCTATCAGGTTTCTTCGATTAAATCAAGTTCACTACGTTCACGGTTTCGCCAAAACCATCTGTAGCCCTCCGTCATTTCAGTTGAATATTCAGTAGTATTCAAGCTATGTATTTTGACCTTCGCCAAGGCATAGTGATTGGTAGCTGCTGGATATTCATCTGTTGCATAGATAGATGTGTTGGTTTGGGACAGTCGTACTACTATTTTGGCCTTCGTCAAGAGTATGTACGGACGGGTTCAAATTAATCTAGAAAATGACGGGTAGAACTTGATATGTTGGCTTTCGTCAAGGTCAAAAGAGCATGGGGGAAAAAATCCACATCGAGGGTTTATAAGGAAACTGAAACTTGCTAGTGCTGTATACCATTTGGAGTGTGATAATATTGGTAGGATTCCTTCAGGATTATCACACAATGATATTTGGATCCCAATCCTACTGTGAGTATCCGCTACTCCTCGGGAGATTTTTCACTAAAACAATTAATGCTATAAACCAAGTAGGTGTCTAGAACGGTGTTAGCGGGGCTACCCCTCCAGGGAAAAGAGGTTATGTAATTAAGGAACTTCGTGAAAGCGTTGGAAACCTCCCTCGAAGTATCAACACTAGCCTGGATGAAAGATTAAGCAAGTATTGTAGGGTGAGATTAATCCTGACTGATTCTTCTTTTATGGTTTGAGGATACAGTGGGAGCGATCCTGTTTAGATAAACTAAAAACCAATCTAAACTTGCAAGATCATCATGCTGAGTGTTTCTTCTCTCTCTCCTAATTGCAGCAACCAGGTGACCAAGATTAGATTACATCTAGATAATAAAGTGACTGAGTTATACTATATTGACTGGCAAAGGTTTGTCCAGATGTCCATTACCTATGATAGGCTAGACCACCTCATTACTACTCAAGCCCTACCGTCCAGGTCCAGTTTCCACCGTCGTGGATGTTGATATCCGTAAGACAAAAGAAAAATACCGTGCGAATGCCAAGTGCCTCGTGTTGGCCTCAGTAGATGGTGTAAACCAGAGGCAGCACGAAAAGATGGACTTAGTTTCTATCGTCCTCCATAACAAAGTTTTATATGGAGAGCAATCTCGTATCGTAAGATATGAGACCTCGAACGAAATGCTTCAAGCGAGGTTGGCTATCAGATCATCTGTAGGGGACTACGTCCTTACAATGACTAGCTATATTGAAAAGCTCACGGACCTGGGGACCACGTTCGAGAACAAGTCATATGCTGACTTGATTCTACAGTCCCTACCTTCTATTTACGTCCAGGGAAAGAAAGTTATACTTCCAGTTGAGGGCACCTTGAAGGAAACCAGGGAGACACCCGCTCTACTTATTGGGGAGTCTTCCTCTTCTGGATCCAAGGCAAAAGCCAAGGGAGAGAAGAAGAAGGCCTCCACCAAGCCGATAGGCGGTGTCAGTAAGGTAGAATGAAAGGGAAAAGCAAAAGCTTCGAGGCTAACAGTAGGGAAGGAGGGATGTTCCTATTGTCACAGGAAAGGGCATTGGCAGAAGGAATGCAGGGCTTGGAAAGCCAGAATCCACGATCCGAAACACGTTGTGGCTTCGGCTTCGGGTGTGTTTGTTATTGAAAACTGTCCGTCAATTAACTCTACTTCCTGGGTATTAGATACCGGATTAGGATCTCATATCTGTAATTCATTACAGGCTTTGAGAAACCGTAGAGTTATCAGCACGGGTGATATGACTCTCAGGGCTGCTAACGGAATGAGCGTGGACGAGTATCCGTAGGGGAATATCACCTAGGATTGACAAGTGAGCAGATATTGATTTTTACGTAACTGTTTGTGTGTACCTAGTCTAGCTTGTAATATCATATATGTATCTTTACTTTCTAAAGAAGGATAGATTCTACATTTGTAAGCGATGTGGTCCACATCCACCTTAATCAGAGTTTGATTGGGTCAGGTACACTAGAGGACGGTATATACTTGTTAAATCAAGCTCAGGTTTTCAACATCCAAAACACACTTAAAAGAAAGTTCCAAAATTAAAAAAGGATTTCTTATGGCATTGTAGACTGGGTCACATCAATGAAACACGGTTGTCGAAGTTACGTAGAGAGGGATATTTGGATCCGTTCGAATATCAGTCTTATGCAACTTGTCAATCTTGTCTCATAGGAAAGATGACAAAGACTCTGTTCATTGGACACGAAGTAAGAGCGAGCAAGCTCTTAGGACTCATACACAGCGACGTGTATGGTCCAATGTCTACAGATGCATAAAGTGTTTATTCCTATTTCATTACTTTTACGGATAATTTCTCTAGGTATGGACATGTCTTCTAGATGAAGCATAAATCCGAGGCCATTGAGAAATTCCGAGAATATAAGAATGAAGTGGGAAAACAAACCGGCAAAAGTATGAAGACACTAAGATCCGATCGAAATGGTGAATACTTAAGTGCCGAGTTCCTGGATTACCTAAAAGAGAATGGAATTCTCTCTCAGCTTACTCCTCCATACACACCACAACACAATGGTGTATCGGAAAAGTGGAATAGAACCCTATTGGATATAGTACGTTCCATGATGAGTAACGCTGAGTTACCGCGATCCTTCTGGGGTTATGCACTAGAATCAGCTGCATATCTTTTGAACAAGGTTCCTACCAAGACTGTACCTACCACACCAAATCAGATGTGGAGTGGGAAGAAACCCTATCTTCAGTATTTGAAGATATAGGGATGTCCGGCTTTTGTAAAAAAGCAGCATGCGGACAAACTCGAGGCACGCTCAGTACTGTGTAAGTTTATGGGATACCCAAAGAATTCCACGGGGTATCTTTTCTTTTACGCAGAGGAATAAAGGGTTTTTGTTTCTCGTCATGCCCGCTTTTTGGAAAATCAATTTTTGGAAAACACTGGTGGGTGAACAATAGAACTGGAAGAAATTCCAGAACCACAAGCTATTACTGAAAGCATGGTAGAACCAGAGGTTTCAAAAGAACAGGACTTCCCCGCGCCACTCCGCAGAACTAGTAGGCAGTCTCATTCGCCCGAGAGATACTACGGTTTTCTCATAGACGGGTATAGAGAGGATTGCATCATTGACAATGATGAACCAACTAGCTTCAAGCAAGCCATTCAGAGTGGCGACTCGGTAAAATGGTTGGATACAATATGGACCGAGATGGAGTCCATGTACACCAACAAAATATGGACTTTGGACATTGCTCCAGAAGGGGTAAAACCCGTAGGCTGCAAATGGATATTCAGAAAGAAGATTGGTGTAGATGGATAGATTGAAACCTATGAGGCTAGACTTGTTGTAAAAGGTTTTTCATCAAAGACCTGGTTTGGATTATGATGAAACCTTTTCACCAGTGGCTATGCTCAAATCTATTTGGATCCTTCTTTCCATTGCTGCCTTCCACGATTATGAGATTTTGCAGATGGACGTAAAGACCGCTTTTCTAAATGGTAATTTGGAAGTGTGAGTCTATATAGATCAGCCAGAGGGTTTCATTCAGAGTGGGAGCCGCGGGAAAGTATGCAAGTTTCTTAAGTCCATTCATGGACTAAAGCAGGCATCGCGGAGTTGGAACATCTGTTTTGATAAGACGGTCAAAGAATTCGAATTTATCAAAAATCCAGGTTAACCATGCATCTATAGTAAGATTGTAGTAAGAACTATGGAATTCCTCATCGGGTACGTGGATGACATTCTCTTGATAGGAAATGACATTCCTATGCTACAATCAGTCAAAGGATTCTTGTCACAGAGGTTCTCTATGAAAGACCTGGGTGATGCCTCTTACATTCTGAGGATCCAGATCTATCGTGATAGATCAAAGAGGATGGTGAGACTTTCATAGTCAAGGTACATCAACACCATACTGAAAAGATTTAGTGTAGAAGATTCAAAGCGTGGTAGTCTACCGGGTTATCACGGAATCACCCTCTCCAAAGAGATGTCTCACAAGATTGATTTGGAAAGGGCTCGCATGTCGATTATACCCTACTCTTCTGCGGTAGGCTCTATAATGTATGTGATGTTGTGTAACAAACCAGATGTTACTTACACACTTAGCGTGGTAAACCGGTATCAGTCAAACCAAGGAAAGAAGCACTGGATAGCAGTAAAGAACATTCTCAAGTACCTGAGAAGGACTAAGGAGATGTTCTTTGTGTATGTCGGAAAAGACCTCCAGATCGAGGCCTTTGCTGACTCCATCTTCCAGAGTGATAAGGATGACTCCAAGTCTATGTCGGGTTATGTCTTTACCCTCAGTAGAGGGGCAGTCTATTGGAAGAGCTCTAAGCAGGACACCGTTGCTAACTCGACGATGGAAGCGGGGTATATCGCTGCTTGTGACGCCGCAGAAGAGGCAGTCTGGATGAGGAAGTTCTTAACTGAACTTCAGGTGGTTCCAACCATTGTTAATCCAATACCGCAGTATTGCGACAACAACGGCGCTATAGCTTTAGCGAAGGAACCCAGGTCCCATCAGAGATCCAGACATATCTTGAGGCGGTACCACCTGATCAGAGAGATCGTTGATCGCTGGGAGATCAAGGTGAGAAGAGTAGATACGGAGAACAACACTGCAGATCCACTCACATGGGCCATCCCTCAGACACAGTTCAAGTGGCTATTCGAGATCATAGGTCTGCGATATGCCAATACATGGCCTTAGTGCAAGTGGGAGATTGTTAGTGTTATATGCCCTAGAGGCCATTATTGTATCATACTGGTTTTTATATTACATATTGGAATCTTGGGATATACACCGATATAGTAACAGACTTGCTCGAAATGGTAGTATGCTACCTGGTTTGTTTCTACCTCAATATGTACATGTTTTTTTTTAGCATATCGCTTATACATATTGGTAGAGCCCTTAGGATCTTTGCTTGATTACCAGCGTTGTGATGTCAGTAACACTAGTGGGGACTAGGTAGTCTATAAGCACATCATATACAGGTTCTTAGTCATAGGATTATCGAGACGGGGCATCGATACAACAGAGTAGACCAGTGTATACGCTTCTCATCCCAGCAGGGGAGATGATCTGTCCCACAGCCATTAGTACGTCGTACTGGAGATAGTATGCAGGTGCTCATTGGGTTATGAGTACACTGGACATGACTCGTAGGGAGCTGCTGGTGGGTGTTATACCTATCGTCGGGTAGCAGTTCCCAGGTGACATGAGTACAGCTTAGTCCGTCGACTTGACAATGCTACTTCACCTCAAGTGTGTTCCCACTGTTCTTAGATTACTACCCTACCTCGTGCAAACAGGTAGTAGTTGGATGCAGTCCCGAAGCACTTGGAGGCAATGACGATTAGATAGGATTAGTCTCTCCTGGTATTGGGGGTTGATCTCGCGCTGTGTTCGGAAAGCCATTATACAAAGTCCTTGGCCAAGGCAAGCGAAATTTACTGGTAGGTACTCCAGTAGTTTCTCAGGGTGATTTGGGCTACACTCCGACATGACTTATTGTGCTATTAGGGGTCTGACAATTACCGCCCCCTAGGCCCGATATGTGATACTTTTAGAAGAACAAACCAGATTGTACGGAGATCATCACCGATAGGCTCAGTAGGAGTTCGGATGAGTTTTCTCATCGGCCTTCTTATCGACAGATACCTGGGTAGCTGTTACGTGCAGCTAGTACCGCTTACAGCTTGTGGTTAAACCCATTGCCAGCGTAGTGTCGAGTATTTAGAGTCCCACACAGAGGGTTTCCCTGCATCGGGCTAAAAATGTAAAGGTCATATGGTTTTACGGCGGGGCTTTGATCACATACGTGTACTTGTGCACGTACGATGTTCGGGTGGATAATACTGTGGGCTTTGGTTTAAGACGGATCCTAGTATTATATTGATAGATTATTTTCATCTCTTTGTATTCGTATTCTTCAGAATACGGATACGGGTATGTATATACGGATGATGGGCATTCTCGTAATTTACTCGAGAAAGCTTCTAGAAGGAGACACCTCATTAGGGTTTTTATTCTTTTTTGAATAAAGATTAATGAGGTGGAGGAAATGAGGTGGAGATATTTCTTAGATGAAGCATGGCTCTTGGTGACTCATTACTATGACTCACTACTTAGATATTTTCAAGCATGCTTGATATTTGTTGAGATATTATCTCCTAAATTATTTGTATGCTGTAAGTCCACGTTGCTCACACCGGTTCTTACGGGGAGGCGGAAACGGCGAAAAACAATTATTTAGCACAAGGCAACATGGACTAAAAGCCGGATCTTTGCTAAAGTAGAAACTAACAAACTACTAGAGGCTTTAACTACTATGCCGTAGAAATTATACCTCACGAAACCGGTCCTTCGGGTCTTCATTCCGCTGTCCCGCTCGTCCGTCCAAGCTCTAAGGAACGATCCGGATCTAGGTCACCTCCGCGGCCTCCTTGAGTCGAAGACGATCCACCCGAGAGTTGTACACCGAGCTCCACCTCGAGCCGAGGCAACTAGGGCAACGAGATCGCTAGTCTAGATGCCCTAGGTTGTGTAGAAGAGAAAGAAGGAAGTGTTTGTCTATGTGGATTCTTTTTCTCTCAACATATGAGATCAAAACAATTTATCAAGAGGAGGAAGAAGGAGGAGATCAAGCAACCATGGAGCTTTTCTTTTCTTCTCATTTTCAAGTGAGAGAATGAGAAAAAATAATAAAAAGGATTAACTAAAGAAAATGAACCATGGATGCAATAATACACAAAAACCATCATTACTAATCCTATCATGATAAAGTTGATGGCACTAATGACTTGACCATTTTCATAACTCAAGAAATAAAAAGAAAACCAAAGAAGAGTGTAGACCTCTCATGAAGGTCAATGGTCAACTCCGGTGAACGGGTCAACAAAGTCAAGAGAGGTCAACGTGGTCAAATGGTCAATGCAATTAGCCATCACTAAACTATCACTAAAAGGATTTGTAAACAATGTCTCCGGCTCATAATGGTTTTGACCAAACTAATTGTCAAAACCCTAATGAGTCTGCCACATAACGGTTTTGGCCGAACCAACTGCCAAAACCCTAATGGGGCACCTCCTCCTTTATCGCTCCTCAAAACTGTGCATACACACCCGCATCCGCATTCCGTAGAATGCGAATGCACAGAAGACAAATCAAATCCATCTGTGCAATACTAGGATCCGGCTTAAACCAAAGCTCACTAGTGTTGCCTGCCCGAACAGCATACGCACACAAGTGCACGTAAGTGATCGTAGCCCTGCCGTAAAACCATACGGCCTCTACACGTTTCGCTCAGTGCAAGGAAACTCTCTGTGTGGGACTCTAAAGACTCGATACTACGCTAGCAGTGGGTTTAACCACAGACCGTAAGTGGCACTAGCTGTACGTAACGGTCCCCAGGTAGATGTCGATAAGAAGGCCGATGAGGTAAACCCATCCGAACTCCTACTGAGCCTGTATGTGACAATCTCCGTACAGTCCGGTCTGTTCGTCTGATACATCGCATGGCGGGCCTAGGGGGTGGTGAACGTCAGTCCACTAATAGCGGTACAAGTCGTGTCGGAGTGTAGCCCAGAACACCCTGAGATAACACTAGAAACCTACCAGTATATCTCGCTTGCCCTGGCCAGGGACTACTTGTGTAATGGCTCTCCTAAACACAGCGCGATGTCAACCCCCAATACCGGGAGAGACGAATCCTGTCTAACCGTCACTGAGTGTATATGCCCTAGAGGCCATTACTGTATCATACTAGTATGTATATTACTTGATGGAACCTTGGTATATTCACAGTTGTACAGACAATCTTGCTCGATATAGTAGTATGCTACTTGTTTTGTCACTGCTTTAATGTGTACATGTGTGTTTATTTATATCACCTATACGCATTAGTAGAGCCCTTAGGATCTTTGCTTGATTACTGGCGTTGTGATGGCGATCACACTCGTGGGGGCTGGGTAATCCACAAGCACATCCTTATACACGTCCCTAGTCGTGGGATTATCGAGATAGGGCATCGATACTCCGGAGTAGACTAACGCATGCGCTTCTCATCCCAGCATGGGAGACGGTCTGTCCCACAGCCGTCAGTACGTCGTACTTGAGATAGTATGCGGGTGCTCGTTAGGTTACGAGTACACTGGACAGGACTCGTCGGGAACTGATGGTTGGTATTATACCTATCGTCAGTTATCAGTTCCCAGGTGACATGAGTATAGCTTAGTCCGCTGACTTGACACCGTCACTTCGCCTCGAGTGTGTTCCCACTGTTCTTTGATTACTACCCTACCACGGCTCTACTGAGTCGTGCAAACAGGTAGTAGTTGGGAGCAGTCCCGAAGCATTTGGAGGCAGTGACGGTTAGACAGGATTCGTCTCTCCCGGTATTGGGGGTTGACATCGCTCTGTGTCTAGGAGAGCCATTACACGAGTAGTCCCTGGCCAGGGTAAGCGAGATATACTGGTAGGTTTCCAGTGTTATCTCAGGGTGTTCTGGGCTTCACTCCGACACGACTTGTACCGCTATTAGGGGACTGACGTTTACCGCCCCCTAGGCCCGCCATGCGATGTATCAGACGAACAGACCGGACTGTACGGAGATTGTCACATACAGGCTCAGTAGGAGTTCGGATGGGTTTACCTCATCGGCCTTCTTATCGACATCTACCTGGGGACCGTTACGTACAGCTAGTGCCGCTTGTGGTCTGTGGTTAAACCTACTGCCAGCGTAGTGTCGAGTCTTTAGAGTCCCACACAGAGAGTTTCCCTGCACTGAGCGAAACGTGTAGAGGCCATATGGTTTTACGGCAGGGCTGCGATCACTTACGTACACTTGTGTGCGTGTGGTGTTCGGGCAGGCAGTACTAGTGGGCTTTGGTTTAAGCCGGATCCTAGTATTGCACGGATGGATTTGTTTTGTCTTCTGTGCATCCGCATTCTACGGAATGCGGATGCAGGTGTGTATGCACAGTTTTCCGGAGCGATGAAGGAGGAGGTGCCTCATCAGCGTTTTGGCAGTTGGTTCGGCCAAAACCATTATGTGGCAGGCTCATTAGGGTTTTGACAGTTCGTTTGGTCAAAACCATTATAAGCCGCGGACATCATTCACTAATCCTTTTATTGATAATTTTATGATGGCTAATTGCATTGACCATTTGCCCCCGTTGACCTCTCTTGACTTTGTTGACCGGTTGACCGTGTTGACCATTGACTTTCAAGAGGGATCTACACTCTTCTTTTCTTTTTCTTTTTCTTTTTCTTTTGGATTATGATAATGGTCATTTCAATGTAGCCATCAACTTTATCTTGATAGGATTTGTAATGATGGTTTTAGTGCATTATTGCAACCATGATTACTTTTCTTTAGTTCATAATTTTCTTTCTCATTCTCTCTCTTGCCTTTTCAAGTGAGAAGAAAAAGAAATGAACCATGGTTGCTAGCTCCTCCTTCTTCTTTCTCCTCTTGATTCATCTTTTGATCTCATGTGTTGAGAGATAAAGATCCTACAAAGACAAAACCATTCATCTACCACTTCTACACAACCTAGGGCTTCTAGATTAGCAATTTTTTTGCCCTAGTTACCTCGGCTCGAGGTGGAGCTCGGTGTACATCTCTCGGGTGGATCGTCTTCGACTCAAGGAGGCCGCGGAGGTGACCAAAGTCCGGATCAAGCCTCGGAGCAAGCAAGGAGAAGAACAACAAGAAGAGAAGGAGTTCAAGTTGAGGTATAACCCCTAACCGAGTAGATAAATCTCTAGTTAGGATGCTAGTGTATTGTTTAGCAAAGATCCGGCTTTTACGGTCCATGTTGCCATGTTCAGAAAAAATTTTGTTTTACTGTTTCCGCAACCCCGAAAGTACCGGGAGTGGTAACGTGGACCTAATAGTGGTATCAGAGCCTAACTAAACACACCCTAGCATGTTAGCAAGGTATTTAGAATATCGACCGAACGAAAAAACCGAAAAACACCCTGGAAACCCTGAGTTTCTGCCGATTTTTTTTCTGCTCAAAAAATAATAAATCATGTCTTAAAAATCAGCTCAGGCTTCTGTTAGAACAGGCAAGAAAAATGATCGCACGAGTCGACCAACGCACCGCGGTTCCGCGGCAGAAGCTTGCTTCTGCCGCGGAACCGCGGCCGAGTTGACTCGGCCGTGGATCATTTTTGTTGCAGTTTGTTTCTGGTGGGTTTTTGGGATTTTTGGTATATGATTTTTCTGCCCAGATTTTCCAGAAAACAAAATTTGTTTTTGGGGCTTAAAATTCCGTATTTTTGGTCGATGTTTTGTAGACTTTGGCTAATGGTTATATCTGTGATGTTATATGTGTATTGAACGTCTGCTAATCGCTATACGTCGATTAGTGGGGGTTATACATATCTGTGATCTGTAATGATTGATGGTTTGTGTATATGAACTCGTTGGATTGTAGCGGATGAATAGCCGGGGTGGATGTGAGATGAGAGTTTCTTTTTCTTTCATTCATGTAATAAATTTGTAAATTGATGTAATATTATTTGTATGGCCGCACAACCGGGTCGGGGTTGTAGCCGTCATTGTATAATTCTTTTTACTGTTTTTGCTCCTAGGATAGACCCATAGAGGGGGTGCACAAACTACCGGGTATCTCGAAGTGCCGAGTAGCCTACTCACGGCGTTGAGAGAGGTTGCTTCGCTTCGGGTACTTGGCGGGTAGTTTGCCGCACCCGTATGGGTCTTGGGTAGGGTATTGGCTATTCATCGCGACCGTGTAATCCGCTTTTCGTTGCAGACTCGAACGAATCGCGGGTTCCTAGTATATCCAAAGTGTTCATCTGTGATCTGGATTGGCTATCATTGCTATATATCTATATATAATAACTATTTAGGCATTGCTTATGTTTTTCAGCCGCGCTAGCCTAGCCCCCGCTCTGTCGTTAGTTAAGTAACCTAACGGGTGATGACGGGGCCCTGTGGCGAATGCGAATGGCATAAGCGTACGTCATATTTTGGTTGTTTTCTGCAATGGTAGGATTTAAATGATGGAACGCATTAAAAGAACTAATGCAAGAAAATAAACCTAAAAGACGTTGTTGGAACAAGTTTTTCAAAAAGCTGTTATCGCAAGGACGTTCATTTTTGTTTTGCATCGCGGTATTCGGTTATGAATGCCCAGCACCTCATTCGACGAGGCAAGGGCCGAGATCCCCTCATCGGGAGTGACCCCTTGGACAAAAGTTTGCGTCAGGGCGATAACTTCACTATAGTCGATCATTCTTGCTTTGCATCGAGGTATTCATCTTATGAATGCCCAGCACCTCACTCGACGAGGAAAGAGCCGAGATCCCTTCACAGGGAGTGACCTCTTTAGCAAAAGTTTTCGCCACTATATTTTCAAAAAGGCAACCATGTTCCTCCAACGATATCAAGTTCATTACGTTAACGGGTTTTTCGCCAAAAACCCAGCCGTAGCCCTCCGTCATTTCCTACAAGTACTAATTAGTATTCGAGCTACGTATTTTGGCATTGTCAAGGCGTAGTGATCGGTAGCTAAGTATTGCTTGTTTGCAGCCTTATTTTTCGGATTATTTAGGACAGTCGCATAGCTATGTTGGCATTGTCAAGAGTTATGCGGGTGGGTCTAAGTTAATCAAGATAGTGGCGGGCCGAACTTGACTAGCGGTTCATGATATGTTGGCATTGTCAAGGTCATAAACCGTTAGGGGAAAAAACCACATCGGGAGTTTCTAAAGAAACTGAAACTTGCAGATTTAGCATACCTTCTGGAGTGTGGTGACTAGAGTGGATTCCATCTAGGTTATCACACAATGACAGTTGGATCCCGATCCCACTGATGAGTTGGATTACTCTCGGGAGATTACATTCACTTAACGATCAATGCTATAAACCTAGTAGGTGTCTAGAAAGGTGTTAGCGAGGCTACGCCCCCAGGGAAAAGAGGTTCTTAAATTAAGGAACTTCGCGAAAGCGTTGGAAAACCTCCCTCGAAGTACCGACACTAGCCTGGCTGAAAGGTTAAGAAAGTATTGTGACGTGAATTAAATCCCGACTAGTTCTTCTTTTAAAAGGTTTTAAGAAGAATTTAAGGAAACAGTGGGAGACATCCTGGTTAGATAAATTAATAAACCAATCTAATCTTGCAAGAGCGCACGCTGAGTGTTTCTTTTCTCTCTCTCCAGGTAGCAACCATTTCACGCCCTAATCAAGATAATAAAATGTATCGCTTGACCAATCCGAATTCTTATTCGGGGCAGGGGAACGTTGGTTCAGCTCTAACTTGTGACAACAGTCATGAGTATAAGAATAGGAAAGGGGATTGTATGGATTTCCAAGATACCCAGTTGAAGAAGAAGCATGGTTTTGCATCTACTTCAGGTGTTCTTGTAATTGAGAACTGTTTTACGGTCAGCCCTACCTCCTGGGTACTTGATACCGGATCAGGATCTCATATCTGTAATTTATTGCAGGGACTGAGAAAAAGTAGGAAAGTTGCACCGGGTGATATGTCGCTCAGAGTAGCGAACGGAGCACAAATTAATGCGGCAGCCGTCGGTGAATATCACCTAGTATTGCCAAATGGCAAGACTATGATTTTGAACGATTGCTACTATGTACCCTCCATGGTTTGCAACATCATATCAGTTTCTTTACTCGATAAAGATGGATATAACTTTGTTCTTGATAGAAATATCATGAACATTTACCTTCATAAGGTACTGGTTGCAGAGGGTACACTGTGTAATGGTATCTACGTTCTAAATCGGAATACAGTTCTCAATATACAAAACACACGCAAGAGGAAGAATTCAGATACGAATGAATCTTACTTGTGGCATTGTAGACTTGGTCATATCGGAGAGAAAAGACTGAGTAAGTTGCATAAAGATGGACTCTTAAATACGTTTGAGTTTTCATCTTATGAAACTTGTCAGTCTTGTCTCAAAGGGAAGATGACCAAATCTCCGTTCACCGGACATGGAGAAAGAGCAACAGAGCTCTTGGGACTCATACACAGTGATGTATGTGGTCCGATGTCTATACATGCAAGGGGTGGGTTCTCGTACTTCATCACATTCACTGACGATCTCTCTAGGTTCGGATATGTATATCTGATGAAACACAAATCTGAAACTTTTGAGAAATTCAAGGAATTCAGAAACGAAGTAGAGAACCAGACAGGCAAAAGTATCAAGATCCTCCGGTCTGATAGAGGAGGGGAGTACTTAAGCATGGAATTCCGAGGTTACTTAAAAGAGAATGGTATTCTCTCTCAGCTTACTCCTCCTTATACACCACTGCACAACGGTGTATCGGAGAGAAGGAATCGTACCCTATTGGATATGGTTCGATCCATGATGAGTAATGCTGAGTTACCTCTTTCATTCTGGGGACTTGCGCTAAGTACAGCGGCATACTTACTGAATCAGGTTCCGTCTAAATCTGTGCCTAAGACTCCATTTGAAATATGGAGTGGTAAGAAACCATATCTCGAACGAATTAAGATATGGGGTTGTCCGGCCTATGTAAAAGTACAAAAACCGGACAAGCTTGAGGCACGGTCAGTTTTATGCAAGTTTGTGGGATATCCTAGAAATTCTCTGGGATATCTATTCTACCACACTGAGGAACAGAAGGTGTTCGTTGCTCGCCGCGCCACCTTTTTAGAGTGGCAATTTCTTGCAAAAGAAATAAGTGGGAGCACGGTAGAACTGGATGAAATATCTGATCCACAAACTCAAACTGAGGATTTAGCAGAACCAGAAAATTCAATAAACCCAAACGAACCTCAGCCACTCCGCAGATCTGGTAGGATTTCTCATCCGCCCGAGAGATACTACGGTTTTCTCATTGACGGGGATCGAGAGGATTGCATCTTGGAAGAAGATGACCCTACCAGTTTCAGGCAGGCCATTATCAGTAGGGACTCTGATAAGTGGCAGGAAGCAATGCAATCCGAAATGGAGTCCATGTACGCCAATAAAGTGTGGACCTTGGATATTGCTCCACCTGGGGTAAAACCCGTTGGATGCAAATGGATCTACAAAAGGAAACTTGGTGTAGATGGGCAGGTGGAAACCTATAAGGCTAGACTCGTTGCAAAAGGTTTTCGTCAAAGACCTGGTTTGGACTATGATGAAACTTTTTCTCTGGTGGCTATGCTCAAATCCATTCGGATCCTACTTGCCATTGCTGCCTTCCATGACTATGAAATCTGGCAGATGGATGTTAAAACGGCTTTCCTAAACGGTTGTTTGGAAGAGTGCGTTTACATGGATCAACCAGAAGATTTCGTAGACAGTGGGAGCAGCGGGAAGGTGTGCAAGTTGCTTAAATCCATTTATGAATTAAAGCAGGCATCGCGGAGCTGGAACATCTGTTTTGATGAGGCAATCAAGGAATTTGATTTCATCAAGAACGAAGATGAACCCTGTGTTTATAAGAAGATTGTAGGACGAACTGTCGTATTCCTAGTCTTGTACATGGACGACATTCTTTTGATAGGAAATGACATTCCTATGCTACAATCGGTCAAGATATTTTTGTCACAAAGGTTCTCCATGAAGGACCTGGGTGATGCCTCGTACATTCTGGGGATCAAGATCTATAGAGATAGATCCAAGAGACTACTGGGACTTTCGCAGTCCAGGTATATAGAGACCGTACTAAAGAGATTTAGTATGGAGGGTTCCAAGCGCGGTAACATACCCGCAATGCACGGAATTACCCTCTCCAAGAAGATGTCTCCTAAGACTGACGAGGAGAGGGTTCGCATGAGCACTATACCCTACGCTTCGGCGGTAGGATCTATAATGTATGCGATGCTATGTACAAGACCAGATGTAGCTTATGCGCTGAGCACGGTAAGCCGGTATCAGTCAGACCTAGGTGAGGACCACTGGACAGCAGTGAAGAACATTCTCAAGTACCTGAGAAGGACTAAGGAGATGTTCCTGGTTTACGGTAATGGAGACCTCAGGGTCGAGTCCTTTACCGATTCAAGCTTCCAGAGTGACAAAGATGACAGCAAGTCTGTCTCGGGTTTTGTGTTTACCCTCAACGGAGGGGCGGTATGTTGGAGGAGTTCCAAACAGGATACCGTCGCAGACTCGACGATGGAGGCTGAATACATTGCTGTAAGCGATGCCGCAAAAGAGGCGGTCTGGATGAAGAAGTTCATTAGAGAACTTCAGGTGGTTCCGTCCATTGTTGACCCAATACCTTTGTATTGCGATAATAATGGGGCTATAGATTTAGCGAAGGAACCAAGGTCCCATCAGAAATCCAGGCACATCTTAAGGCGGTATCACCTGATCAGGGAGATCATTGATCGCCAGGAGATCGAGGTGCAGAGAGTGGACACAAAGGACAACACAGCGGACCCATTCATGAAGGCCTTACCCCAGACTCAGTTCGAGTGACTGATCGAAATGATAGGTCTTCGATACGCCAGTACATGGCCTTAGTGCAAGTGGGAGATTGTTAGTGTATATGCCCTAGAGGCCATTACTTTATCATACTAGTATGTATATTACTTGATGGAAGCTTGGGATATTCACAGTTGTACAGACAATCTTGCTAGATATAGTAGTATGCTACTTGGTTTGTCACTGCTTTAATGTGTACATGTGTGTTTATTTATATCACCTATACGCATTAGTAGAGCCCTTAGGATCTTTGCTTGATTACTGGCGTTGTGTGGCGATCACACTCGTGGGGGCTGGGTAATCCACAAGCACATCCTTATACACATCCCTAGTCGTGGGATTATCGAGATAGGGCATCGATACTCCGGAGTAGACTAGCGCATGCGCTTCTCATCCCAGCATAGGAGACGGTCTGTCCCACAGCCGTCAGTACGTCATACTTGAGATAGTATGCGGGTGCTCGTTAGGTTACGAGTACACTGGACAGGACTCGTCGGGAACTGATGGTTGGTATTATACCTATCGTCAGTTATCAGTTCCCAGGTGACATGAGTATAGCTTAGTCCGCTGACTTGACACTGTCACTTCGCCTCGAGTGTGTTCCCACTGTTCTTTGATTACTACCCTACCACGGCTCTACTGAGTCATGCAAACAGGTAGTTGTTGGGAGCAGTCCCGAAGCATTTGGAAGCAGTGATAGTTAGACAGGATTCGTCTCTCCCGGTATTGGGGGTTGACATCGCTCTGTGTCTAGGAGAGCCATTACACGAGTAGTCCCTGGCCAGGGCAAGCGAGATATACTGGTAGGTTTCCAGTGTTATCTCAGGGTGTTCTGGGCTTCACTCCGACACGACTTGTACCGCTATTAGGGGACTGACGTTTACCGCCCCCTAGGCCCGCCATGCGATGTATCAGACGAACAGACCGGACTGTACGGAGATTGTCACATACAGGCTCAGTAGGAGTTCGGATGGGTTTACCTCATCGGCCTTCTTATCGACATCTACCTGGGGACCGTTACGTACAGCTAGTGCCGCTTGCGGTCTGTGGTTAAACCCACTGCCAGCGTAGTGTCGAGTCTTTAGAGTCCCACACAGAGAGTTTCCCTGCACTGAGCGAAACGTGTAGAGGCCGTATGGTTTTACGGCAGGGCTGCGATCACTTACGTACACTTGTGTGCGTGTAGTGTTCGGGCAGGCAGTACTAGTAGGCTTTGGTTTAAGCCGGATCCTAGTATTGCACGGATGGATTTGTTTTGTCTTCTGTGCATCCGCATTCTACGGAATGCGGATGCAGGTGTGTATGCACAGTTTTCCGGAGCGATGAAGGAGGAGGTGCCTCATCAGGGTTTTGGCAGTTGGTTCGGCCAAAACCGTTATGTGGCAGACTCATTAGGGTTTTGACAGTTCGTTTGGTCAAAACCATTATGAGCCGCGGACATCATTCACTAATCCTTTTATTGATAATTTTATGATGGCTAATTGCATTGACCATTTGACCCCGTTGACCTCTCTTGACTTTGTTGACCGGTTGACCGTGTTGACCATTGACTTTCAAAAGGGATCTACACTCTTCTTTTCTTTTTCTTTTTCTTTTGGATTATGATAATGGTCATTTCAATGTAGCCATCAACTTTATCTTGATAGGATTTGTAATGATGGTTTTAGTGCATTATTGCAACCATTGTTACTTTTCTTTAGTTCATAATTTTCTTTCTCATTCTCTCTCTTGCCTTTTCAAGTGAGAAGAAAAAGAAATGAACCATGGTTGCTAGCTCCTCCTTCTTCTTTCTCCTCTTGATTCATCTTTTGATCTCATGTGTTGAGAGATAAAGATCCTACAAAGACAAAACCATTCATCTACCACTTCTACACAACCTAGGGCTTCTAGATTAGCAATCTTTTTGCCCTAGTTACCTCGGCTCGAGGTGGAGCTCGGTGTACATCTCTCGGGTGGATCGTCTTCGACTCAAGGAGGCCGCGGAGGTGACCAAAGTCCGGATCAAGCCTCGGAGCAAGCAAGAAGAAAAACAACAAGAAGAGAAGGAGTTCAAGTTGAGGTATAACCCCTAACCGAGTGGATAAATCTCTAGTTAGGATGCTAGTGTATTGTTTAGCAAAGATCCGGCTTTTACGGTCCATGTTGCCATGTTCAGAAAAAATTTTGTTTTACCGTTTCCGCAACCCCGAAAGTACCGGGAGAGGTAACGTGGACCTAACAAACCCATCCGAACTCCTACTGAGCCTGTATGTGACAATCTCCATACAGTCCGGTCTGTTCGTCTGATACATCGCATGGCGGGCCTAGGGGGTGGTGAACGTCAGTCCCCTAATAGCGGTACAAGTCGTGTCGGAGTGTAGCCCAGAACACCCTGAGATAACACTGGAAACCTACCAGTATATCTCGCTTGCCCTGGCCAGGGACTACTTGTGTAATGGCTCTCCTAGACACAGCGCGATGTCAACCCCCAATACCGGGAGAGACGAATCCTATCTAACCGTCACTACCTCCAAGTGCTTCGGGACTGCACCCAACTACTACCTGTTTGCACGAATCCTTTGAGCCGTGGTAGGGTGGTAATCTAAGTGCAGTGGGAACACACTCGAGGCGAAGTGACAGTGTCAAGTCGGCGGACTAAGCTGTACTCATGTCACCTGGGAACTAATAACTGGCGATAGGTATAATACCAACCAACAGTTCCCGACGAGTCCTGTCCTGTGTACTCGTAACCTAACGAGCACCCGCATACTATCTCAAGTACGACGTACTGACGGCTATGGGACAGACCGTCTCCCCCGCTGGGATGAGAAGCGCATACGCTAGTCTACTCCGGAGTATCGATGCCCTGTCTCGATAGTCCTATGACTAGGGACCTGTATAAGGATGTGCTTATGGATTACCCAGCCCCCACGAGTATGACTGCCATCACAACGCTGGTAATCAAGCAAAGATCCTAAGGGCTCTACTAATATGTATAAGCGATATGCTAAAAGAAACACATGCACATATTGAAGTAGAAACAAACCAAGTAGCATACTACCATTTTGAGCAAGATTGTCTATACAACTGTGAATATCCAAAGCTTCCATTAAGTAATATACATGCTAGTATGATACAGTAATGGCCTCTAGGGCATATACACTAACAATCTCCCACTTGCACTAAGGCCATGTACTAGCGTATCGAAGACCTATCATCTCGATCAGCCGCTCGAACTGAGTCTGGGGTAGGGCTTTTGTGAGTGGATCTGCAGTGTTGTTCTTCGTATTTACTCTCTTCACCTCGATCTCCCTGATCAGGTGGTACCGCCTCAAAATGTGCCTGGACTTCTGATGGGACCTAGGTTCCTTCGCTAAAGCTATAGCGCCGTTGTTGTCGCAATACAGCGGTATTGGATCAACAATGGTAGGAACCACCTGAAGCTCCGTGAGGAACTTCTTCATCCAGACAGCTTCCTTTGCGGCATCGCAAGCAGCTATGTACTCCGCTTCCATGGTTGAGTCTGCAACGGTCTCCTGCTTGGAACTCTTCCAGCAAACCGCCCCTCCATTGAGGGTAAAGACATAACTCGACATAGACTTGGAGTCATCCTTGTCACTCTGGAAGCTGGAGTCAGCAAAGGTCTCGAGCTAGAGGTCTTTTCCGCCATACACCAAGAACATCTCCTTAGTCCTTCTCAGGTACTTGAGATTGTTCTTTACCGCTATCCAGTGTTTCTCCCCTGGGTTTGACTGATACCGGCTTACAATGCTTAATGCGTATGCTATATCTGGTCTGGTACATAACATCGCATACATTATAGAGCCTACCGCAGAAGCGTAGGGTATAATAGACATGTGATCCCTTTCCAAATCAGTCTTGGAAGACATCTCTTTGGAGAGGGTGATCCCGTGACAAGCCGGTAAATTACCACGCTTGGAATCTTCCATACTGAACCTTTTCAGTATGGTGTCGATGTACCTTGACTGTGAAAGTCCCAACATCCTCTTAGATCTATCACGATAGATCTGGATCCCCAGAATGTAGTTGGCATCGCCCAGGTCCTTCATGGAGAACCTCTGCGACAAGAATCCTTTGACTGACTGTAGCATAGGAATATCATTTCCTATTAGGAGAATGTCATCCACGTACAAGACGAGGAATACTACAGTTCTCCCTACAATCTTACTGTAAATGCATGGTTCATCTGGGTTTTTGATAAAGTCGAATTCCTTGAAGGTATCATCAAAGCAGATGTTCCAACTCCGCGATGCCTGCTTAAGTCCATAGATGGACTTTAGCAACTTGCACACTTTACCGCTGCTCCCACTCTGAATGAATCCCTCTGGCTAATCCATATAGACGCACTCTTCCAAATATCCATTTAGGAAAGCCGTCTTTACGTCCATCTGCCAGATTTCATAATCGTGGAAGGCAGCAATGGCAAGAAGGATCCGAATGGATTTCAGCATAGCCACTGGAGAAAAGGTCTCGTCATAGTCCAAACCAGGTCTTTGACGAAAACCCTTTGCAACAATTCTTGCTTTATAGGTCTCAACCTGCCCATCTACACCAATCTTCTTTCTGAAGATCTATTTGCAGCCTACGGGTTTTACCCCTTCTGGAGCAAAGTCCAAAGTCCAAACTTTGTTGGTGTACATGGACTCCATCTCGGCCCGCATTGCATCCAGCCATTTTACCGAGTCGCCGCTCTGAATGGCTTGCTGGAAGCTAGCAGGCTCACCATAATCCATAGTGCAATCCTCTCTATCCCCATCTATGAGAAAACCGTAGTATCTCTCGGGCGGATGAGACTGCCTACTACTCCTGCGGAGTGGCGCTGGGATGTCCGGTTCTCTTGAAACTTCTGGTTCTTCCAAGCTTTCAGTAATAGTTTGTGGTTCTGGAATTTCTTCCAGTTCTACTGCGCTCCCACTTATCTGATTTTCTAAAAATTCAGTTTCCAAGAAGTGGGCATGCTGAGAAACAAAAACCTTTTGTTCCTCTGCGGAATAGAAAAGATACCCCCTGGAGTTCTTTGGGTATCCCACAAACTTACATAGTACTGAGCGTGCCTCGAGCTTGTCCGCATGGTGCTTTTTTACAAAAGCTGGACATCCCCATGTCTTAAGATACTTGAGACAGGGTTTCTTCTCACTCCACATCTGATATGGGGTGGTAGGCACAGTCTTGGTTGGAGCCTTGTTCAAGAGATATGCAGCTGTTTCTAGCGCATAACCCCAGAAAGATCGCGGCAACTCAGCCTTACTCATCATGGAACGAACCATATCCAATAGGGTTCGATTCCACCTTTCCGATACACCGTTGTGTTGTGGTGTGTATGGAGGAGTAAGCTGAGAGAGAATTCCATTCTCTTTTAAGTAGCCCAGAAACTCGGCACTCAAGTATTCACCACCTCGATCAGATCTCAGTGTCTTGATACTTTTGCCTGTTTGTTTTTCAACTTCATTCTTGTATTCCCGAAATTTCTCAAAGGCCTCGGATTTGTGCTTCATCAAGAAAACATGCCCATACCTAAAGAAATCATCTGTGAAAGTAATGAAGTATGAATAACCACTTCGCGCATGTGTAGACATTGGACCACACACATCACTGTGTATGAGTCCCAAGAGCTCGCTCGCTCTTTCTCCGTGTCCAGTGAACGGAGTCTTTGTCATCTTTCCCATGAGACAAGATTCACAAGTGGCATAAGACTGATACTCAAACGGATTCAAGTATCCCTCTTTATGTAACTTTGTTAACCGTGTCTCATTAATGTGACCCAGTCTACAATACCATAAGAAAGCCTGATTTGTTTCCTGAGACTTTCTTTTAAGTGTGTTCTGGACACTGAAGATCTGAGCTTGATTCAATACGTATATTCCGTTTTGTAATGTAACTGACCCAATCAGAACTTGATTTAGGTGGATGTTGACTACATCGCTTACAAAAGTAAAATCATATCCTTCCTTAGAAATTAAGGATACAGATATGATATTACAAGTCGCACCTGGTACATAAAAACAGTTACGCAGAATCAATATCTGCCCAGTTGTCAGTCCTAGATGATATTTCCCTACGGATTCAGCATACATGCTCATTCCGTTAGCAACCCTGAGAGTCATATCACCTTTCCTGATAACCCTACGGTTTCTCAGATCCTGTAACGAATTACAGATATGAGATCCTGATCCGGTATCCAATAGCCAGGAAGTAGGGTTAACTGACATACAGTTCTCAATTACAAACACACCCGAAGCCGAAGCCACAACATGCTTCGAATTCTGGCTACTGGCTATACTAGCCCTGCAATCCTTCTGCCAATGTTCATTCCTGTAACAATAGGAACGTCTCTCTTTCACTATATCCATTCCCGAAACATCTGCCCTTCCCTTTCTTTCTACTTCCCTGGTTTCCTTCAGGGTAGTAGGTAGAGACTGTTGAACTAAGTCAGCATCTGACCCGTTCTTCAACGTGGTCTTCAGGTCCGTAAGCTCAAAAGAGCTGGTCTCTGTAAGGACGTTGCCCCCTACAGATGACCCGATAGCCAACCTCGCTGGAAGCAATTCGTTCGAGGTCTCATATCTTGCGATACGAGATTGCTCTCCATATAAATCTTTGTTATGGAGGAAGATAGAAACTAAGTCCATCTTCTCGTGCTGCCTCTGGTATGTACCATCAACTGAGGCTAACACGAGGCACTTGGCTTTCACACAGTCTTCTTCCGATGTCCTACGGATATCAATATCCGTGACAGGGGAAACTGGACCTGAGACGGCAGGGGTTGGATTAGTTAAGGGGTGTCCCAGCTTGTCTGGGCAATGGACATCTGGACAGACCTTTGCCAGTCATAACAGTCAGATTCAGTCATTTTATTATCTAGATGTAACCTAGGTGCGGTCACTGGGTCGCTGCAATTAAGAGAGAGAGAAGAAAACACTTAGCATGATGCTCTTGCAAGTTTAGATTGGTTTTTAATTTATCTAAACATGATGGCTCCCACTGTCTCTCGAATCCCTCCTCAAACCATAAAGGAAGAATTAGTCGGGATTAATCTCACCGTACAATACTTGCTTAACCGTTCAGCCAGGCCAGTGTCGGTACTTCGAGGGAGGTTTTCCAACGCTTTCGCGAAGTTCCTTAATTAAGTAACCTCTTTTCCCTGTGGGCGTAGCCCCGCTAACACCTTTCTAGACACCTACTAGGTTTATAGCATTGATCGTTAAGTGAGAAAGTTCCCGAGGAGTAGCATATACTCACAGTAGGATCGGGATCCAAATATCATCGCGTGACAAAACTGAAGGAATCCTACCAGAATCATCACACTCCAAATGGTATGCAGCGCTAGCAAGTTTCAGTACTTTTGAAACTCCCGATGTGGATTTTTTCCCCATGCTCTTATGACCTTGACGAAGGTCAACAAATCATAAGTCACATGTCAAGTTCTACCCGTCATTGTCCAGGTTAATTTGAACCTACCCGTACATACCCTTGACGAAGGTCAACAAGGTAATACGACTGTCCCAAACCAACGCATCTATCTATGCTATATATGAACACCCAACAGCTACCAATCACTATGCCTTGACGAAGGTCAACAAACATAGCTTGAATACTATTGAATATCCATACGAAATGACGGAGGGCTACGAATGGTTTTGGCAAAACCGTGAACGTAGTGAACATAATATAATCGATGGAACGAGATAGCTTTTAAAAGGAGTGGCTCGAGCTCCGCGTTTAAAAAGCTGGTTTTTGAAAAGAATCGAGTGGTTTTGAAAGTGTTCCAACGACTTTTACTTGGTTTATTTTCTTGCATTAATTCCAATGCGTCCCATCATTTAATCCTACCATTGCAGAAAACAACCAAAATATGGCGTACGCTTATGCCATCCGCATTCGCCACGGAGCCCCGTCATCACCCGTTAGGTTACTTAACTAACGACAGAGCGGGGTCTGGACTAGCGCGGATGCAAAACATAAGCAACACCTAAATAGATATCATATATAGATATATAGCAATGATAGCCAATCCAGATCACAGATGAACACTTTGGATATACTAGGAACCCGCGATTCGTTCGAGCCTGCAACGAAAAGCGGATTACACGGTCGCGATGAATAGCCAAACCCCACCCTAGACCCCTACGGGTGCGGCAAAATACCCGCCAAGTACCCGAAGCGAAGCAACCTCCCTCAACACCGTGAGTAGGCCACTCGGCACTTCGAGATACCCGGTAGTTTGTGCACCCCACCTTGGGTCTATCCTAGGAGCAAAAACAGTAAAAAGAAATTATACAATGACGGCTACAACCCCGACCCAGTTGTGCGGCCATACAAATAATATTACATCAATTTACAAATTTTACAATGAATGAAAGAAAAAGAAACTCTCATCTCACATCCACCCCGGCTATTCATCCGCGACAATCCAACGAGTTCATATACACAAACCATCAGCATTACAGATCACAGATATGTATAACCCCCACTAATCGACGTATAGCGATTAGCGAACGTTCAATACATATATCACATCACAGAAAATATTCATTAGCCAAAGTGTACGGAATATCGATCAAAATACGAATTTGTAACCACCCCAAAAAGTCAATTTCTTCTCTGGAAAATCTGGGTAGAAACAACATGTATTAAAAATCCCAAAACAACACAGTAAGAACACTGCAGCAAAACGGAGTCGCGATCGAGTCAACTCGGCCGCGGATCCACGGCCAAACCCATGGTTTGGCCGCGTTTCCGCGGTGAGTTGGCCGAGTCAGAGGCTCAGTTTTGCTGTGTGTTCTATAAAAACCCTGAGACGATTTTTCATGTATGTCAAATAATTTTTTGAACAGTATAAAAAATCGACAGAAAGTTGGTTTTTGTCGGATGTATTTTGTGACTTTTTTCCGATCGATATTCTAAATACTTTGCTAACTTGCTAGTTTATGTTTAGCTAGGCTCTGATACCACTGTAAGTCCACGTTGCTCACCCCGGTTCTTACGGGGAGGCGGAAACGGCGAAAAACAATTATTTAGCACAAGGCAACATGGACTAAAAGCCGGATCTTTGCTAAACTAGAAACTAACAAACTACTAGAGGCTTTAACTACTATGCCGTAGAAATTATACCTCACGAAACCGGTCCTTTGGGTCTTCATTCCGCTGTCCCGCTCGTCCGTCCAAGCTCCAAGGAATGATCCGGATCTAGGTCACCTCCCCGGCCTCCTTAAGTCGAAGACGATCCACCCGAGAGTTGTACACCGAGCTCCACCTCGAGCCGAGGCAACTAGGGCAACGAAATCGCTAGTCTAGATGCCCTAGGTTGTGTAGAAGAGAAAGATGGAAGTGTTTGTCTATTTGGATTCTTTTTCTCTCAACACATGAGATCAAAACAATTTATCAAGAGGAGGAAGAAGGAGGAGATCAAGCAACCATGGAGCTTTTCTTTTCTTCTCACTTTCAAGAGAGAGAATGAGAAAAAATAATGAAAATGATTAACTAAAGAAAATGAACCATGGTTGCAATAATACACAAAAACCATCATTACTAATCCTATCATGATAAAGTTGATGGCACTAATGACTTGACCATTTTCATAACTCAAGAAATAAAAAGAAAACCAAAGAAGAGTGTAGACCTCTCATGAAGGTCAATGGTCAACTCCGGTAAACGGGTCAACAAAGTCAAGAGAGGTCAAGGTAGTCAAATGGTCAATGCAATTAGCCATCACTAAACTATCACTAAAAGGATTAGTAAACAATGTCTCCGGCTCATAATGGTTTTGACCAAACGAATTGTCAAAACCCTAATGAGTCTGCCACATAACGGTTTTGGCCGAACCAACTGCCAAAACCCTAATGGGGCACCTCCTCCTTTATCGCTCCTCAAAACTGTGCATACACACCCGCATCCGCATTCCGTAGAATGGGAATGCACAGAAGACAAATCAAATCCATCCGTGCAATACTAGGATCCGGCTTAAACCAAAGCCCACTAGTATTGCCTGCCCGAACAGCATACGCACACAAGTGCACGTAAGTGATCGTAGCCCTGCCGTAAAACCATACGGCCTCTACACGTTTCGCTCAGTGCAGGGAAACTCTCTGTGTGGGACTCTAAAGACTCGACACTACGCTGGCAGTGGGTTTAACCACAGACCGCAAGCGGCACTAGCTGTACGTAACGGTCCCCAGGTAGATGTCGATAAGAAGGCCGATGAGGTAAACCCATCCGAACTCCTACTGAGCCTGTATGTGACAATCTCCGTACAGTCCGGTCTGTTCGTCTGATACATCGCATGGCGGGCCTAGGGGGGTGGTGAACGTCAGTCCCCTAATAGCGGTACAAGTCATGTCGGAGTATAGCCCAGAACACCCTGAGATAATACTGGAAACCTACCAGTATATCTCGCTTTCCCTGGCCAGGGACTACTTGTGTAATGGCTCTCCTAGACACAGCGCGATGTCAACCCCCAATACCGGGAGAGACGAATCCTGTCTAACCGTCACTGCCTCCAAGTGCTTCGGGACTGCACCCAACTACTACCTGTTTGCACGACTCCTTTGAGCCGTGGTAGGGTAGTAATATAAGTACAGTGGGAACACACTCGAGGCGAAGTGACAGTGTCAAGTCGGCGGACTAAGCTGTACTCATGTCACCTGGGAACTGATAACTGACGATAGGTATAATACCAACCAACAGTTCCCGACGAGTCCTGTCCAGTGTACTCGTAACCTAACGAGCACCCGCATACTATCTCAAGTACGACGTACTGACGGCTGTGGGACAGACCGTCTCCCCCGCTGGGATGAGAAGCGCATACGCTAGTCTACTCTGGAGTATCGATGCCTTGTCTCGATAGTCCTACGACTAGGGACCTGTATAAGGATGTGCTTATGGATTACCCAGCCCCCACGAGTATGACTGCCATCACAACGCTGGTAATCAAGCAAAGATCCTAAGGGCTCTACTAATATGTATAAGCGATATGCTAAAAGAAACACATGCACATATTGAAGTAGAAACAAACCAAGTAGCATACTACCATTTTGAGCAAGATTGTCTATACAACTGTGAATATCCCAAGCTTCCATCAAGTAATATACATGCTAGTATGATACAGTAATGGCCTCTAGGGCATATACACTAACATATGCTTCAATATTCTACACTTGAGCCTTCTTCATACTTAGCTCATTTCTTCACTAGGTTTTCCTCAAGTCCCCTTCTTCTTCCTCTAGCCTTTTATGTCTCATGTGTTGAGAAACCTAAGGCTATAAGTGACATACTAATCCATCTACACTCTCTACATCATCTAGTCCATCTAGTTTAGCAAACTAGATGCCCTAGTTACCTCGGATTTGAGGTTGGAGCTCAGACTATAAACTCTCGGGTGGATCGTCTTTGACTCAAGGAGGCCGATGAGGAAGCATCGATATGTTACGATCCTCGGAGCTTATGACAAGGTGGAGAACAGCAATGAAGACCCGAAGGACATGTAACGTGAGGTATAAACTTCTTTCCGAGTAGTTAACCTCATATTAGTTTGCTAGTTGTGGTTTAGTATCGATCCTGGAGTTCAAGTCGGTGTTGCGACACCCGTAAAAATCATTTTTTACGTATTCCGCCTCCCCGTGAGCCCGCGGGGTGCGCGACATCGACTTACATAATAATCATCACAGATCATCAACGTAAGTAAATTTGCGTATTTCTAATTTGGTCGATATATAGCAACGACATTAGGGATACACATATTACACTTACGGTCGCAGAAAAGAAATGTAAAACTACAACAGTTGGAATCCGCACTTATCCTTCGACATCATAAATCAGGAATATCTCATATTCCGGATTTCATGCCCAACCTCATAAATCTTACATTTAATTCTCGTACTGAAAACACCTTTTCAAAAAGAAGAAGGGTAATTCAACAAGATTCCCGATTATCAATGAGACTGAAATATTAGATTTACAAAAAACCAATTAATTTTTTTCAAAACTAATTAGTGTAGATTCCAAATATTGTATCACACATAGTAACCGTCTAGATGACATTAAACATTTCGATCGATATCAAAAATTTCATCAAACCATAGAGACCTTAATACCTTGAGCCTCAACAAAAATATCCAGAAAGTCACAAGTATCAATATGGAGCAGCACTGAAAAAATGAAACCCTAAATCCCCTAATATGCGGTGGAACCGTGGATAAACCTAGGGTTATGCCGCGGTTCCGCGGCCATAATTGGGAATTGGGTCTTCGAATTTCATGGGGTTCCATAGATTTACATGCACGATTTTTTGAATATTTTTATTCTGCAAAATACCAACTTTTGGAAAAATGTACAGAAACCGTGAAAAATCCTTATTTTGATTTCGATCGAACACTTTTAATGTCGTCTAAACTATCCTAAAGCTCTAGCTTGTCTCTGATACCATGTTGGTGTGTCTTAGCATCTCTACTAGGGTTTAAACAACAATATATGGTGTATTTTTAAAAAAATTAGATAGCTAAAGCACACAAGCCATGAATCGAACTAGAGATTAGGGTAAGTATCATATACAAAGTAGTGACTAACACTAAGGGAAAGAAAACTACAACCTTTGTAGACCACTCCTTCTCTTCTATAGCTCCGTGTAGTAGTCCTTGGGCTTCTTGGCTCTATTCGAAGGTTGGAACAATTCTGCTTGTAGCCTTCGAAGTCCACGATGATCCACCAGGGAGTTCCTTACACTCAAGCTCTTGCTTCACTTAACCTAAGCATAGGTGAGACAAACAACCTATATAAGTGTGCTAGACTAATATAGATTGATGAAGTGGGTTATTTCTCACTAAAAATCCTTTCTTTTTTTTTCTCTTTTACTCACTAGGAAAAAGATAGAGAGCTATAGGAAGAAGATGAAGAAATGGTTAGGCTTGAGATAATAATTCATCTAAGAGAGAGAGTCACACTCACTCAATAATTATGAGCCATGGAAAATATCTTAGATATTTTATGAGAGTGAGTTAGTGGAAGGATTAAAATAATGAACCATGGTTAGTGGGATATTTTAAGAAAAGTGTAGAACCATGACTTCATTATTCAATTTCCATTTTCTCAAAATCCTTAAACATCTAATATACTTCCATGTGAGTATTGCATAGCCATGTCCAATGTATCATCCACCATGAAACATGCACACATGTATATATATGTATATAAATCCATATAAATATATATACATACATGCACACATAAAGAAAGGAATTACTAATGAGCAATTAGTCATTATATTAAATCAACACTTGATTTAATAATCCGGTCATATCATATATAACCCGACAAATAGAAAATGCCAGATTAAAATACGGTATCATATACTCGTATTTAATCAAGCTCCCGCACATATCTCCATATGTGCCCCACTTCGTTTCGCCTGAGCTCGGAAACCCCTATGTGGGACTCTAAGACTCGTCAATACGCTAGCAGTAGGCAGTGATCATATCAGATACCTACAAACCGTCAGCGGTACTAGCTGCACGTAACGGCTACTCAGGTATTGAGCAAACATAAGAACAACAAGCGAACTTGTCCAAAATCCCGTAGAGCCAACCAGCAACACTTACCGTACAGTCCGGTCTCTTTGTCTGATATGTTGCATATTGAGTCTATGGATGGTATCGTCGACCCTAATAACTCAATAAGTCATGCCGATGTATGGCCTATAACAGGTCGAGAAACTACTGATAACACTTATCAGTAAATCTCATCAGCCCTTGCCAGGGACTTCCAGTTATAACCAATCGCGCATAGTACAACATCAAATCCCAATACCGGGAGAGACGAAACCCCTCCCATCGCTCATTGCCTCCATGTGTCTCGGGAATTTATCTAAAAGCCACTTATTTGCACGAATCAGTAGAGCCATGGTAGGGTGGAAATCAAACCACAGTGGGAGAACACACAAGACACTATGACGATCTCGGGTCTACAGACTAACCTGTACAAGTGTCACCTGAGAACTGCTATTCGACGATAGATATAATACCATATAGGAGTTCTCGGCGAGTCTGTTCAGTGTACCCAGTCTCCAATGAGCACATGTATACAATTTTTGATGTCAAACACCAACGGATATGGGATCATCCATCGCCCCCTCAACTGGGTCAAGAAACGTATATGCTAGTCTACTCTGGAATATCGATGCACCGTCTCGATATACCCACGACCAGGAACAATTAAGGATATGCTTATAGACTACACATGCCCCCTTGTATGATCTGCATCATAATCATGGTAGTCAAGCTGATATCCTAAGGGCTTTATCAACATGTAACAAATGAACAGTATACACAATCAAGTGAACATGTTAAGATAAAGAGCAACCAGATAGCATACTATCATGTCGAGCAAGAAAGTTCTCTATATATACATGTCCAAGCGTCCACTATACAAATAATAGCCTCTACAGCATACATATATCCAACAGCTCACACACGCATCATCGGTAATTGCCATGCTATGTACACAGATAGAACTCGCTACTCTACCGCATCATACTATACTTGTTAACTTGTTAGATTCTATTAGTACTTTCTTTACAATGTTATACGATATGCTCATATGAACGCGCTTGCCATGCATTACAGTATTGTTCTATACCTGTACTTATTATTCCGTTATTACCATATTCTTATGAGATTCTATTTTCATAAGATTTCTGGATTTGAGATACCGTAGATATTATTTAAAAACTTGTGAATGTTTTAAAAATGCGGTTTTCTCTTGATATGATATTTCGGTGTCCACCATGAGTTTTCTCGGTTCCGAGCCATGATTATTATCCGAATCGAAACACGGGGAGAAACCGATTGCGGATACATGGTGGACCCGGTATGGTACCCCGGGGCTAGAAGGTCATATAGAAAAGCATTGAGCCCGGCTTGGGAACACTACCTACCGGTGACAGTATTGGACACGGCGGATATCCAGAAAATATCGAATGGAGTGATACGAGACAGATGGATATGAGTACCGATCTGATTAGACGGTGCCTGAGATATGAGGGCCGATCTGATGAGACTGCGCTTGAGATATGAAGATTTACGTGTCGATACAGGACACGGGATTTATGATGGTTTCGAGTGTCATTGATGGACACTCATCATATGATACACACACACACACATGATATGGATGACATGGTACCACATTTTGATACGGGCACGATATTAAATTTATATATATATATATATATATATATATACACACACACACACACATACATGTTCACCTTCGATACCACATGGTATGATATTATTATTATTACAGTATGACCTGGGTCGATCGTTATGCATTCGATTTCTACCTGATGATGTCTTCTACTCATTAGTTGGTAACTCACCCCCATTGTGCCATAGTTTTCTTGCAGGATCGACCGTTCGGACCAGTAGCGGCTTGCTGGCACATTCTTCTTTTGGGTGATTTACTTGGTAAGTGGGTTACACTACAAATCATAACCACCATTGTATATTTTATATTCATTATATCTAGTTAAAAGCTCCATCAACCAGACTATGTATATTGAATACTTAGAGATCAGTCGTATATTCTTTGGACTTAGTGACGAGACTTGTATGTTATGTGGATATAGTTGATTTGATGATATTTTGGTTTTCTTTATTCTTTTCTAAGTTGATCTTCGTCTTTGGTGTTGTATATTTACTTGCATGGTTATATTTCTGCCAATTGGCGAAGAGCTAGCTCCCACTTGGGGATGCCAATATTATTATGGTTTATATACTGGTTTTGATCAAAATTTACAAAGGAGGTGCTGCCTAAATTTCAACTGACGAAAATGTTTTCAAATTATAGTATATAATCCACTTGTATTTCTACGAATCTTTTTTATACTTTAAAGAAATAACTTGATTTTATCGATACCCTTTTTCAAAACTTCACCTCCACTATTTTACTTTAAAAGGTTTGGATTCCTGGTTTTCGACTTACTTGGGTTACGGTGGGGTCATATAGACTTCACGTGATTCAAGCGCCGGTCATATGCCATTTCCAGGGCATGACAAAGTTGGTATTAGAGTGTTAAGTTTAACCTTTGTTCGAGTCTAGGTTTGACTATTCGGAGTCTAGAGCGTATATTTCGGAATCTAGGCTTGACCTTACGAAACTTAGACTTAACCGAGGGGGTATTAGGCCTGAACTTTCATTATGTATCTTGACCTTGGTTGATAGAGTAGGTAACTCAAGTTGAGTAACGTACCGTATGTATGTTCCGCGGCATACTTACGATAAGCTGCTCCGCTTAAGTAACCTTAGGATGTACATATCTTGAGATCCGTTATTATTTTCGTTCTTATGATCTATCCTCATCGATATTTGCTTGCGGTTCCTGTCACCGTGTCTACACGAGCTGAGAGAGCTACGGCTAGAGATGCGGTCAGAGCGAGCTCATCAGGGACAAGGACTGACTAGGATGTTATTCCAGTGACACAGGAACAGATTGATTTCTCGTTTATGCTAGGATTTCTCATTTGAGATGAGCGTTCGGGATCTGCACCAGATGGTCAGACCTTTTCTTGAGGCCAGCTAGATCTAGAGGACTGTTGACGTACATCCTACTCCAGAGATCATTGTGTTGTCTGCCGTGCAGACGGATGTACTAGCTGTTGCTAAGATTGACGAGATATCGCTTCCAGAGCCCACGAAGCTGAAGCCATATGAGTTTACAGGCAGGGATGTGACAGAGAGTCCTTAATCATTCCTGGATAGAATGACTAGAATATTTCATTCGTTTGGATGCCCCGATGTGAGATCAATGAGTCGGCTAATTTCAGTTGGAGGGGCTTGCTTAGACCTGGTGTAAGTCGATCGAGAAAAGACAAGCATTGCGTATTCCTCTATTGGAATGGACGAGTTCTTAAGGATGCATTTCGCCATATTTCTTCTACAGAGTGTTGCAGATGCCCGAATTCGTAGTATAAGTCTTATGTAAGACTCTGGATATGACAGTAGCCAAATATGAATTGCAGTCTACGCGGCTACAAAGATGTGATCCCGATTTGGTCGATACTGAAGAATGGTGGATTAAGAGATTCATTCAAGATATCAATAAGTTGTTCCTCTCTATTGATGCCAGAGATTTGATACGTACGCAGAGGCGTTGGATATGGCCACATTCCCAAAGGAAAGTCATGATGAGATTGCAGCTGTCCAGAAACGGAAGCGGATTAATTAAGAGTGCCAACTTCCAGGTGGTTCGGCAGAGATGATATCGGAAGAAACCGTGGTGGATTCTTTTCAGGATACTGCGGCGATAAAGATTTACACCCAGGATCGGCTGTATGGCACGTATTCAGAGGGCCAGATGCTGCCGTCATTGACGTGCTATTTTGCGAGTGGCCAAGTTGATTGGCCAGGAAAGTTCGGAGAGGCGTCAGAGAAGGAATGTTTCCGTCGCTACTCCTAACCAGGTTGTCGAGCAAGGAAGTCGTAGAATTTGTGATCCATAGAGAGAACAAGGACCTAGGGACAGAAGATGCCGGACCGTGGGCAGAAGGCAAGTAGAAATTCTTGCTCTGCCAGCTCCGGATGCACCGACACCTTTCGAAATTGAAGGAGATGCATCTCAATGTCATTTGTTTTTTATTTGTGATTTGGTAATTCGAGTATCACGTTTAGTCGTTTTGATTCTTGTGTTTTTATGATTGTTTTTTATGATTGAGATTTTCGTGCACCATAGCTGCATCTGTTAGATATTTTCTTTGTGCACACATGTTGCACTTGACTTATGTTTTTATACATCCATTACATGTGATTTACGTTTTTGTGCAAATCCATTGCACTCGATATTGTTTTGTACACCCAGTTGAACATATTTATGATTACGTGTATCTCGATACACTTGATTTTGATTTCGTGCACGCTGTATGCATCTGATTTTGACTTGTGCACTTGATATTGTTTGCATGCACTTTTGATGCATTGATATGGTTTTTGTGCATGCCAGTTGCGCTAGATTTATGTTTTCGTGCACCTAGTTGCACTTGAAATCGATTTCCGTGCACCTTATTGCACTAGATACTTTTGTGAGACCTGATGCACTTGATTTAGATTTTCGCACACACTCAGCGCACTTGATGTGGTTTTGTACACATTTGATGCACTTGATTGAGATTTTCATGCACTCTAAATACACTTGATATTGTTGTTGTGCACACCCGTTGCACATGACAGATCCTTTCGTACACACCCGTTGCACTTGACAGATACTTTCGTACACACCTGTGCACTCGATTTTCGTTTTCGTGCACATTCGTTGCACTTAGTTTTGACTTTGATTTCCGTGCGCACCAGATCATGTGGATTTATTTTCATGTACACCTATTGAGATTGATTTCCTTTCGAGCATCGTGATTTTATGATATATATATATATATATATATATATATATATATATATATATATACTATTTTATATATAGTAGCAGAGCAAAACTGGTTTAAGGATAGTACCTGAGTGTTTTTGCATGCATCGATATTTACTGGAGAGGTTTTCAAAAGGAGTTACAGTCTCATTATTTTCTCAACGTGTCGGTGAGCGACACAAGAATTTATAAAAAGGAAACCCTTCTAAATCATTTTCAAAAAGGCAGGACGTATATCTTAAGTGAAACATGTGTGTGTGTATTTCTTTACAAAAAGAACGTCCGCTACTTGTACCGTGATATACGCATCACACGGCGATTTGAAAAGGACTTTTCATACATTTTTAGTTATTTTAATTATTTTATAAGGATGCGTACTTTATATGTATTGTAGTTGTGATTATATTGTACTTGATTTAAACAGTAGATTTCGCAACTTGCATTTTCATCAAAAGTCATATGATTTGCATGACACTTGACAGAGTTTCGATTATTAAGTTTTGCACTCGTTTTCATGCGCGCGTGTTGCGCTATGATATTTCTAGCTTATCCGTGAATTCGGCGCCCCATGGATTTGATTTGATTTACTGAAATGTTTTAAGATTTAGGGGGTTTAAATTTGAATCTGGGGACCGAATTTATTTAAGGGGGGAAGATTTTAACATTTCAAAAAAATAGAAAATATTATTTTGGAATTTAAATAATAAAACAATAAATTTCACGGATATTATACGAATATAGATTTGAGTTTTAGTAGAATGGTATAATTATATACCTATATTTTTGGAAAATAATTGAAATTTAAAATGAATTATCATTTATGAAAGCATTTATTTGATTTTGGCTTTTTATAAATTAATATATAATTATTTATATACAAGTTTAATGTCAAACTTGATTAATATTTTCCTAATAATGCATTACACCATGTCCATTTTGTTAACCATGTTTTAAAGTGTCATGACATGTTAAGTGCATGATAACATTTTCATTTTTGTTTTAACAATGGTTTTAAATTGTTATAAGAAAAGATAAGAAAACGAAAATGGAAAAAATGGAAAAGGTATGAAACATGGGGGACATGGAGGTATGGTCAAGAAGGAGAGTGTATAAGAGAGAGAATGAGAATTATGGTTGCACCATTTCATTTCTTCATCTCATTATTTTTATTCTTCCTCTCCTTCATCTCCTTCATCATCTTCACCTCCTCCACCACCCTTATTACCACCATGAAACCACCCCTAAAATCTTATCAAAACCACACAAAACCTTCACTAAAATTGTTTCTCACCTCATTTTACACATCATGGCATGATCAAGTTTGAGTTTTGAGTTTCTTTGGTCATCTAGGAATAGTTGTCCCACTTTAGGATAAATAAATTTTCTTGAGTTGCTTTTTGAAGTAAAAATCGCTGTTTAAATCTATTTTAGTTTAGTTTGCCTTCATAAATTGGTTAGAGTCGGTTTAGATGCTTTAAGTGCATGTTTTGAAAACTTTAGTTTTCTAGGGTGAGTTTTGGGAGATAAAATGAGTACTGGTAATATAGTAGGGGGTGTAGTGAGTGTTTACTGATCAATTAGTGACAGAATCCTTGACCTGGATGAGTTTAGAAGATTCAAAGATGAATTTAGAATTTTCCAATGTCGGTTTTGTTGAACTTGTGGTGATCAAATGGAATTTGGGACTACTTAGGTTCTCTAAAAATTAAATAGAGAATACTCTGAGATGTTTAGAGCAGTAAAAAGCCACTATAAAAGCCCGATCCCCTACCTTTTTATTATGGCCGCAAATTGAATCGTTTTAGCCGCAAATATCAGGTCAATTTTGGAGTTAGGCTCTGGGGTTTGTTCTGTAGCTCACTCGCTAGATAACTAAGACTACCCTATATGCTAAAAAGTCTAAAATCACCTTAAGAAAAATCTAGAGTTGTTTACTTGATTTCTGGCGATGTTTTGCGATATTTTGAAACTTGATTTTGGATAATTGTGTTTTGACTCGGTCGTTTGACGTTCGTACGTCGACGCCGGAGAGTGTTTTGTTGTTTTAGCACGCGTTGACCATAGGTTCTAACCTATGTGTCCTTCGCTCGTCCTATCGGTTTTTGGACATGGATTTTTATGCGTATTTGGTATGGATTTGATTGTAAATACGTTCACATGAACTTCCGAGACGACGAAGGAGGACAAGGCATCCGTTGGATTCGACTAGAGCGAGACGTTTGTAGGTGAGTAGATGTACATCTACGGGGAAAGTCGGGTGGATGACGTATAGCACCCCCACAACCGTAGAATTAGGATACACACACACATTAGTTATGTATACCTAGCTAATAGGAATTTCTAAAATACCATATGCGTTAGTAGTATACTTGTAGAATGACATACCTCTAGTACTATTTCTTAGCTTATGAGCTATATCTATCTATGTAAGTATATATACATATGATTACCCTATACGATATAAATTTAGACGTGACATAAGGATATGAGTCGATATGATTCGATATGACGTTGAGTCAATATGATTCGATATGATGATATGAGACGATGTGACATGATATGATCAGAGATGATATATTATGATATGAGATAAGATGATGTACGCGACGATAGATCCATACTATTTGATTTGATGATACCGTACGATGAATTATTCCGTACGTAATATGTTGAGGATAGATCGCCGACTTTTATTTCGACTCGAGAAAATCTTGTTTTAAATTCACACAGTAAATATTATATGATGTTTAGAGCCATACCTACTTTCAAAACTAATGAATCGTTACTTACATCTAAATGATAAGTTCAAGGTGACGCTACAACTTTTCAAATGGCATGTTCTTCAAAAAAATACCGTAGCCCCTATTTTCTAAAAACAACGTTTCGTACTATTTTAAACTATAACTGTATGTCTCATACGTAGTCGCGTATTTTATACTTATTCACGTTATGATTTCTTTATTCCGTTTACGCTCACATTTCGATTTCTTATTTCTGATTATGCCTGTGCTTCGATCATTTACAATATATACTGTGTTTCATACCTTTTTCTTTACATGACTTCGTTTACTAGGACACATGCACCATTACCGATAATTTACATGTTGCACATGTAAGTCCGTGTTGCCCACCCCGGTACTTACGGGGAGGCGGAAAACATAATAAAAAACGAATTTTTATTGACTTAGGCAACATGGACCAAGCTTGTGAGGATCTTTGCTAAACTAAAACTTGCTAACCCTAACTACAAAGTAGCTAAGTGATGGAAAGGTTATACCTTTGGTCTTTAGTCCTTCTCTCCTTGCTCGTCGGAATGGTAGAAGGGCCTCACCTTGCTAGTCTTCTTCCGTCAAAGAAAGATCCACTTGAAAGCCACCACCTTTAGCTTCAACTCCAAGCTAGGAGTAACTAGAGTGCAAGAAATGCTAAGACTTGAACCCTAGAAGTGAGTAGAGAAGATCAAGTGAAGGTTTTTCTCAAGCTTTTTGTTTCTCAACACATGAGAGGGAGAGAGCTTGAGGGAGAGGATGAGCAAGAGAGAGAAAAGATATGATAGAATGATAAATTAGTGAGCCATTCTCACTAATATGTGTGAGTTATTTTAATTGTATAATTAGCTTGAAAATTGTCATGGTAAATCATGAGGTGACCATTATCATTTCATTATTAATGCAAATTGCAAGAATCAAAGAGCATCTTCCAAATGAAATGATCATGGTCAAATTGTCAACTTGGTCAACAAGTCAACAAAGTCAAAGTGTCAACAACAACAACCATGCACAATAATTAAGCTAATTATCAATTAACAATAATACACACAAAAACAATAGGGTTAATAAAATGACAAAAGTCATTAACCCTAAACAAGGTCCTCTCCCTCAATCTCAAGCAACTGTGCATACGCACCCGCATTCGTGATCCGAGGAACACGAACACAATGAGAAAAACCAATCTCAAATCATATACTAGGATCCGGCTTAAACCAAAGCCCGCTAGTATAAACTGTCCGGACAGCAACCGTGCACAAGTGCGCGGATGCGAACGAACCCTGTCGCAAAACCATGCGACCTCTACTCGTTTTGCCTAAAGGCGAATAGCTCTCTGTGTGGGACTCTAAAGACTCGACACTACGCTGGCAGTGGGTTTAACCACAGACCGCAAGCGGCACTAGCTGTACGTAACGGTCCCCAGGTAGATGTCGATAAGAAGACTGACGAGGTTAACCCCATCTGCACTCCTACTGAGCCTGTATGTGACAATCTCCGTACAGTCCGGTCTGTTCGTCTGATACATCGCATGGCGGGCCTAGGGGGGGCGGTGAACGTCAGTCCCCTAATAGCGGTATAAGTCGTGTCGGAGTGAAGCCCAGAACACCCTGAGATAACACTGGAAACCTACCAGTATATCTCGCTTGCCCTGGCCAGGGACTACTCGTGTAATGGCTCTCCTAGACACAGCGCGATGTCAACCCCCAATACCGGGAGAGACGAATCCTGTCTAACCGTCACTGCCTCCAAGTGCTTCGGGACTGCACCCAAAAACTACCTGTTTGCACGACTCCTCTGAGCCGTGGTAGGGTAGTAATCAAAGTGCAGTGGGAACACACTCGAGGCGAAGTGACAGTGTCAAGTCAGCGGACTAAGCTGTACTCATGTCACCTGGGAACTGATAACTGACGATAGGTATATTACCAACCAACAGTTCCCGACGAGTCCTGTCCAGTGTACTCGTAACCTAACGAGCACCCGCATACTATCCCAAGTACGACGTACTAACGGCTGTGGGACAGACCGTCTCCCACACTGGGATGAGAAGCGCATACGCTAGTCTACTCCGGAGTATCGATGCCCTGTCTCGATAGTCCAACGACCAGGGACCAGTATAAGGATGTGCTTATAGATTACCCAGCTCCCACGAGTGCGAGCGCCATCACAACGCTGGTAATCAAGCAAAGATCCTAAGGGCTCTACTAATATGTATATCTGCAATATGCTAAAAGAAACACATGCACATATTAAAGCAGAGACAAACCAAGTAGCATACTACCATTTCGAGCAAGATTGTATATACAACTGTGAATATCCCAAGCTTCCATTAAGTAATATACAAACTAGTATGATACAGTAATGGCCTCTAGGGCATATACACTAACAATCTCCCACTTGCACTAAGGCCATGTACTGGCGTATCGAAGACCTATCATCTCGATCAGCCGCTCGAACTGAGTCTGGGGCAAGGCCTTGGTGAATGGATCTGCTGTGTTATCCTCTGATGCAACTCTCCGGACCTCGATCTCCTGGCGATCTACGATCTCCCTGATCAGGTGATACCGCCTTAACATGTGTCTGGATTTCTGATGGGACCTGGGTTCCTTCGCTAAAGCTATAGCCCCGTTGTTGTCGCAATACAGAGGTATTGGGTCAACAATGGACGGAACCACCTGAAGTTCTTTCAAGAACTTCCTCATCCAGACAGCTTCTTTTGCGGCATCAGATGCAGCGATGTATTCCGCTTCCATAGTCGAGTCAGCAACGGTTTCCTGTTTGGAGCTCTTCCAACACACCGCCCCTCCATTGAGGGTAAAGACAAAACCCGACATGGACTTGGAATCATCCTTGTCACTCTGGAAGCTGGAGTCAGCAAAGGCCTCAATCTGCAGGTCTTTTCCGCCATACACCAAGAACATCTCCTTAGTCCTTCTCAGGTACTTGAGAATGTTCTTTACTGCTATCCAATGTTTCTCCCCTGGGTTTGACTGATACCTGCTTACCACACTCAGTGCATAAGCCACATCCGGTCTGGTACACAATATCGCATACATTATAGAGCCTACCGCAGAAGCGTAGGGTATAATAGACATGCGATCCCTCTCCAAATCAGTCTTAGGAGACATCTCTTTGGAGAGGGTGATCCCGTGACAAGCCGGTAGATTACCGCGCTTGGAATCTTCCATACTGAATCTCTTCAGTATGGTGTCGATGTACCTGGACTGTGAGAGTCCTAATATCCTCTTGGATCTGTCACGGTAGATCCGGATACCCAGAATGTATGAGGCATCACCCAGGTCTTTCATGGAGAACCTTTGTGACAAGAACCCCTTGACAGATTGTAGCATAGGAATGTCATTTCCTATTAAGAGAATGTCATCCACGTATAAAACGAGGAATACTACAGTTCTCGCTACAAATCTACAATAGATGCATGGTTCATCTGGATTTTTGATAAAGCCAAATTCTTTGACCGTCTCATCAAAGCAGATGTTCCAACTCCGCGATGCCTGCTTGAGTCCATAAATGGACTTGAGCAACTTGCACACCTTTCCGCTGCTCCCACCCTGAATGAAACCCTCTGGCTGATCCATATAGACACACTCCTCTAAATGACCATTTAGAAAAGCTGTCTTTACGTCCATCTGCCAGATCTCATAATCGTGGAAAGCAGCGATGGCAAGAAGGATCCGAATGGATTTCAGCATAGCTACTGGAGAAAAGGTTTCGTCATAGTCCAAGCCAGGTCGCTGACGAAAACCCTTTGCTACCAGTCTAGCTTTATAGGTCTCAACCTGTCCATCTACACCAATCTTCCTTTTGAAGATCCACTTGCATCCTACGGGTTTCACCCCGTCTGGAGCAATGTCCAACGTCCATACTTTGTTGGTGTACATGGACTCCATCTCGGTCCGCATTGCATCCAGCCATTTTACCGAGTCGACGCTCTGAATGGCTTGCTGGAAGCTAGTAGGCTCATCACAATCCAGGATGCAATCCTCTCTATCCCCGTCAATGAGAAAACCGTAGTACCTCTCGGGCGGATGAGACTGCCTACTACTTCTGCGGAGTGGCATAGGAATGTCCTGTTCTTTTGAACCCTCTGGTTCTTCTAAGCTTTCAGTAATAGCTTGCGGTTCTGGAATTTCTTCCAGTTCTATCGCGCTCCCACTTAATTCTTTTTCTAAAAACTGATGTTCCAGAAAGTGGGCATTACAAGGACTTTTTGTTCCTCTGCGTAATAGAAAAGATACCCCCTGGAGTTCTTTGGGTATCCCACAAACTTGCACAGTACTGAGCGTGCCTCGAGCTTGTCCGTATGCTGCTTTTTGACATAAGCTGGACATCCCCAAATCTTCAAGTATTGAAGACAGGGTTTCTTCCCACTCCATAACTCATATGGTGTGGTAGGCACAGTCTTAGTGGGAACACGGTTCAAAAGATATGCAGCTGTTTCTAGTGCATATCCCCAGAACGATCGCGGTAACTCAGCGTTACTCATCATGGACCGTACCATATCCAATAGGGTCCGGTTCCGTCTCTCCGATACACCGTTATGTTGCGGAGTGTATGGAGGAGTAAGCTGAGAGAGAATTCCATTCTCTTTTAAGTAATTCAGGAATTCGGCACTTAAGTATTCTCCTCCTCGATCCGATCTTAGGATCTTGATACTTTTGCCGGTCTGGTTTTCTACTTCATTCTTATATTCCTGGAACTTATCAAAAGCTTCGGATTTATGCTTCATTAAGAAGATGTGTCCGAATCTTGAGAAATCATCCGTAAAAGTAATGAAGTAAGAAAAACCGCTTCGCGCATGTGTAGACATTGGACCGCACACGTCGCTGTGTACGAGTCCCAAGAGCTCGCTCGCTCTTTTTCCGTGTCCAGAAAACGGAGCCTTTGTCATCTTTCCTTTGAGACAGGATTGACAAGTTGCATACGATTGATATTCGAACGGATCCAAATATCCTTCAGTATGTAACTTAGTCAATCTTCTCTCATTGATGTGACCCAGTCTACAATGCCATAAGAAAGTTTTATTAATTTCTGGAGACTTTCTTTTGTGTGTATTCTGGATATTGAAAACCTGTGGTTGGTTTAAAACGTAAATACCGTTGTTTAATGTACCTGACCCAATCAAAACTTGATTAAGGTGAATGTTCACTACATTACTTACAAATGCAAATTCATAACCTTCTTTAGATAATAAAGATACAGATATGATATTACAGGTTGCATTTGGTACATAATAACAACTACGCAAAACCAAAAAGTGTCCATCAGATAATCCCAGGTGACAGTCCCCCACGGCCTCTGCATCCATGCTAGCACCGTTCGCAACTCTGAGGGTCATGTCACCTGCCTTCAAAACTCTACGCTTTCTCAACGCCTGCAAAGAATTACAGATATGAGATCCTGATCCGGTATCCAATACCCAGGATGCAGAGTTTATTGATAGACAGTTTTCAATAACATACACACCTGAAGCTGAAGCTGCAACCTGCTTCAATTCCTGTGTTCTGGCCTTCCAGGCCCTGCAATCACTCTTCCAGTGTCCTTTCTTATGACAAAAGAAGCATTCCTCCTTATCCACAAGCTTCCCCGCTACCTTTGTTGCTTTACCCTTTCCCTTCGTATCCACTTTACTGACACCGCCTCTTGGTTTGGCGGGGGCTTTCTTCTTCTTGCCCTTGGCTTTCGCCCTGGACCTAGAAGAGGAAGATCCTCCTACAAACAAAGTGGATGTCTCCCTACCTTTCTGTAGGGTGCCCTCTGCGCTCCTCAGCATGTTGAGGAGCTCTGAAAGTTCAACCTCTTTTTCTTGTAGGTTAAAGTTCAGTATGAACTGGGCGTAAGTGGAAGGAAGGGACTGGAGAACTATATCCGTATATAGCTCACTCTCCAATGTGATCCCTAGGTCAGCGAGCTCCTCAATGTAGCCGATCATCTTTAGCACATGCTCGGCTACTGATGATCCGACGGCCATTCTTGTCGAAAATAACTTTTTCGAAGCTTCGTATCTCGCGATACGTGATTGCTCTCCATACAGTTCTTTTGTATGGAGCAATATGGATTCCATGTCCATATTCTCATGCCTCCTCTGATGTTCGTTGTCCATCGAGGCAAGCAGGAGGCACTTGGCCTTCGCGCTATCAATCTCCCAAGTCTTGCGGATTTCCTTATCCGCGATACTGGAAGTTGGACCAGGGACAGGGGGAGCTTTGGTGGTAAGAAGATACCCCAGCTTGTCATAGGTGATTGCAATCTTGACATTCCTGAGCCAATCTTTGTAGTTTGGCCCTGTCAATTTATTTTTATCTAACAGTAACTTAAGTCCGGTCATGTTGAATGGTCGCTGCAATTAGGAGAGAGAAAAGAAACACTTTAGCATGATGCTCTTGCAAGTTTAGAGTGGTTTTTAGTTTGTCTAAACTGGATGGCTCCCACTGTTTCTCGAATCCCTTCTCAAACCATAAAGAAAAGGATTAGCCGGGATCATTCTCACCGTACAATACTTGCTTAACCGTTCAGCCAGGCCAGTGTCGGTACTTCGAGGGAGGTTTTCCAACGCTTTCGCGAAGTTCCTTAATTAAGTAACCTCTATTCCCTGGGGGCGTAACCCCGCTAACACCTTTCTAGGCACCTACTAGGTTTATAGCATTGATCGTTAAGTGAGAGTTTTCCCGAGGAGTAGCATATACCCACAGTAGGATCGGGATCCAAATATCATCGTGTGATAAAACCGAAGGAATCCTACCAGAATCATCACACTCCAAATGGTATGCAACGCTAGCAAGTTTCAGTGCTTATGAAACTCCCGATGTGGATTTTTGCCCCATGCTCTTATGACCTTGGCGTGAGGTCAAAATGTCATAAGTCACATGTCAAGTTCTTCCCATCATTATCCTGGTTAATTTGAACCCACCCGTACCTACCCTTGACGTAGGCCAAAATGGCAGTACGACTGTCTCAAATCAACCCATTCTATCTATGCAACGGATAAATATCCAGCAGCTACCAATCACTATGCCTTGGCGTGAGGTCAAAATACATAGCTTGAATACTACCGAATATTTAACCGAAATGATGGAGGGCTACGGATGGTTTTGGCGAAACCGTGAACGTAGTGAACTTGATATAATCGATGGAACGAGATAGCTTTTAAAAGGAGTGGTTCAAGCTCCGCGTTTAAAAGTTCAGTTTTGAAAAAGAACCGAGTGGTTTTCAAAGTGTTCCAATCGACTTTTACTTGGTTTATTTCTTGCATTAGTTCTTTTAATGCGTCCCATCATTTAATCCTACCATTGCAGAAAACAACCAAAATATGACGTACGCTTATGCCATTCGCATTCGCCACGGGGCCCCGTCATCACCCGTTAGGTTACTTAACTAACGACAGAGCGGGGGCTGGGCTAGCGCGGCTGTAAAACATAAGCAACGCCTAAATAGTTATTTATATATATATACAGCAATGATAGACATTACAGATCACAGATGAATACATTGGATATACTAGGAATCCGCAATGCGTTCGAGCCTGCAACGCAAAGCGGATTACACGGTCGCGGTGAATAGCCAATACCCCACCCAAGACCCCTACGGGTGCGGCAAACTACCCGCCAAGCACCCGAAGCGAAGCAACCTCCCTCACCACCGTGAGTAGGCCACTCGGCACTTCGAGATACCCGGTAGTTTGTGCACCCCCTCCATGGGTCTATCCTAGGAGCAAAAACAGTAAAAAGAATAATACAATGACGGCTACAACCCCGACCCGGTTGTGCGGCCATACAAAGAATATTATTACATCAATTTACATGTTACAAATGAATGAAAGAAAAACAACGCTCATCTCACATCCACCCCGGCCATTCACCCGCGACAATCCAATCCATTCATATCCACAAACCAATAGCAATCACAGATCATGTATAACCCCGACTAATCGTCTTATAGCGATTAGCCGACGTTCAATACATGCAAGCATTACAGATATAACCGATGTAGTTAAAGCGTAGTGAAGTTCCGAAAAAATACGGATTTATAGGCCCGCAAAAGCAAATTTTAGTTCTGGAAAATCTGGGCATATAATATATATCCTAAAAATCCCAAAATCAACACAGTAAGACACTGCACGAAAAACGATGCAGTGACGTCATCAAACCGCGGCGCTTCCGCGGCACGAGCCTACCTCGTGCGGCGGAAGCGCGGCGGTTTGGATGATTCTCTGTCTCGTTTTTCATGGGTGTTTTTTAAAAACCCTGAGATGAATTTACAGATATAAAGTTTTCTATTTTGAGCAGAAAAAATTTCAACAGAAACTAGGGTTTTTCAAAGTTCGGTTTTTGGATTTTTCGGTTTCGAAACTTCGTTACACTTCACTACCTAGCTAGTTTGAGTTTAGTTAGGCTCTGATACCACTGTAAGTCCGTGTTGCCCACCCCGGTACTTACGGGGAGGCGGAAAACATAATAAAAAACGAATTTTTATTGACTTAGGCAACATGGACCAAGCTTGTGAGGATCTTTGCTAAACTAAAACTTGCTAACCCTAACTACAAAGTAGCTAAGTGATGGAAAGGTTATACCTTTGGTCTTTAGTCCTTCTCTCCTTGCTCGTCGGAATGGTAGAAGGGCCTCACCTTGCTAGTCTTCTTCCGTCAAAGAAAGATCCACTTGAAAGCCACCACCTTTAGCTTCAACTCCAAGCTAGGAGTAACTAGAGTGCAAGAAATGCTAAGACTTGAACCCTAGAAGTGAGTAGAGAAGATCAAGTGAAGGTTTTTCTCAAGCTTTTTGTTTCTCAACACATGAGAGGGAGAGAGCTTGAGGGAGAGGATGAGCAAGAGAGAGAAAAGATATGATAGAATGATAAATTAGTGAGCCATTCTCACTAATATGTGTGAGTTATTTTAATTGTATAATTAGCTTGAAAATTGTCATGGTAAATCATGAGGTGACCATTATCATTTCATTATTAATGCAAATTGCAAGAATCAAAGAGCATCTTCCAAATGAAATGATCATGGTCAAATTGTCAACTTGGTCAACAAGTCAATAAAGTCAAAGTGTCAACAACAACAACCATGCACAATAATTAAGCTAATTATCAATTAACAATAATACACACAAAAACAATAGGGTTAATAAAATGACAAAAGTCATTAACCCTAAACAAGGTCCTCTCCCTCAATCTCAAGCAACTGTGCATACGCACCCGCATTCGTGATCCGAGGAACACGAACACAATGAGAAAAACCAATCTCAAATCATATACTAGGATCCGGCTTAAACCAAAGCCCGCTAGTATAAACTGTCCGGACAGCAACCGTGCACAAGTGCGCGGATGCGAACGAACCCTGTCGCAAAACCATGCGACCTCTACTCGTTTTGCCTAAAGGCGAATAGCTCTCTGTGTGGGACTCTAAAGACTCGACACTACGCTGGCAGTGGGTTTAACCACAGACCGCAAGCGGCACTAGCTGTACGTAACGGTCCCCAGGTAGATGTCGATAAGAAGACTGACGAGGTTAACCCCATCTGCACTCCTACTGAGCCTGTATGTGACAATCTCCGTACAGTCCGGTCTGTTCGTCTGATACATCGCATGGCGGGCCTAGGGGGGGCGGTGAACGTCAGTCCCCTAATAGCGGTACAAGTCGTGTCGGAGTGAAGCCCAGAACACCCTGAGATAACACTGGAAACCTACCAGTATATCTCGCTTGCCCTGGCCAGGGACTACTCGTGTAATGGCTCTCCTAGACACAGCGCGATGTCAACCCCCAATACCGGGAGAGACGAATCCTGTCTAACCGTCACTGCCTCCAAGTGCTTCGGGACTGCACCCAAAAACTACCTGTTTGCACGACTCCTCTGAGCCGTGGTAGGGTAGTAATCAAAGTGCAGTGGGAACACACTCGAGGCGAAGTGACAGTGTCAAGTCAGCGGACTAAGCTGTACTCATGTCACCTGGGAACTGATAACTGACGATAGGTATATTACCAACCAACAGTTCCCGACGAGTCCTGTCCAGTGTACTCGTAACCTAACGAGCACCCGCATACTATCCCAAGTACGACGTACTAACGGCTGTGGGACAGACCGTCTCCCACACTGGGATGAGAAGCGCATACGCTAGTCTACTCCGGAGTATCGATGCCCTGTCTCGATAGTCCAACGACCAGGGACCAGTATAAGGATGTGCTTATAGATTACCCAGCTCCCACGAGTGCGAGCGCCATCACAACGCTGGTAATCAAGCAAAGATCCTAAGGGCTCTACTAATATGTATATCTGCAATATGCTAAAAGAAACACATGCACATATTAAAGCAGAGACAAACCAAGTAGCATACTACCATTTCGAGCAAGATTGTATATACAACTGTGAATATCCCAAGCTTCCATTAAGTAATATACAAACTAGTATGATACAGTAATGGCCTCTAGGGCATATACACTAACAGCACATGCACATACTCGTATGCTCACACACATCATCGGTAATTTCCATGCCACGTACACAGATAGAACTTGCTACGCTACCACATCATACTAAACTATTAGCTTGTTAGATTCTGTTAGTACTTTCTTTACAATGCTATACGATACGCTCATATGAACACGCTTTCCATGCATTATAGTATTGTTCTGTGCATGTACTTATTATTCCATTATTTTCATATTCTTATGAGATTCTGTTTTCATGAGATTTCTGGATTTGAGAAACCGCGGATATTATTTAAAAACTTGTGAATGTTTTAAAAACGCGATTTTCTCTTTATATGATATTTCGGTGTCCACCCTGAGTTTTCTCGGTTATGAGCGATGATTATTATCTGAATCGAGACAGGGGAGAAACCGATTGTGGATACATAGTAGACCCGGTACGGTCCCCCGGGACAAGAAGGTCGTATAGAAAGGCGTTGAGTCTGGCTGGGGAACATTACCTACCGGTGACAGTATTGGACTCGGTGGATATCCGAAAGATACTGACCGAAGTGATATGAAACAGATGGATATGAGGACCGATCTGATGAGACGGTACCTGAGATATGAGGGTCGATTCGATGAGATGGCGCCTGAGATATGAGAATTTACGTGTCGATACTGGACACGGGATTTATGATGGTTTCGAGTGTCGATGCTGGACACTCAGGGTTTTATGATGATTTCGAATTTCGTTGATGGACACGCATCATATGATATATATATACATGATATGGATGATATGGTACCACATTTCGATACAGGCATGATATTAAATTTATATATATATATATATATATATATATATATATATATATATATATATATATATATATATATATATAAGTCGATGTCGCGCACCACACGGGTTCACGAGGAGGCGGAATATTTTAAAAACGATTTTCAAAGCTCGCAACATCGACTTGAACTCCAGGAAAACTCATGGCAGACACCAGTAGCGACTTGCTGGCACATTCTTCTTTTAGGTGATTTGCTTGGTAGGTGGGTTACACTATAGATCGTAACCACTATTGTATATTTTATATTCATTATATCTGGTTAAAAGCTCTATCAACCAGATTATGTATATTGAGGACTTAGAGACCAGTTGTATATTCTTTGGACTTAGTGACGAGATTTGTATGTTATTTGGATATGGTTGATTTGATGATATTTTGGTTTTCTTTATTCTTTTTTGAGTTGATCTTTGTCTTACACGTCGTAAATTTACTTACGTGGTTATTTTTTCCGCCGATTGGCCTATAGACTTCACGTGATTCAAATGTCGGTCACGTGCCGTTTCCGGGCCGTGACAATACTGTACAGATATAGACCCTGTGGATGGAACCGGTGAAATTGTTGAGGTCGGCGAGAACAAGGAGGCAAAGAGGGCAACACCAGATCAGGACAATGATATCAAATCAAAATAAAGATCCTCGATCGAATCGATTCGGAGAAGCAGACGATGCTATGTTTCCTCATGAGTAGAAGCAGATGATTCTAAAAAAAACCCAAGATTTGGCGGTGAGATGAGAAATCTACTCTGATATACTTGAATTAGGTATAGTATATACTAGTAGTAAAAAAGAAATTAGTTGTATGCTAAGTTTCCTCATGAGTTTAAACTGGAAGTACGGTGGTGGACAAAAAGAAGCATATATATATGGACTAACTGGACTTGCAATATATTATTTCCTTTTTCTTATATTTTAATTATAAACTTACGGTATTTCTTCTTCTAAAAAAAACATAAATACAAAATGTCCTGAGACTATTTATTTTAAAATCGTGATTTATCAGGATAAATCAAATTATAGACTATGAAAATATCTAACTTTTTTTATGGACTATGAAAATATCAAATTATGGACAATATTTATGGACTTAGCTGCGATATCTAATGACATAGCTGCAATATATATCCAGATAACTGCAATATCTAATTTTTTTTAGCAGGTTTAATTTCATGCAATATCATATATAATATTCTTCTGAATATCTGTTTCTTTTCTTGCAATATCTATGAAAACACCTTAGAGAGATATTTTTCTTTTTCATAACTAATTAATGAGCTTGGGGGCGTGATAATAATAAGTAATTAATTACAGAAGATTGACATCAAAGCAGTTATTCATTCGGTTGGTAGCTTGCAACCGACGCCGACCCCATGCGCAAAACTCTTCTTAGGGCATAAGTAACAATCCCCAGCCACACAAAACGGTTAGAAAACTGCGGTGGCGGTGGCGGCGGCTGCGGCGGCTCTCTCTGTTGTTTCGCCTCCTCTTCTTCAATTTCAATTTTCTCAATCATTGATCGATGGGTTGTAAGGGAGGGAGAGGACGGCGCAAGGTCCCCTTGGTGAAGATCACCGACAACAAATCCCTCGTCCGGACATTCAACAGGCGCCACAGGACTCTCATCCACAAATCCGAGCAGCTCTCCGTCCTCTGCGGGGTTCGAGTGGCCGTCTCGATCCAGTCTCCTCAGACCACCACCGGAGATTTCATCGAAGCCGCATTTGATGGGTCCTCCTCCTCCTCATCTTCTCCGATGATGATTATTGCAGAGGAGGAGGAGGAGGAGGAGCGTGGAAAGGGGAGGAGGAAGAAAATCGAGAAGATCGGAAACAGAGAGTCCCTCAACGTCACCTTTTCTAAGCGAAGGAGCGGGCTTTTCAAGCTGGCAGAGGAGCTCTCTGTTCTATGTGGCGTTCGTGTGGCTCTCTCTGTTCGTTCTCCTGGCGGGAGACTCGTTGAGAAGACCTTCCGTGGTGGTGGAGGTGGTGATGACATGGATGATCAATCGCAGAAGCAGCATCACTTAGTGCTTGAGACGACTCCTGCTTGTGATCATCAGGCCCTTTCCCCGACTTCTTCTTCTTCTCTTGAGCACCAGCAGCCACAACAACTAGACATTGTCGACAGTCACGACTTCATTGATGAAGGAGGAATTACATATCTTTCGCTGGATGAGACGATTGATGAAATTATGGGCTTGGAAGAACCCTTGATGGAGGCTGGGGCGCCGCCTCATGATGACGACTACAATGCTGCTGCTGCTTCTTCTTCTTCTTCTGGCTTAAGGGATATTGGGTGGTCCTCGGACGATCTGGCTTATTTCGACCAAATCAGGAATGCATGGGCAGAGGGTGTGGCATTCGCAGATTCCTGTTTCTCCTCTCTTCTCGATTGCTATTGATCTTATACGTACGTGTTTGCCTCAACACCGGCCCCAATTGACCGTTTTGGGATTCTCGTTTGGCGGGATCAACTGGGTTCACACTTTCCATCTATATGTATGGTGTTTGATGTAATTTTTTTTGTTGTCTATTAAATAAAGTTAAGTGATTTTTTTGTTGTCTAAGTACTTGTAGCCTCGAGAACAATTCTTGCAAAAATTGGGAAGGACGGAACATGAAAATTTCCAGACATGGTTTCCTACCAAACAAGTGAACGTGCAGAACAGACCAATTTTCCGCTAACCATTTCCTTGCTGCTGTTATCTTTATCTATTAGTATTTGGTCGACGCCTTTATGGTCTATTTTACATTTCGAGGTCATCGTTTGCTGCTTGAGTATTTAGACGTTGAAATTTTAATAGCGATGCTAAAATAAAGCTGCTTCTGATTTATTTGCCAGATTCGCTGTTAAGTTCAAATTTGGAAAATCGGTGGTAAGGGTATACACCTCATCAGTAAAGTGATAAATTGTCCATGGGGAACAAAAGCAAAAATTTTAATAGCGCATGAAGTCTCCAAGCGTGCATCGTGAATTAGCATCATTCACAGTTCTCCAGCATGCACAAGAAACATGCACAGATAATACATCACGATATAATATTTGATAAGCTTGCACACACTACCTTATCCTCAGCACATGTTACAACCTTGAATCTGGAAGCCTATGGTAATTTAAATGTGAGCTATCATTCCAGAATTTTCATTCAAAATTTTTGGACCCAAGTTGTCATTTTGTCTGATTATTTATAAGTTTATACCAACAGATATGGATCATCATATCTGGTGACTTATATCAATTGCAAAGTACTCGACTTTAAAAACTGTCTACTTAATTCATATCAAGTGATCATCGTAGGAGATTTATATCAATTGCAAAGCAAAGTACACAATGTAAATGTCCTGTACTGCCGATCTCTGCATTTATGCTGCATCTCTTGAACCATTTATTCCAAAAAGAAAAGAAAAAAAATCCATAATTTTAATTATCATTTTGAGTTCGTAAACCATCGTAGGCCGATATAAAAACTGTAAATCTGATATTGGATAAACAGAGGAATAAATAGAAAGATTGAACAATTAATGTACTGCAAAATTCCAACCACCCTGCAGCAACTAATAAGTTTGAGGTTAATACAGGATACAAAATGCACTTAGGATAAAAGGAGGAAAAGAGTTAATCGAACAATAAATCAGGATAAATCATGCCAAAAAATCACCTTGTTAGTCTACTGGTCCCAATGTTCCCCATATAAAATGTGACTGCTTCTTCCTTTATTTTAAATAAGTCAGGCATCTTATTAAGCAGCTGGGTTGCTTCCCCAACATTGTTTGGTTTGCATTGACCCTTTGACAAGAGAACTCAATATTACTACACCGCGGCATCGCCGCTGCAATTTCCATTTCATTATCGATAACTGAATAGAAGAGTAGTTGAACAAAGAATTGGCTTTAATGATTGCTCGGGTTTTCAAGAAGACGGAAACGAGACAGATCTCTCTTGTATAAGAACAATTATGTTTTCACAAATTTCATCTAAAAATAAAAGAAAATTAGTGTTATCTCTATTGTTACATGGTAAAAGGAAGGGGTCATTTAATCTTATATTTTCAGAAAAATTGAAAGAAAAAACATCATTGATTTCTGTGCAATGCACGTAATTAAATGTCACGTCATTATTATTTTGCAAATGCATAACTAATTTTCATGCCATTATTGTTGTAAAATTACGATGCACGTAGTGAAATTAATTAAGAAATTTATCATATTTTTTTTATAATTATGTGCAAAGCTCGTGCGTAAAGAAATTTATCATAATTTATTTAAGTGTAAATTGTTGATAAACCACCCGGTCTTTTTTAATGACTTATGGATTTTCATAATCCAATTTTTAGTTTTGATGATGTTGCAAAATATTAATAGTTATATACGTGTGTTTCTATATTGCATATTTAATAACACTGTATATGAGATTGGTCGTGTTTGAGATTGGGTTTTCAGGAAATTCTCATGATTGGAGGATGTGGACTATTGAGCTAAAATTGCAAATCTATTGAAGATTGGAGGCTATTGAGCTAAAATTGCAAATCTATTCCTCAAAAGGACAATTTCAAGGTTCAAGAAGTTAAGAAGTCGAAGTCCAAGAGAAGATTACTCAAGAAGTCGAAGATTAAAGAATTCAAGAGTTTGAGCCGATATTGTAATCTCTAAGATATCGATATAAGTACTTAATGGCCTATGAGATTAACCTATAAGAGCTCAAGCACACACAATCTTCTGCATGAAACATTTGGTTTATGTCTTGCATGGTATTTTTATTCAAAACCATTTTTATTTTCAAAGAAAAGTTTTCTGATTTTTTTCCTAGGTCTGCCCAGAACAATTGCAGACGTCTGCCTACTGTTCTTTTTCAAAATATCAGACATGTCAGAAATTTTCATGCTACACAGACGTATGAAGGTGTTTTCAACCAGACGTTTGAAGGCTTAAAATAAAGTTTTTAAAAATGGTGTTTTTGAACTTCAGACGTCTGCCAAATTGAACATCAGATGTCTGGAATGCGCTCTTTTATTTTGAGACCAATGGTCAGACGTCTGTAGCTCTTCGTGACAGACGTCTGCAGTGTATTGTCAGTTGTGACAACCTTTCTTCAGACGTTTGCCCATTTTGAATCGCAGACGTCCGAGGTTAAAATTTCTTCAAAATATTTGATTATTACAGTGCATTAAATGATCATAACGGTTATATTTTTTAGACAGCAGATTTTTGCCTCGATAGACATCTGGTGTCACTGTCAATTGTGCATTAATTGCTATAACGGCAAGTTTTCTGTGTGTGGGTTTATAAGGGTGTTTGGTGGGAATTTATTGTAAGAATTTTACTGAGCTTTGCATTAAATTATTCTCATCTTTCTTAACCACCAAAATACATATTTACTTGAGCTTTTATTGGCAAATCTTATACTCATTGAAGTATACTTAGAGCTTTAATTGTAAACTCTTGAGAGAGTGATTCTTGTTTTAAAAAACCACTCGGTTTTCTTTAAAAACAACTTTTAAATGCGGAGCCTAAACCACTCTTTTTAAATGCTATTCAGTTCCTTCGACTATATCAAGTTCATTATGTTCACAGTTTTCGCCAAAACCAGTCGCAACCCTCTGTCATTTCAGATAGGTATCCACTAGTATTCAAGCTATATATTTTGACCTTTGCCAAGACATAGTGATTGATAGCTAATGGATATTTATCTATAACATAGATAGATGCGTTAATTTAGGACAGGTGTACAGCCATTTTGGTCTTCGTCAAGGGTTTGTACGAATGGGTCTAGGTTAACCAGGACAATGATGGGTAGAACTTGACTTATGACTTATGATATTTTGGTTTTCGTCAAGGTCATAAGCGTTTGTGGAAAAAACCACATCGGAAGTTTCAAACAAAAAGAAAACTTGCTAGTTTTGCATACTTTCCAGAGTGTGATGATTTTGGTAGGATTCTTTCAAAATTATCACACAATGATAGTTGGATTCCGATCCCACTGTGATTAATTATTATTACTCTTCGGGAGATTTTTTCACTTTACAATCAATACAACAACCCGTAGTTGTCTAGAAAGGTGTTAGCGGGACAACGCCTCTAGAAAAAAAGAGATTATTTAATTATGGAATATCGCAAAAGCGTTGTAAAACCTCTCTCGAAGTACCGGCACTAGCCTGACCGAAAGGTTAAAATAAGAATTATAGGGTGTGATTAATCCCAACTAATTCTTTTTTTATGGTTTGAACGAGAATTCGAGGAAACGGTAGGAGCCATCCTATTTAGATAAACTAAAACACAATCTAAACATGCAAGAGCATCTGTGCTAAGTGTTTCTTTTCTCTCTCCTAATTGCATCGACCAAGATGTCTGGGCTTAAATTACTATTAGATAAAAATATATTGATGAGGCCGAACTATAAAGATTGGCTAAGAAATGTCCAGATGACCATTACTTATGATAAATTGGGCTACCTACTTACTACTAAAACCCCTGCCATCCTAGGTCCAGATTCCACAATCGCGGACATTGAGATCCGTAAGACTTAGGATATTGACTGTGTGAAAGCCAAGTGCCTCATGCTGGCCTCTATGGATAATGAACATTGGAGGCGGCACGAGAAGATGGACCTTACTTCTATCTTCCTCCATACTAAAGATTTATATGGAAAGCAATCTCGTATTGCAAGATATAAGATCTCAAAGAAATTTTTTCAGGCGAAGTAGGCTGTCGGGTCATCTGTAGGGGACTACATCCTTAAGATGATCGGCTTCATTGAAGAGCTCACGGACCTTAAGACCATGTTGGAGAACGAGTTGTACACAGACTTGATTCTATAGTCCCTTCCCTCTATCTATGCCCAGTTTATATTAAATTTTAATATACAAGTAAAGAAAGTTACACTTCCAGAGGTTCTCAACATATTGAAGAGTGTAAAGGACACCCTAAAGAAATCTAAGAAGATACCCGCTCTACTTATTAGGGTACCTTCTTTCTCTAAATACATAGAAAAAACTAAGGGGGAGGAGAAAAAAGCCCCCACCAAGTCAAAAGGAGGTGTCATTAAGGTACAGGGGAAGGGAAAGGCAAAAGTTAGGAAACCCACAGTTGGAAAGGAGAAATTTTTCTACGGTCACAAGAAAGGTCATTGGAAGAAGTACTGCAGGGCTTGGAAAGCCAAGAACCAGGATTCGAAATAAGTTGTGGTTTTAGATTCAGGTGTGTTTATAATTGAGAACCGTTTGTCAATAAAATCTACTTTCTGGGTATTGGATACCGATTCAGGATCTTATATCAGTAATTCTTTACCGGCACTATGAAACCGTAGAGTTTTGAAGGCAGGTAATATAGCCCTCAGAGCTGAAAAAGGAGCGAGCGTGGATGCTGTTTCCGTAGGGTAATATCATTTAGGATTGACAAGTGAAAACATTTTGATTTTGCGTAACAGTGTTTGTGTACCTAGTATGACATGTGATATCATCTCTGTATCTTTACTATCTAAAAAAAGTTATGATTTTACATTTGTAAGCAGTGTTGTTAACATTCACTTTAATCATAGCTTGATTGGGTCCGGTACACTAGACAACGGTATATACGTATTAAATCAACATCAAGTTTTCAATATTCAGAACACACTTAAAAGAAATAATTCAGAATTAAATCAAGCTTTCTTATGGTAATGTAGACTAGGTCATATCGATAAAACACGGTTGACGAAGTTACATTAAGATGGATATTTGGATCTGTTTGAGTATATATCTTATGTAACTTGTCAATCATGTATCAAAGGAAAGATGAAAAAGACTCCATCCAATGGACACGGAGAAAGAGCTACCAAGCTCTTGGGGCTCATACATAGCGACGAGTGTGGTCTAATGTCTACACATGTAAGAAGTGGTTTTTCTTATTTCATTATTTTTACTGGTGATTTCTCAAGGTATGGACATGTATTCATGATAACATAAATTTGAGGCCTTTAAGAAATTCCAAGAGTATAAGAACGAAGTGGAAAAACAAATAAGCAAAAGTGTCAAGACGCTTCGATCTGATCGGGATGGTGAATACTTGAGTGCCGAGTTCCTAGGATATTTAAAAGAGAATGGAATTCTCTCTCAGCTTACTCCTCCATACACACCACAACACAACGGTGTATCGGAAAGACGGACCCACACCTTACTAGATATGGTGCGTTCCATATTGAGTAATGCAGAGTTACCACGATCCTTCTGGGGTTATACACTAGAATCTGCTGCATACTTTTTGAACAAAATTCCAACTAAGTCAGTGCCTACCACTCCATATGAAATGTGGAGTAGGAAAAAACTCTGTCTTAAGTATCTTAAGATATGGGGATGTTCAGTTTTTGTCAAAAAGTAGCATACGGACAAACTCGAGGCACGATCAGTATTGTGCAAATTTATGGGATACCCAAGAAATTCCAGAGGGTATCTTTTCTATTATGCTGAGAAACAAAAGGTTTTTGTTTCTCGACATGCCCACTTTCTGGAGACTCAATTTCTTGAAAAAGAAATAAGTGGGAGCGCAATAGAACTGGAAAAAATTTCAGAACCACGATCTATTTCTGAAAGTTTAGTAGAACCCGAAGTTTTAAAAGAACTGGACGTCCCTGCACCACTCCGCAAATATAGTAGGCAGACTCATTCGTCCGAGAGATACTACGGTTTTTTATAGACGGGGATAGAGAGGATTGCATCATCGATGATGACGAGCTTATTAGTTTTCAGCAGGCCATTACGAGCAGAGACTCGGTAAAGTGGCTGGATGCTATGTGGTCCGAGATTGAATCCATATACACTAATAAAGTTTGTACTTTGGACGTTGCACCTCCAGGGCTAAAACCCATAGGCTGCAAATGGATTTTCAAAAAGAAAATTGGTGCAGATGAACAGGTTGAAACCTATAAAGCTAGACTTGTAGCAAAAGGTTTTCGTCAAATACCTGGCTTGGACTATGATGAAACCTTTTCTCCAGTGGCTATGCTTAAATCCATTCGGATCTTACTAACCATTGCTGTCTTCCATGATTATGAAATCTGGCAGATGGACGTAAATACCGCTTTTCTGAATGGACGTTTGAAAGAGTGTGTTTATATGGATTAGCTAGAGGGCTTCATAGAGAGTGGGAGCAGTGGAAGAGTATGTAAATTGCTTAAATCCATTTATGGAATAAAGCAGGTATCGCGGAGTTGGAACATTTTCTTTGATGAGACGGTCAAAGAATTCGACTTTATCAAAAATATATATGAAACATGTATTTATAAGAAAATTGTAGCAAGAACTATGGTATTTCTCATCTTGTACGTGGATGAAATTCTTTTGATAGTAAATGACATTCCTATACTACAATCGGTCAAAAGTTTCTTGTCACAGAAGTTCTCCATAAAAGACCTGGGTGATGCCTTCTACATTCTGGGGATCAAGATCTGTTGTGGTAGATCTAAGAGGATATTAGGACTTTCACAGTTCAGGTACATTAACACCATACCAAAAAGATTTAGTATGAAAGATTCCAAGCGTGGTAATTTACCCGCTTGTTATGGAATCACCCTCTCCAAAGAGATAACTCCTAAGACTGATTTGGAAAAGAATCACATGAGTATTATACCCTATACTTCGGCGGTAGGATCTATAATGTATGCGATATTATGGACCAGACCAGATGTGTCTTACGCACTGAGCGTGGTAAGCACGTATTAGTCAAACCCGAGAGAGAAGCACCGTATAGCAGTAAAGAACATTCTCAAGTAATTGTCCGAGTGATCTAAAAGATCATGATGGTTGATTAGAAAAGCAATCAAAATCTCTCAATGCGAGATTTTCTAAACAAATTGATTCCCTTCTTTCTCCTATAAATAAGAGCAAAGAAACACACAGAAAAGAAGGGGGAGATATACAAAAAAAAGAGTTTTCAAGTTCTCAAAAGACAGAAAGAGAGAGAAGGAACCCCCTCAAAAACTTCAAACAAAAAGAAAAATCCGAGGTAAGAGAAGGAGAAAAACACAGAGAATATCTTATCTCTTCTTCACCTCCATAAGAGTTTAACTCTTCTAAAAAGAACTTAGTTCTTCATCTGGTTAAGATCTGCAGAAGCAAATCTTCCCAAAAGTTGAGAATTTAATTCTCATCGGGGAGATTTTGCCATGCAGATCCAAAACCTAGAAGGAGATCTAAGTTCAGAGAATTTAATTCTCCCATAAAAGTATATAGGAATTTAATTCCTAGGAATTTAATTCCTCTGATGAAACAAGGGTTTAATCCTTCATATGATAACTTAGTTTTCCCTTATGGTAAAAGATCTGCAAAAGCAGGTCTCCTCACAAGTTGAGAATTTAATTCTCATCGGGGAGATTCTTTCATACAGATCCCAAACCTAAGAGAAAAAATAAGTCTTAAGAATCCAATTCTCATAAAACAATGGTCTTGAAAGTCTCGAAACTCAGGATCTCCATGCACGTAAAAGGATTGGCATCCAACATGATAACAGCCGATCACGTGCTCCCATGTGAGCACCTGTGATGAACAAAAGAGAATAATCGAGATTGGCTCACGTAATCAAACGTGACCCCATAGTAGTGCTTGGCACTTACAAAGAAAAAAAGGGAATAAATCGGAGGCAATCCCCACTTTTTGGTCGCCTCGCGTGATCTCACGTGACCCAACAGCGCTTGCCGCTCAGAAAAGAACAAAAGAATAAACCCAAAGAAGCAGCGCCTCAAATTCTTGAAGTTTAATACTACTTCAAGCGCCTCACGTGACCCCACATGAGCGCCTCAGAATTTTAGTGTTTAACACTATTTCAGACACCTCACGTGGGAGCACATGAGCGCTGAATAAATATGTTAGTGTTGAACACTATGGAAGGCTAATATTAGCTAGACTCAGACCAAATTTTCTAAGGAACATCAATTGAGCCCCTCATACTCAGGGTTTCCAAAACCGATCTCAGTTCCAAAGACAGCTAATAAGCACCCAACAGATGACATCTAAATTGATGTTCATCCCATTTCCCCAAATCGGGTCATTGGTTCAAGGGTATATCTCTTCATACCTCTGATACATGTCGTTGTAATCCTTCAACGTCTTCAGAGAGATGGAGAATCCCAATAACCAATAACTTTTGGCGCACCCCCGAACTGGTTAAACCAAAACCGCATAGACTATGACGTCTTTAAACCATACAGACTATGATGTCCTTAAACTTTATGGACTATGAAGTCCTTAAACTCATGGACTATGATGTCCTTAAACTTTATGGACTATGAGGTCCTTAAACTCATGGATTATGATGTCCTTAAACTTTATGGACCATGAGGTCCTTAAACTCATAGACTATGATGTCTTTAAACTTTACAGACTATGATGTCTCTAAACTACTACGGACTATGATGTCCTTAAACCCAATGGACCACAATGTCCCTAAACTAAAACAATATAGCCCAAATGCTCTTTTGTTGGATCTAAATGATCCCAAAATCCTGTTAAGTAGATCTTAGTCTAAAATTAGACTAACCTATCCTTAACAAACGTTTAAGTTGATCTTAGTCTCAAATGAGATTAACGATCCTTAAACCAACCCAAACCCAAATCTAAGAAAATACGGATTTGGACTAATCCACGCCCTACGGGCGACAACATAAATTAGTCTCCGTATACAATCCACGGGCAACCAAAAAACAAAATAAACACACACGACACGAAGTGAGCATATGGAGAAGGAGAAAGTGGTTATCGCTACGCGGTAACGTAATTAACTGCAGGGGCTTGCGCCTGCAGGGAAGAGCGTCCCCACAATCAAAAACCTTTCACAATGAGAGGGAATCTGACAAAGTCTGCTACAACGGCCGCATCCGTCCAAACCTTCGATGCACGGTGCCATAAATCAACTTAGCATTTTCGGAGAGATGGACGGATAAACCCAATAGCATCTGCCCCTAAAATTCAGACCGGATGTCCCAACGTCCTGGTCGCGTCTTTCGGCGGTGACCAGATTCTGGCATACCCGGTGGGACCTTTTCCTCTTTCCACTCCACACTTCGTGTGTCGTGTTCACGAATGAATCGCGGTTTAATATGGTTGCCCCTGGATTCAAAGTACTAAGACTTGGTGTCTTGCTCCCGTGCAGAGAAAATGGCTTCCAACTGCACCAACTGCACCAATTCCCACTCCGTCCTCGCTGGAAGAGTGACCTATGGGCCTCAAGCGGCCTCCATTTTCGCGATGCCAGTGGAATAGGTGACGCAAGCCACCACTGGGCTGTTCTTTGGGACCATGCTCCCACCAATGAGCTTCAACACCCCACTGCCGTCGCAAGAAGCTCCGAAAAAGGCAATCTTTGATCGGCTTACAATTACCGCGGCCCCTCTCAATGGGTCGCCCAAATCCAACACCTCGGTTTTCAACAGACTAGGCCAAAGCTCAGGTGGGCTCATGAAAAAGCCTACAATACGTGAAGGAGTTATCCCGAAGCGGATACCCATTCCAGTTCCAATAAATGAAATCATCAGAGAGGCTTCTCCTGATAAAGCATCGGTCTTCGCTACACTGTCCTCTCCAACTCCCGCTTCAGGCGAGATCACCAAAGCCGCTTTCCCTGCCCAAGGGTCAGTCTTCGACAGGTTGGACGCTTTCTCTCGGCGGACGTCAGTTTTCAATAGGCTAACACCAACGGTAGCCTTTCACCAGAATAGGGGGCATGAGGGAGCCACCCCCATAACTGAGCCAATACTATCTGCAAGACAGGCTCGATGTCTCCACTGTCGCCGAGTGAGGAAAGCTGGGAGCAGTTCCCCTTCTGGACTGACTCCGCCAGCTCCAACGGTGGAAGTCGATACTGTTGTTCCAACTGGGAACAACTTTGAAACGCTCAGGAGGGTGCGTAAGAACTCTCCAATCGTTGTGCTAAAAAGATCTCCTCCATCTGTGGAGAACATTACAAAGGCGAAGCCAGAACAACCCCCTCAGCGGTTGTCCTCCAAAATTCACAGGGACAGGCGAAGGGTCCAAGACTCAGTGATTAACCAAGACTACTCCCACCGGCTGAAAAAGATGAAGGTTCGGCAAGAGAAGGACCACCCCGTAGTACCGCAAAAGGTATCGTCTATATGGGTGCCCTCTGCAACAGCCTCCTCAACTTCGACCGCTCACAAAAGGAGAAGGCCGGAGAAGATCCCCATGTCCACGACCAATCCCAAGGGCACTGAACCTAAATGCCCCAAGTCTGGGGGAATGGTAGTGCACACCATCTACATGGCTTTCGGGAAAGAGGATAGCCGTATCTCCATGGGTCATCGACCACTTACAAGGTCTGTGACAAAGGCTCAGGAGCAACAACAACAAAAGCTCCAAGAGATGCTGACAACCATGGTCGCACTCACTGGGCCAAAATTAAGCCCGGAGACATCGTCGGAACAACGCTAAGAACAGGAAACTGATACCGAATTCCTTCGAAGAATGCTCGAGAGGAAAGACAAAGAGGCCGCGGAACAAGCGACCAACATAAAACAAATGGCGCTATGTTCCAAGATATGGTGGGCATGATGATCCAGCCGGACCCTCCAGCCGAAGAGCCTCCAGTAATAATTGAAGACGATAGAGGAAAGACATCAAACCCTCTTCCGGACTCCTCAGCTGCAAAGGAGAAAACAATCTCGAAAGCGGTGCTCGATGATTATATAGCTCAACAGATACGAGCTCATCAAGCAAACAAAGCCGTTGGCCAAGTCGTTAGAACTGGGAGACTATATCCAAGCCGGTACGATCAGATTAAGTACCCGCCAGGATACACGATTCCTAAGTTCCATATATACAAGGGGACAGGCAATCCCCATCAACACGTCACTCAGTTCAGGGCTCTGTATGGCAACACTGGAGGTGACGATAAACTACTGCTTCGCCAATTCATCGGCAATTTGGCGGAGACGGCGTTCAAATGGTATTCAAAACTTCCCAACGACTCCGTCAAAACTTTTACGGAGATGTAATTGCTATTCACCCAGCGTTTCGCAAGCGCTAGCGAACGCACCTCAATCACAGCATTGATCAACGCCAGGGTAAAGTCGGGGGAAACATGGGTTCAGTATGTAATCCGGTGGCGGAACCTATGGTCGAGATGCGAACAACGCATCGAAGAAGCTCCTGCAGTAGGCATGTTGATTGATGTATTTTTATATATTTTGTAGTAACCACAATCAATAACGGTGTCGCGTGTAACTAGACCAAGATGAGTACCGGTCGTTCTCAGGAAAACGTTGAATCTTTTAATCTTACTTTAGGCGTGTTGAGAAAGAAAGAGGAAGAATAGATAATAGTGAAGAATGGTTGTAGATTCTATATCTATGTCAAACACGGATGCAGGATATAGATCTAGATTAACTACGGATGTAGGTTTTATATTAGAAGGGGGATTGTAGGGTTCATTAAGATTTAGTAGTCATAGATGATTAATTAAAGATTACTCCTTTTATCCTTTAATAGATTTAAAACTAGATCGACAGTGATGCATGTAGATTAGGGTTTCTGGAGGGAATATGGTTCCCACTCTTAACCCCTATCTTGACATGGATCTTCGTTCATGTCTAGCCTTTACCAAAACAATTGTTAATCTAATCTCTAATCGTGGTCGTGACTATCAATGAATTGATAGCGCGCGATGTTAACTATTCTTTTGATAAAGTTTATAAACTTTATAGGACGTAAAAAGAGTTTAAGGATCTTCATCATCCATTAATCTACCCTAATCCTACGAAACCTAACAAACAGAGAATTACTCGCGCATGTTGGGAAAAGAAAAGATAGAAAGGGAAATCATATTGAAAACTACTGAAAATAAAATGATATAAGAAAACAACTACCTTTATTAATCAACAAGATCAAGTACACTTTCTTCCTTTAGAAAATGATTACAAAACCCTAATTTGCTTCTCGATCTCTTCTAAGGAGGTAGATGAACTGTCGATGATCAACCAGGATTCTTGAGCCGTCGTGGACTTCGTGATCGCGTCGGTTTGATAAATTTTTCAAGAGGCTCTCGGTCCTTATTTATAGTCACAGAGCCAGAACCCTAGTTTCCTAATATGGTAACTAGTTGTTAGGATCCCAACCAAAAAAATCCAGAACCCTAACTCTTCATATGTGCGGCGGAACCGCGACCAATAGGTGGGTTTGGCCGTGGATCCGCCGCCTTCTGGTGGGATCATGGGCTCTAATTTCTGTGGCTTCATATCTGTAGCACTTGTTGATCTTTTGAATATCTAGACTTTGAAAATCTTTTCGACGTTTCTGCCAGAATCGGTTTCTTCAATTTACTTGAATATCTTCGGCAGATTTGATTTCGCCAACTCGGATTTTCTTGATTTCAGTCATGATATAATTCCTGCACAATTATCTCAATAAATGATATTAGTAGAATTTATTTTTATTGAGATATTATCTTAACCATTTGTCATGATATTTTAGTTTTAACAGAATTGGTCAAAGATATTTAATAAAGTAAGCATATTAAAATAGTCCAAATATTATATGAATATTATATGCTTACATTTTTCCTTCATAATGTTAATTATATATTTTTACGGATAAACCCTTATATGTGTTATATTTATAATAAACATCTTTTATTATATATAAATAGTAAGGAAAATATCATATTAAAAGTGCAGTTTTATCAACTGAACACATGTTCATGGGTACCCTCGATCCGCAGGCAACCATATCCCAGTTCATGATATTTTTCAAGCCGACTACCTTACAGGCCTTGATTGACAAGCTGGCCCAAATGGATCAGATGGGCCATAGACCGTCCTCCTCGAAAATGGAGCCTCGAAACGAAAAGGGAAAAGGAAAAGCGACCTTCATCGCCAATGCTCAGCAGCAGCCCAGTGGTCCAAAACCAGCTGATCGCCAAAACGATAGACAGCGATTCTTCAACGAGAAGATAAAACGCCCTTATTCGTTTCCCCGGGATAAAACGAGGAGACTATTCGAGCTGGCGGTGCGCAACAGGCTCATCAATCTGCCAGATCCAAGACGTCTACTGCAGCCGGGCGACGCCAACAATCCTAATTACTGCCCCTACCACCGAGCAGTAGGCCATCCAATCGAAGATTGCTTAATCTTCAAAGGCTGGATTGAGGACCAATACCAGCAGGGCAAATTCGCGCTGTCTGAGAATTGGAAGGTAAGCCCGCCCCAGCCACACGCTCCTAAAAAGATAGACACGCCAGAGGCATCGTGCTCTTTTATAGAAGAAGCTCCATGGGAGGCCGCTCTTTCAGCCAAAATAAAACGAATGCTAAAGGATCTCCAAACTTGCCCTGCGATTAGGTGGAGAAGCCCGCTAGAACCTGAGATCATTGAGGGAATGCTGAAACCGCGCCCGACGCCAAGAATTGGTAGAGATGGTCAAAATGCTCAGGCACAGCTGTCAAAATCTTCGAAGAAGAAGAAGAAGAAGACCAAAAAGCCCGTGAAGCCTGATGACAAGCGCACGGACCTGCAAAAATATATTGATGCGTTGGAAGAATACAACCAAAAGGCGCGAACCCCGGTCACACTCCGAGAATTTCTCAACAATATCCTTGAAAGCGGAAATAACGACAACGACGATGTAGATGACTCGTCAGAAGAATCTGAGGATGACGTGGAAAGTTGCCACATGATCTCTAATTCATCGCTAACTAACGAAGGAGCTCACTCGGCATTAGAAGACAACATAGAGAAGCTGGGGGCAGGATCGGAGCCAAAAACCCTTAGAGCCATCAGAAGAATTGATTGACAGGCTGCTGAGCGGAGCTCTTTAGAAAAGCAAAGCTGACCGAGAGCGTTAAACGGCCATATACAAAAAGGCCAAACGTCGGCGTCAAGTTGAAGAAGCTCCGGTAATGAGAAGCCATAGAGTACCCCAACCGGATCAAAGCACCCCTGCCGCCAGCAAAAGCAGGCTTAAGACAAGGAAGCAGTTCACCAAAGCTCTGTCAATGGGAATGAAGCTACCACCTTTCGAAGGAAATACTCCCGGGATGTACATCTGAATTACTGCCTGTACCATCAAAGGATTACACGCCCTACCAAAGAATGCGTGGCCTTTAAACATTGGTGGCAGGGGTACGTTGCTCATCGACAGCATTTCAAGCGGATAAAACGCAAAACTCGTCGGGAGCAGAGAAGCACGACAGATGAGCGTAAAGGAACTGCTGGCAATTGTCACATAGTTGATTCCGGGGGATCATAAGTTCTCACTTTCGGAAGCGACTCTGACAAAGAAATAGCCCTCGGCCCTCTCTTCAAGGAATCCACCTTCGAGACAGAAGAAATGAAGAACTGTGAGAATATTCAGCTGCGTAACCGTACGTTGCCCGAAAAGAATCTCGGACATACGAACAACGGATTGAATAAAAAAGATAAAGGGGAGGAAAAAGTCCTTGAGGATATCGCCCTCGATGATCAAGTCGTCAAAGAGCTGACAGCCAAAGACCCGCCCAAGAAAAATAAGGTGGATTACAACGTTCTAGCATACCTGAGGAAAATACCATCCCAGCTAAGCATTCTCGACGCCCTTCTGCTATCTAAAGAGGCGAGAGATTCTCTGATCAAGGCGTTACATGACCCCGAACAGTTTCAAGCTTTCTTTGCCGAAGAAAAAATGAAGGACGAGTTGGAAGAAGTGCACACTGCTGACGTCACTTTTGGCGATGAAGATCTCCTCCTCGGAACGTGCGAGCACAACTGTCCCCTGTATGTCAACGGGTACTGCTATGACATCAAGATAGGGAAGATCTTAGTTGACAATGGGTCCTCTGTCAATCTCCTGAATGTGAGGGTGTTAAAAGAAATCTGCATGAGCGTTCAACACCTCGCTCGGGATAAAATCACCATCTCCGGATTCGACTCCCAGTCATCACAGACACTCGGGTCTGTGATTTTGACGTTACGCTTTGGGCTGCTCGTCACTGACATCAAGTTTCACGTCATTGACGCCAAGACCTGCTATAATGCTTTGCTCGGCAGGCCTTGGTTATACGAATACAACATCATCCCTTCTACACAACATCAGTGTATGAAGTACTTCAAAGATGGTCTTGAGTATACCGTGACAGGGGAGCTGAACCCATTTTCCGTGAATGAAGTCCGAAAGTATGAGGATGCAAAGTATTTCCTGCCAGACTTTGAAGACACGGAAAGATGCCATAAACCGGAGAATAAGCAAAAAGCTATCACCACTATTCCGGTCTTCGGGAGTGATACCGAGGAAGAAGAAGAGATAGACTATTCGGGGTCGTCCTAATGCAACAAGCCGGGACCATCTACCCCTATTCTGGTCTTCGGCAGTTACTCTGAAGACGAAGTCGACGCAATGTTCTCGGTCCGTCCATCGGTGCAGGCCCTAACTGGAGATGATCAGAGTTTGCAGATCACTATGGTTCTGCAGAAGCACTACAGAGAGCTTGATGCACTTGAGAAATAGTGTGTGCAAGAGCTGCAGACATTCTTCGTCCCTCCCAGGCGAAGAGGTGAAAATGCGATCTTATTCTACCGATCTATAGAGACTAAAGTTGAAAGAGAAGTCTGGCATGGTCCCGATTTTGCGTTCGACGGGCTCCAACCTATCCGTCTGCCCAGATACTACACAGTGGGGTTAAGAAGGTTGCTAAGACGCCAAGGCGTACCTTTAAAACAAACTTCTCGACAAGCTCAGTTCTACAATAGGATTTGGAACGTCCACGGAACTCAGCGAAAATTGCCCAATGGAAAAATGGAAGCGATTGGGCTTGAAAATGTCCAGTCCAAGGAACAGGAGCAATTCCATGGCTTTCGTGTCATAAATGACCTTGATGAAGGAGGGGATGCTCTTTTAAAAGACGCCGACAGTGAACCAGAATGCGGTCCTGTCGTAAAAATACCGAGTCCGTCGTTTGAAGAACAGATAGACAAGCTAATAAGGGAAGCGAGTCAAAAGGCTCGGAACGACCACAGTCGTGAAATGGCCATTTACGAGAAAGCCAAGACGCAACGCCTCCTTCAGCAGGCCACGGAGGATGATGATGCCCTTCGCCGTCAGCCCGCCATGCATTCCCAAGACAGGAAAAAGGCCTGATGCAGAGGCAAAAAAAAGTTGAAGAACGGAAAAAACGTTCGACGGCGGAAAAACGGATCCAGAAAGCCACACGATCAAGAAAAGGTCAGCCGGAGTCCGTCTCTTATGAAAAAGATGGGTCGAGCATACTCTTTCCCTCAAGACAAGACAAGGAGAATCTTTGGCCTTGTCATGAAACATCAAATGATGACACTCCCGGGGTCCCGACACCCCGATCAAGCAAACGAGGTTCATCACCCAGATTATTTCTCCTATCACAGAGCGATAGGCCATCCTCTTGAAGACTGCTTCACCTTCAAGAACTGGGTCGAAGACCAATACCGACTTGGCAGGTTCGCTCTATCCAATAGTTAGAAAGTAGGCCCGCCGCAAAGGCATGTGTCAAAAGCAACATACATGGCAAGAGTAGAACGAGATCAACATCGGTCCTGCAAACGATCTCATACCTGCCGCGCGATAACGTTGTCAGAAGAAGGAGTGCACGAGGATATGGATGACCTGTCCTGGTGCTTCGAAAACGATGATGACGAGGTGATCTCAGAGTTTCCACCAACGCCGAAAGAATTTGAGGATGCGATACACACCACGACGGATAACCTAAGGAAAATCGACTTGGGGACGGCAAATGATCCGCGACCTACGTTCTTCAGTGAGCTGCTGTCTAAAGAACAGGTGGCTACGCTAAAAGATGTGCTCATGCAGCATAAAGACTACTTCACGTGGAACTACTCCGAGATGCCGGGACTAGATCCAGAAATAGCCGTGCATAAATTAGCGATATCTCCGGACGTCAAGCCGATCAAACAAGCACCAAGAAGGATGCGGCTTGAACTTGAAATGAGTATCAACGCTGAAGTCAAGAAGCTAATTGACTCCGGCTTCGTCCAAGAAGTTCAATACCCTGACTGGTGTTCCCCTCCGAAAGACGGCGCGACAGACGTCTTGCCTGAGATTTGGGGCAGATGCTAACTCGTGCTATCCGTCTACCTCTCCGAAGATGCCAAGTTGATTTATGGCACCATGTATCGAAGGTTTAAACGGATGCGTCCGATGTAGCAGACTTCGTCAGATTCCCCCTCGCTTGAGGGGTTTTTGATTGTGGAGACGCTCTTCCCTGTAGGCGCAAGCCCCTGCAGTTAATTACGCTACCGCATCGTGGTAACAACTTTCTCCTTCTCCAGATGGTCACTTCGTGTCGTGGGTGTTTGTTTTGTGTTTGATTGCCCGTGGATTGTATACGGAGACTGAGTTATGTCGTCGCTCGTAGGGCGTGGACTAGTCCAAATCCCTATCTTTCTTAGATTTGGGTTTGGGGGGGTTATGTTTAAGGATACGTTAGTCTTATTTGAGACTAAGATCGACTTAAACGTTTATTAAGGATACGTTAGTCCAGTTTGAGACTAAGATTAACTTAACGGGACCGTTTAGATCCGACAAGAGAGCAATTAGGGGAGCCCTGTTGTTTAGTTTAGTGACATTGCGGTCAATAGGTAGTTTAAGGACATTGCGGTCCATTGTTAGTTTTAAGACTTGGCGGTCAAGGTTAAGGACGTCGTAGTCCGTGGATTTAAGGACTCCACAGTCCGATGTTAGTTTTAAGATATCACGGTCAAGGTTAAGGACGTCATAGTCCGTTGTTAGTTTTAAGACATTCCGGTCAAGGTTAAGGACGTCGTAGTCCGTGGATTTAAGGACTCCACAGTCCGATGTTAGTTTTAAGACATTACGGTCAAGGTTAAGGACATCATAGTCCATGAGTTTAGGGACCCCACAGTCCGTATCAATGTATGTGGTTATCGGGACCCGTCACCTCTTTGAAGACGTTGAGGAATTACAACGACAAGTATCAAAGGAATGAAGATATGTACCCTTACACCAAGGTAGATTAAGTGATCTGTAGTCCAATTTGGAAACTAAGATCAATTATTATATTATGAGCCCATTGGCCCAGTTGAATTTGAATTGAGGACTTATGGCCATCTTGGGCTAAGTCCAATTGTGTTTGAGATATTGGCCCTCTGTTGATTCATTGAAGGAGAGGCTTTGCCTCTGGAAACTTAGTCAATTGGGCTAAGGTTAGTGTTAAACACTAGAGACCAACAATGTTGAACACTGGGAATAAGGTTGACAAGTTAGTTTCAAACACTAAAAGATAATCAGCGTTGAACACTGGGAACAGAGTTTTCAAATTAGTGTTAAACACTAAGCAAATCCAAATTAGTGTTAAACACTAAGAAAATCAGTGTTAAACACCGCAAATAGAGTTTTCCAAATTAGTGTTAAACACTAAGAGAAATCAGTGTTAAACACTGGATACAGAGGTTTCAATTTAGTGTTTAACACTAAGGCAAGAGGGGTCACGTGGTCACACGTGAGAGCGCCCTGCTTCCTTTTATTTTGTTCTATAGATAAGTGTTTAGCACTTTTAGTCCTGAAAGCCATCACGTGCGGGCACGTGATGGGAGCTCATGCTCTGGTTTATTAGAATACTCATTAGGGGTCACGTGGTGACACGTGAGGGTGCCCCAGAGACTCTGTTTATTTTGCTTTTTCTTTATGTGCTTCAGGGGTCACGTGGGGCACGTGGGGCATTGCCTCAAAGCTCTCTTTTATATATCTTCGCGGGAGTCACATGGTAATACGTGAGGTGCCTACTGCAGAGTTTTATTCTGTGGGTCTCTGCATGTTTTAAAGTTCTGTTCATAGGGTTAAACCCTAAACTTTAGAGGAATTAAATTCCTGTTTTCTTCTGAAGAATTATATTCTTAATAGGGTTCAACCCTAGTTTCTTTTCTTAAAGGAATTAAATTCCTGTGAGTTTGAGAGAATTATATTCTCAGTTAGGGTTAAATCCTAGTTCTGTTTATTTTGAAGGAATTAAATTCCTATAACATAGGGTTAAAACCTAACTTTATCTCAAAGGAATTGAATTCCTATCATTTTGTGAGAATTAAATTCTCTAAACTCAGTTCCTCCTCTGTGTCTTAGATCTGCATGGCAGGATCTCAACCCAATGAGAATTAAATTCTCAATTCATGGGGAGATGTGCACTTTGCAGATCCTTCACCAGAGAAAGAACTAAGTTCTTTTTTATATAAGAGTTAAACTCTTTTGAGAATTAAATTCTCTTTTTAAGCCTCCCTTTTCCTTTCTTACCTAAGGTTTTCCTTTTTGCAGAGAATCAAAGGCTCTATCTCTTTCTCTCTATATATATCAGAAAAAGATCCAAAGGTCTTAAGGTTTCAGAAAAAAGTTTTAGATAAAGGTCTTCGAAAAGGTCCTCTCTCTTCTTTTCTTGTCTCCTATTTATAGGAGAAGGAAGAGAATCAATCTGCTTAGTAAATCTCTAATTGAAAGATTTGATTTGTATGTTGAGAGATTTGATTTATATTTATCATTAATCTGGGCCTTTAGATTGTTAAGTGAATTTTATTCACCATTGGATTTTAAATCCAAAGATATCCTTTTGTTATCTTGGTTAGATTTAGGGGGGGGGAAATCTTTCCAAGTCCAAGATTTTTCCATAAATTGGTGATATTTAATCACCTTTAGATTTTTAAACTAATGGTTCCAAATAATCATTCTCTATTTTGGAAAGATTTGAATGATCTCTTCTCAGAATTTAATTCTGTTAAATAATAAGGCTTTTAAAGCCGGTCACGTGTGGGCACGTGACCCCTGGTCACGTGTGGGCACGTGACCCCTGGAATAGGCTTCTCTTCTTCTGCGCTCTGTTCTCTGGCCGCTGCTCAGCCGTCACGTGCCAACATGTGACCACTGGTCACGTGTGAGCACGTGACCTTTTCTGGAGCTTTTTCTCGAATGAGCTTTGTGCCGCTGCTTTAAACATCACGTGCCAACACGTGACCACTGGTCACGTGTGAGCACGTGATGCCTCTTCTGAGTCCTTTCCTGATTTTTTTAATCAGGGAACAAATGCCCCCACAGCGTTGTTCTCACGTGTCTGCACGTGAGTGCAACGCTGTCACTTTTTTGAACGTCGGATCTGCTTTGGGAGTAGGGTAGATGAAACGTTTTCCATCCCATTCTATAAATGCCCATGTCTTTTCAGAAGAGCCTCCACTTTGCTCATCTTCCTCCTTGCATACTTTTCTTTCTGAGAATTTAATTCTCCTTTCCAGAGCTTAGTTCTTCTGTCTTGAACAATTTTCAGAGTTTAACTCTGTTCAAAAAGAATTCTTTTCTTCAGGTATTGCTCTCGAACGAACGATGAACTCTCATGTCCTTCTGGATTTTAAATCTATATCAAGGGTTTCACCCCTTTAAATATGAACCCATTTTTCCTTTAAGTTTTTCAACCGAAATATGAAACCATTTAATCTTCAACAGTAGATCTCTTTAGGGTTCATCTGATCCTTCAGGGAGATGATGATGTTGGTTGTTTTTCCCGAGGAATTTAATTCCGTTTAAAGAAAACGTTTCTGGGAATTTAATTCCCTTCTCTTAATAAGGAATTTAATTCCCATGAAGAACTCAGTTCTTCCTATGGAGGCTTCTTAGGGTCTTCTTTCCCTAGGTTGTCCTTCTGTAATCAATGAAGAAGAAAAATGGTTTGTAATAGATTCTCATGATTTTTATTTCAGGTATCATGGACGCCCATATGTACGATCTTGACGAAATCATTTCTTATGGGAATATTCGTGCGTTGGGCCGTAGCCAGAACCAGGAGTTCAGCAACGCTCAATGTGCTGAGATCATGAGCCGCTTCGATGAGTACAACCATCGGCTACTCCCCCGTCGCTCTTCTCTTCTGAAACTCATCATATCGACGATTTGGGAGGCGCTTCCTCTTTTCTGCACTGGTGTACCTCTCAGGGCATTGGACGCTGCTGAGGATAAGATACATTCAGTGTATCTGATGAGCCTAATCTCGAAGAGAAGGCGAGACAACCTCATCGATCTCTTGCACCAGGCTTTTCAGCAGTCGGCCATACTTGCTGCCTATCGGAGGGTAGAAGACATTCGTGAGTGTTCCCCTCCGAACGGCGGCCGAGACATGACGTCTTGGCTGAGATTCGGGGCAGATGCTATATGGTACTATCCGTCTACTTCTCCGAAGATGCCAAGTTGATTTATGGAACCATGTATCGAAGGTTTAAACGGATGCATCCGATGTAGCAGATTTCGTCAGATTCCCCCTCGCTTGAGGGGTTTTTGATTGTGAGGACGCTCTTCCCTGCAAGCGCAAGCCCCTGCAGTTAATTACGCTACCGCATTGCGGTAACCACTTTCTCCTTCTCCAGAAATTTCACTTCGTGTCGTGTGTGTTTATTTTGTATTTGGTTTCCCGTGGATTGTATACGGAGACTGAGTTATGTCGTCGCCCGTAGGGTGTGGACTAATCCAAATCCGTATTATCTTAGATTTGGGTTTGGGGGTTGGGTTTAAGGATACGTTAGCCTCATTTGAGACTAAGATCAACTTAAACATTTGTTAAGGATACGTTAGTCTAAATTTAGACTAAGATCAACTTAACGGGATCGTTTATATCCAACAAGAGAGCAATTTAAGGGGAGGCCCTGTTGTTTAGTTTAGTGACATTGCGGTCAATAGGTAGTTTAAGGACATTGCGGTCCAATGTTAGTTTTAAGACATTGCGGTCAATAGGTTAAGGACGTCGTAGTCCGTGGATTTAAGGACTCCACAGTCCGATATTAGTTTTAAGACATTACGGTCAAGGTTAAGGACGTCATAGTCTGTTGTTAGTTTTAAGACATTCCGGTCAAGGTTAAGGATGTCATAGTCCGTGGGTTTAAGGACCCCACAGTCCGATGTTAGTTTTAAGACATCCCGGTCAAGGTTAAGGACGTCATAGTCCATGGGTTTAAGGACCCCACAGTCCGTATCAATGTGTGGTCATCGGGACCCGTCACCTCTTTGAAGACGTTGAGGAATTACAACGCCAAGTATCAAAGGAGTGAAGAGATGTACCCTTGAACCAAGGTAGATTAAATAGTCTTTGGCCCAATTTGGGACCAAGACCAATCAATTATGTTATGAGCCCATTGGCCCAGTTAAGTTTGGATTGAGGACTTATGGCCATTTTGGGCTAAGTCCAATCATGTTTGGAATATTGGCTTTCTGTTGGTCCATTGAAGGAGAGGCTTTGCCTCTAGAACTTAGCCAATTGGGCTGAAGCTAGTGTTAAACACTAGAGACCAACAGTGTTGAACACTGGGAATGAGATTGACAAACTGATGTTAAACGCCAAAAGATAATCAGTGTTACATACTAGCAACAAGACTTTCAAATTAGTGTTAAACACTAAAGCAGGTCAGTGTTAAGCACTGGCCAGAGAGGTTTCAAGTTAGTGTTTAAACACTAAAGCAAATCAGTGTTAAACACTAGAAAGAGAGATTCCAAATTAATGTTAATCAGTATTAAACACTGGTAACCGAAATTTAATTTAATGTTAAACACTAAGAAATTTAGTGTTAAACACTGCAAAGAGAGTTTTTCAACTAGTGTTAAACACTAAAGCAAATCAGTGTTAAACACCGGATACATAGGTTTCAATTTAGTGTTAAATACTAAGGCAAGAGGGGTCACGTGGTAGCACGTGAGAGCGCCCTCTCTCTCTTTATTTATTCTGCCGAGAGTATTGAGTACTTTGGAGCATCACGTGCCGTCACGTGATGGGCATTTAAGTGTTCGTCTGTTAGAGCTTCTGCCAGGGGTCACGTGGGGCACGTGAGGCGTTGCCTCAAAGTTCTTCTTTATGGATCTTTACAGGGGTCACGTGGTAGCACGTGACCCTGTTTCTTTGCCTGTTTGAAGATGTATTTATCTTTTTAAGAATTAAATTCTTCATGGGGTTAAACCCTAGCAATAAACTTTAGAGGAATTAAATTCCTGTTTTCTTTTGAAGGATTATATTCTTAGATAGAGTTGAACTCTAACTTGTCTTCTGTAAGAATTGAATTCCCATACATGTGAGGAATTAGGTTCTTCTAAGGGAATTAAATTCCTGTTATTTTGACAGATTTGAGTTCTTAACTAGGGTTAAACCCTGGTTCTGTTCATTTGAAGAAATTAAATTCCTATAACATAGGGTTAAACCCAAATTTTATTTTAAAGGAATTAAATTCCTACGAGAATTAAATTCTCAAACTTCCATTCCCTCCCTATGCTTTGGATCTGCATGGCAGGATCTCAACCCAATAAGAATTAAATTCTCAATTCATGGGGAGATGTGCACTTTGCAGATCCTCCACTAAAGAGAGAACTAAGTTCTTCTTTTTAATATACGAGTTAAACTCTTTTGAGAATTAAATTCTCTTTTTTAAAAGCCTTTCCTTTCTTACCTAGGGTTTTCTTTTGCAGAAGATCAAATTCTTCCAAAGTCTCAAGGCTCTATCTCTATTTTTTCTTTATGTCTCTGTATATAGATCTCTGTATATGTCTCTCTCTCTCCTTTCTTCTCTTTTCTGGCTCCTATTTATAGGAGAAGGAGCAGAATCAATTAGTTTTGGTGAATCATTCATTGAGGGATCTGATTTGTATTCATTAGAGATTTGATTTGCATTCATCATTCATTTGGACCTTTGGATTAGTAGGTGAATTTTATTCACCATTGGATTTTAGATCCAAAGATATTCCTTTGTTGTTTCGGTTAGATTTTAAGGGGAAATCTTTCCAAGTTCAAGATTTTTCCATAGATAGGTGATATTTAATCACCTTTAAATTTTTAATCCAATCGGTTCCAAATAATCATTCTCCTTTGGAAAGATCTGAATGCCGTTCAGAATTTAATTTTGTTAAATAGATAGGCTTTGAAAGCCGGTCACGTGTGGCCACGTGACCCTTGGTCACGTGTAGGCACGTGACCCCCTTGGAATGAGCTTTCTTTTGCTTTCTGCGCTTTGTCTTCTAGCCGATGTTCAGCCGTTACGTGCCAACACGTGACCCCTGGTCACGTGTGAGCACGTGACCCTTTCTGGAGCCTTTTCTTTGATTTAATCAAGGAGCCGAATCTGCCTTTGCCGTTGCTTTTAATTGTCACGTGCCAACACGTGACTGCTGGTCACGTGCTAGCACGTGATGCCTCCTCCGTAAACTTTCCTGATTTTAAATCAGGAAACAGTGAGGATCCTGACGCTTGTGACCGCGAAAGAAAACATACTCGAATGGTTCGAAATGCTTGGAGGATCTTGGACAAAGTCAAGTTTGAGTTTCTCAATCCGTGCCCCGCGTCTGAGGTCTTGCCATTGTAATCGTTTTCTTTTCATTTTGTATGAACTTCTTAAAGCATGAATGATAAGTTTATCGTGCCCTTTTGTGTTTGCATCCCCTTTTGTGGGATTTTGTCATTTTGCTATTGTTGATGTTGATGTTTTTAACGTGCAGGGTGTGATTCCATTTTTTAGTACACGTCAAGTTTGGGGCTTACGTGCTCCGCACGTGGGGTCCTTTTGATGGGGCTGTTCAATTTTTTATGCCATATTTTTAGTGCACAACATTAGATGCAGAAAAGGAGCCTTGGAAATAGTTCCATCTCCTTGATTTCTAATGCCTTCCCCTTTTTTGGCCTTGGAAATAGCTTCACCATGCAAGATTTTCCATGCGCAACACTTAATGTCCCTCTTTATATCCTGGGGCCATGGCCTTCTTTTCTCTTCACAGAGAAGTTTATTCTCATTTTGGTGTGATTTGTCTTGAGAGACAACTGAGAGCCATGGCCTGTAATCGCCCTCATGCTCGTCGACAGCCATGGGAAGTTCCTATCGAGGAGATGATCCCACGCTTTGCCGCCCGATTGGTGGATCCCCTCCTTACCGACGACGAATGCAACTCAGCGGCGTATGAACTTTCGATCCGCAGGGGGTCTCCCCTCCCAATGGGCTCCCTCTGGCTCCGGATGATTCTTGCTGCCGTGCTTGCCGACGTCCCTCCTCACATGGCGGAGATGACCCTGGCGATGCTTGACGCGGCCGAAGAAAAGCTCGAGGGCTTTCACGAAGCGTGCCTAATTACTCAAGCTTTGAAAGATCACTCAGTTCACCTTTTGAGCGAAATAAGAGCCCGTCGGGCTGTTATGTCTGCTTTTGCGGACGAACATGGCGCCAATCGGTGGGGAGCGACTCCTCGCGAGAACCGTCGCTTTGACGTGTTGGAGAGAGCGGAGAGAGAGATGGAGAATTTTGTTCTTTGTTTTGTCAACCCTTGCGCTACCGATCCTTTGTTCGGCGACCTTTTCCCGCTAGTGTAGTATATTCAAATTAGTTTTCTCATGCTTTATGTTGAACTTTCATGTGTGCTGGGTATCCGTATGTATGTTTTTTTTTGCTTGCATAAATGAACTTTGTGTTCTTCCCATGAGAACTTTCTTTAATTGCGAACACTATCACTATGTTGCATGCACATAAAGCTTCGGGTATTATTTCTTTTCGGATATTCATATAGTTGCGAGTGCATGCTTGATAGGATGTACATCGAGAATTTTTTGTTGCTTCCCATACCAGATGATGTGCGCGCGTTTTAGATCAACTATTGCTATCGACTGGAGGCTTGTTTATACGGTCTTGAGCGTATATGTCCTGTTTCAAAAGTTGCGGTCGCGAAAGCGAGCTTACGTGGTCTGATAGAACGACATGTGGTGAACATATTGTTGTGCGAAAAGAGGCTCGGCCGTAAATTCTCGGAGAGGGAGCTGGCTTCTAAGGCGCTGAGCGAGCTTCAAGCTAATCTTACCGCCAAGGCCAACAAAGCGTATGAACCCTGGCGGGTGCTTCAAGAGTCTATCAAAGAGGTGGTGGCTCTTGATAAAGCTGCTATGTTCACTCGTGAAAGGGTCGAGGCTTACAAGGCTACTGAGAAAGAGCTTAAAGGCCGGCTTGCTTCGTATCAGGCTCAGCAGGCTCATGCGGAGGCCCGTCTTCTGGCGATCCTGAATCATGAAGCCGTGGCCCAGCAAAAGCAGGATGAGCTAGCGAAATTGCTAAATCGCCCGCCGGCTTGAAAAACTTGTATCTTTTCCTTTCTTTTTGTACATACTCCTGAACGGGAGTATTTTCTTTTTGTTTTTTCATGAATTGTACTTTGTACCCATTTTGGTTTATGAATAAAGACATATTTTTCTTCTCAGTGGTGTGTCCCTTTTTTATTGAATGTGTTCTGCGGACAATTTATCTTGGCCTACTTGCAGGGTAGCGATGGCTTAGGATCCAGGGTTAAGATCTGCCTCCTAAGACTTTTGAGCCTTATGAGTCGTGAGGGTCTCATAAAGAGTTTTACTCCCTACATGTCGAGAGGATCCCGTAGGTGTAAATTCTCCTTAAGAATCGTGAGGATTCTTAAGCGGGTTTTCCCTTGGGAGTCGTAAGGATCTCACAAGAGAGTTTTTTTCCCTGCAGGTCATGAGGACCCGAAAGTGCTTAGTGCGGTCACCCTTATCCGTATTTCACGGGGTCAGGGGTTGCTTTGGGATGTTCTCCAGGGTACCGTAGTTTAAAGATATCGCGGTCAAGGTTAAGGACCTCATAGTCAGTGGGTTTAAGGACTCCACAGTCCGATGTTAGTTTTAAGACATCACGGTCAAGGTTAAGGACCTCATAGTCCGTGGATTTAAGGACTCCACAGTCCGATGTTAGTTTTAAGACATCATGGTCAATGTTAAGGACCTCATAGTCCGTGGATTTAAGGACTCCACAGTCCGATGTTAGTTTTAAGACATCACGGTCAAGGTTAAGGACCTCATAGTCCGTGGATTTAAGGACTCCACAGTCCGATGTTAGTTTTAAGACATCACGGTCAAGGTTAAGGACCTCATAGTCCATGGATTTAAGGACTCTACAGTCCAATGTTAGTTTTAAGACATCACGGTCAAGGTTAAGGACCTCATAGTCCGTGGGTTTAAGGACTCTACAGTCCTCGAAATGTGTGGTTGCCAGGACCCGTCACCTCTTTGAAGACGTTGAGGAATTACAACGCCAGATATCAAAGGAGTGAAGGGATGTACCCTTTAACCAAGGTAAAATCAGTCTAGAATCATCATGGTTGGTCGTTAGTTTTAAGACATTACGGTCGAGGTTAAGGACATCATAGTCCGTGGATATTAAGGACTCCATAGTCCTGTGTTTGCTCTGGATGCATCATACGGGTTCACGGCCGTGCTTGGCGAGGACCAGGCTCCGCTCTGGGCGTTTTCCGCGGGGTCAAAGAGTGACGTTATCCGCGTTCCACGTAACCAGGAATTTTGCACTAGATGCTTCATACGGGTTCACTGCCGTGCTCGGCGAGGACTAGGCTCCGCTCTGGATGCTTCACACGGGTTCACTGCCGTGCTCTGCGAGGACCAGGATCCGCTCTGGATGTTTTCCATGGGGTCAAAGAGTGACGTTATCTGCGTTCCACGTAACCAGCAATTTTGCTCCAGATGCTTCATACGGGTTCACTGCCGTGCTCGGCGAGGACTAGGCTCCACTATGGATGCTTCACACGGGTTCACTGCCGTGCTCTGCGAGGACCAGGATCCGCTCTGGACGTTTTCCACGGGGTCAAAGAGTGACGTTATCCGTGTTCCACGTAACCAGGAATTTTGCACTAGATTCTTCACACGGGTTCACTCCCGTGCTCGGCGAGGACTAGGCTCCGCTCTGGATGCTTCACACGGGTTCACTGCCGTGCTCTGCGAGGACCAGGATCCACTCTGGACGTTTTCCACGGGGTCAAAGAGACGTTATCCGCGTTCCACGTGACCAGGAATTTTGCTGATTGTATCCGCATTTCACGGAGTTGGGATTTGACTCTCGGTCATCTGTACACCGTCGAGTCATGGAACTGGGAATTGTTGTTGTTCCGCTTTGCTTGATATTGTGTATGCTGCAATGAGACGAACGTCGAGATGATCTCTAAGCTATCTGTGACTCATCGAGATTTGGCTTCTTCTTCTGATGAAACCTGGGAGAGGAGGAGTGTGATTCCTTCTTTGTTTGCGCCCCTGGATTGTATACAGGGATTGATGTAATATCACATGTAGGGCATAGATTTCATTTTTATTTTATTTCTTTTTCCGCGATGCTCTTATCATTTCAGCTTTTATATCGCGAAGGTCGCGATTGCCCCATCATTTCGTCTATTTTTCACGGTGCTCCATCATTTCGGCTATTTATTTTATTTTTACTCGCTGCTTTTATTGCGAGTTGCCCCATCATTTCGGCTATTTTTCATGCATACATTTTGACTTGCTTCTTTTTATTGCAAGTTGCCCCATCATTTCGGCTATCTCATATGCACTTTTAGCTCGCTGATTTTTATCGCGAGTGTAGAACTTGGAGTCTGGTGCCAATCCCAGCATCAACATCGCTACAACTGGAATATTTCCAGGAGCGAATCATCATTTGTCATGCAAGGACTTGGAATTTGATACCGTTTTAGGCGTCAGCATCGCTACAACTGGAATATTGCCAGGAGCGAATCATCATTTGCCTCTGTCGATGTTGAACAAAGGTGGCTTAGTAAAAAGGGTTAGGGTCATGTCGACCAAGGGTTTCGACTTCATGAGCCGTAAGGGTCTCACAAAGGTATTTCTCCCTACAAGTCGTGAGGATCTTGTAGGCGTGTTTTCTCCTTGGGAATCGTGAGGATTCCAAAGTGCATGTCCTCTTGCAAGTCGTAAGGATCTTACAAAAAGGTTTTCTCCTTATAAGTCGAGAGGACTTGCAAGGGTTGTTTGCCATATGAACATATCCTTAGTCACGGATGGGACTTGGTTAGGGAAATGTTTATTCGCGCCCGTGGATTGTATACAAGGGTCAGTATTAAACCACTTGTAGGGCATAAATTGAAGGTTTTGGGGGTTGCTTAAGCACAGGTTTAGCTCTCTGTGACTTAAGACTTTCAAATCCTATGAGCCGTAAGGGTCCCATAAGAGAGTTCTCCTTACGAGTCGTGAGGATCTCGCAAGTGTAATTTCTCCCTAGGAATCGTGAGGACTTCTATGTGTGTTGCTCCCTTGTGAGTCGTAAGGATCTCACGCGGGTGGTTTCTCCTTACAAGGTCGTGAGGACCCTGCAAGTGTCCTTTAACGAGGTTGCGCCCTTTCGGGTTTTCACAAACACTCGCCGGTAGCCCTGCTGTTTTTACTCACGGAGCCCTTTCAGGTTTTCATCCGTGCCCATTTTGCTTATGGACATACCGTTTTTTCTTCTTTTTTTTTATATCGGCTTTGAGATATTGCAATCCACCGTAGTTTATCGACATATCGGTCAACAACTAGTTTTAGGACATAGTGGTCCGTCATTAGTTTAAGGACGTTTCGGTCCGTTGTTAGTTTAAGGACGTTTCGGTCCTTTGTTAGTTTAAGGACATTTCGGTCCATTGTTAGTTGAAGGACATTTCGGTCCTTTGTTAGTTTAAGGACATTTCGGTCCGTCGTTGAAGAAAGCCGGTTACTACTCAGAGTTCGGGCTTAGGAAGATAGCGAGCGGACATACTCATCGTCATCTATCATTGACCTAGGCCTTAACCCATTAAGCGCAGTATTTCTTCAGGAAGCGACCGTTTATTGGCCTGAAAGGTCTTTCACCGTGCATATCCATAAGTAGGTATGCTCCGCCCTGGTAGACCTTGTCTATGATGTACGGGCCTTCATAGTTTGGCTCAAATTTTCCCCGCTTGGCACGATTGGGGATCATAGGTCTTTTGACCACTAGCACGAGTTCGCCTTGGCGGAATGTCCTCGGCCTGGTCAATCTTTCGTACGAGCGCGTCATCTTTGCTTTGTAGGCCTCCAGATTTTGCTGCGCTATGAGCCGGGTCTCGTCAAGGGCATCAAGCTCCTCAAGCCGAAGGTAAGCATTTTCTTCGTCCGTCAGCTCGTAGTGGACCGCCACGCGTAGAGAGGGTAACTCTATCTCGAGAGGGAGTACTGCTTCTGTACCAAATACCAACGCGTATGGCGTTGTGTTCGTGGCCGTTTTGAACGTAGTTCGATATGCCCAGAGAGCTTTTTGCAGTCTCTCGTGCCAGTCCTTTTTGTTTCGGGACACCGTCTTCTTCATGATCTTTGTCAAGGTTTTGTTGAAAGCCTCAGATAGACCATTAGCCCGTGGATTATAAACTGAGGAATATCTCCAGTCTATGTTGTGTTGTTGCGCGAAGCAGCTAATCTTGTGGCTTCTGTAGGCTGGCCCGTTATCGAAAATGATCCGTCGCGGAGTTCCAAACCGATAGATGACGTGCGTCTAGAAGAAATGGAGAATATTTTCCGTCTTCACTTCCCTTAACGGTACTGCTTCTGCCCATTTGGAGAAGTAATCAGTCGTCGCCAGGATGAAACGATGTCCCTTGGATGATGCTGGTTCGATGGGGCCGATTATGTCAGTTCCCTACATTTCGAACGGCCAACTAGCCACCGTTTAATGTAGTGGATTTGGGTGCTGGTGGATAAAGTCCCCATGGATTCGGCACGAGTGGCATTGTTTCGCATACTCGAGCCAGTCCTGGATTATCGTTGGCCAATAATAGCCCATCCGTTTAATCTTCAACTTCATCCTCGGGCCTGCTTGGTGAGAACCGCAGAGTCCGTCATGAACTTCCTGAACGACTCTCTTCGCTTCGTCAGGTCCCAGGCATCTCAACCACAGAGAATCGAATGACCTCTTGTACAAAGTATCGTTGACGAAGGCGAAAGACAGAGCTCGTTTCATGAGCTGATGTCTTGAGGACGCATCTTCAGGGGTTCGACGGGATTTGAAGTAGTCTATGAAGACTTCTCTCCAATCTTTAGCCGTTTCTTGGTCTTTTATTTGCATGGCCTTCTTCTCGGTCGCTTCCTTTTCCTTGGATGATTCCGGAAATATTTTGTTAGTTGTATGTATGCCCTAGAGGCCAGTATTATACAGATGATGTATATTATTGGATGCTTGGACATATATAAAGATGACTTTCTTGCTCGATATGATAGTATGCTATCTGGTTGCTCTTTATCTTAACATGTATACTTGTCTCTTTATACTGTCTTAGAGTTACATATTGGTAAAGCCCTTAGGATGTGTACTTGACTACCTGGACTATGATGCAGATCATACTAGTGGGGACATGGTAGTCCATAAGTACATCCTTCAAGGTCCCTAGTCGTAGGTGTATCGAGACGGGGCATCGATATACCAGTGTAGACTAGTATATACGCTTCTCGACCCATGAGATGAGCGATGGATGATCCCATATCCATTGGTGTTTGACATCAGAGATGGTATACGGGTGCTCAGTGGAGACTGGGTACACTGGACGGACTCGCCGAGAACTCCTAGATGGTATTATACCTCACGTCAGATGGTAGTTCTCAAGTGACACTTGTGCAGGTTAGTCTGTAGACCCGAGATCGTCATAGAGTCTTGTGTGATTCCCACTGTGCTTTGATTTCCACCTTACCACGTCCATGAGGGCGTGCAAAACGGTGGTTTTTGGGTACAGTCCCGAGTCACATGGAGGCAATGAGCGATAGGAGGGGTTTCGTCTCTCCCGGTATTGGGGGTTGATGTTGCGCTGTGCTCGATTGGCCGTAACAGGGAAGTCCCTGGCCAGGGCTGATTCAGAGATTTACTGGTAAGTGTTACCAGTAGTTTCTCGACCCGTTATGAGCCTCACATCGGCACGACTTATCGGTTATTGGGGTCTGACGTTTACCACCCCTAGACTTGATATGCGACATATCAGACGAGGAGACCGGACTGTACGGGAAGTGTTGCCGGTTGGCTCGACGGGAGTTGTAGCAGGTTCGCTTATTCTTTTCTGATCGCTCAATACCCGGGTGGCCGTTACGTTTAGCTGACCGCTTGCGGCTTGGGGGTGCTTGATATGATCATCACCCACTACCGGCGTATTGACGAGTCTTAGAGTCCCACAATGGAGTTACCTAGTCCAGGCGAAACGTTGTGTTGCGCGTATGCGATATGCGCATGGACCCGATTAAAATGCGTGTATAGGATACCGTATATTGATTGGGCGGCTTGCTTTTGGTTAGGGTCGTATGTGATATGGCCGGATTGATAAATCAAGTGTTGATTTATCATTTAACCATTAGCTTCTCACTAGAAATCCTATCTTGTTTCTTTTGGATGTATGCATGCATGTATGCATTCATTCTTGTTCATGCACATTTGGATGTGCATGCACACATGCATACATACATCATTCTATCATGGTTGCTTATACAATGAGAATGGTGGCAATATAAGAATCACACCATGGTTTTTATATGGCTTATTATTGCTTTTGAATTAAAACAAAAAGGAAAAGAAAAAGGGTTAAATCATAGAATGTTTCTACACTCTTCTTTATCTTACCATGCTTACCTACCTTTTAACCCTTGGTTTATTTTCCTTTTGTGTTTTTAACTCAAATACAATAATATCTTTATAATTAACCATGGTTTGAAATGAGAGATGGAAAATATATATACTTATATTTTTCATTTTTCTTATGAGAGTTTTTCTTCTCTTCTTCTCAAAAAGCCATCATCTTCATCAACCTTGATCTCTTGCTCACTAAACTTTTCAAGTGAGAAATATACTCATCAAGTTAGGATTTTGAAGTGAGAAAGAGAACCACAACACCATTCTACACAAGTCTAGCCCACTTGTTTGGAGTGTCAGCTTCATTTCGTTCTCTTGATCGGGTGAAGTTGCAAGCTTGGACAAAGCGGACTCCGGGTGGATCATCGGTGACCTAGAGGAGTTCAAGCGGAGCTTTTTCAAACCCTAAGTAGCCGAGGAGTCTAGCATAGGGAGCTACAAAGGTTGTACTCTCTAAACCCTAGCTTTTCTTTCATATGATGATATGCAAGTTTTTGAAACCCTAATTTTCTAGGAACGATCCGATGTTTGTTAACTTAGCACCCTAAAGACTCCACCTTTGGTACATGTGATGCTTCCAAACCCTTCATGAGGTGCTAGGCTAACCTTTCATATTTCTGCCGGAGCAAGAACCCGACTGCTTTGTACCACGATTCTTACATCATCGAGGTTCTCATCAGCTAGTTCTTTAGCTAGCTTGGCTAATGCATCCGCTTTGCTATTTTCGGCACGCGGTATGCTTTCCAAGGTGTAGGAGGGGATTTGAGTCAGCAGCCGTTGTACTCTTTTGCCGTACTTTACCAATTCTGGCTTACATGTCTGGTAGTCGCCGTTTACTTGATTAACGATCAGTTGGGAATCTCCGTATATGAGGAGGTTTTCAATTCCCATGTCGATGGTGATCTCGAGGCCTGCTATCAAAGTTTCGTATTCGGCCTCATTGTTCGTCCTCGGTTCTGTTAAGGAGAAAGCGAAGCGCATTATCCCTCCTTGTGGAGTTACAAAGATAAGGCATATCCCCGATTTGATTATGGGCGTACTGTGCTTGCGCTTCTTCATGGAAGATGCTCCATCGAAATAAAGTTCCCATCGGGTATCATCGCCGACGATCGCATCAAACGCGTGTTCATCTGGCAGTTCGCAATCCAAAGGAGAATCAGCAGGTATCGGATGCTCAGTGAGGAAGTCGGCGATGGCCTGGCCTTTCACTGCCTTGGGAGGCTGATATGTTATCGAGAACTCCATCAAGAGCAGGGCCCATTTAGCGAGCCGACCTGTCAATATGGCCTTCGACATTAAATATTTGAGGGGGTCCACCTTCGATATGAGACGGACTTCATGCGCCAATGCATAGTGCCTGAGCTTTGTTATCGCAAAGATTAACGCCAGGCAATATTTTTCGATAGGGGAGTAGTTGCTTTCTGCCCCCAGTAGAACTCGACTTAAGTAGTAGAGTGCTCTTTCTTTCCCCTGATCGTTCTCTTGCGCCCATAATGCACCTAAGGAACCTTCGAGGGCGGTTGCATAAAGAATGAGGGGCTTTCCCTTGACCGGAGCAGCCAACACTGGCGGGTTCTGCAGGTATTGCTTGATCTCGTCTAGCGCTCTTTGGCATTTTTGGTCCCAGACGAACGGGGTTCCCTTCTTCATCAGGTGACTGTAGGGGCGGCATTTTCCTGAAAGGTTGGCTATAAATCGCCGGATGTACGCGAGCTTCCCTTGGAGAGACCGCAATTGTTTGAGAGTCCTTGGAGGTGGCATTTCCATGATCACTTTGATCTTTGACGGATCTATCTCAATGCCTCGGTGGCGGACAATGAATCCTAGGAACTTGCCTGAGGACACCCCGAACGCGCATTTTAGGGGGTTCATCTTCAAGTTGTATTGCCGAAGGCGTTGAAATACGGTCTTCAGATGCTCGAGATGTTCCTCGTACGATTTGCTTTTCATGACGAGGTCGTCGATATAGCATTCGACGATTTCATGTATAAGGTCATCGAAGATCTTCGTCATGGCCCTTTGATAGGTGGCACCGACGTTCTTTAAACCGAAGGACATCACCTTATAGCAGAATATTCCCAGAAAGGTCCGAAAAGCGGTATGCTTCTGGTCTTCGGGATGCATCTTTATCTGATTGTACCCTGATGAGCCGTCCATAAAAGAGAAGACCTCATGAGTGGAAGTGTTATCTATCATCAGCTCGGTTACCGGTACTGGGAAATCATCCTTTGGACAGGCTTTATTGAGATCCCGGAAGTCCATGCATATGTGCACTGTCCCATTTTTCTTCATTACCGGGACGATGTTGGCGATCCAGTCAGGATATTGAACTTCTTGGATAAACCCAGAGTCGATCAGCTTCTTGACTTCGGCATTGATGCTCATCTCAAGCTCGAGCCGCATTCTTCTCGGTGCTTGTTTGGCTGGCTTGACGTCCGGAGATATTGCCAGTTTATGGACAGCTATATCTGGATCCAGTCCTGGCATTTCGGAATAGTTCCATGCGAAACAATCTCTATGCTGCATAAGCACGTCTTTTAACGCAGCCACCCTTTCTTCAGATAGCAGCTCGCTGACGAATGTCGGTCGTGGGTCGTTCGCCGTCCCCAACTCAATTTTCTTGAGGTTATCGGCCGTGGTGTGTATGCCATTTTCCAGCTCTTTCGGTGCTGGTGGAAATTCTGAGAGTATCTCGTCGTCATTGTTTTCGAAGCACCAGGGAAAGTCATCCATATTCTCGGGCTCTTCTTTTGATACCGTTATCATACGACAGGTACGAGCTCGTTTCCAAGACCGATGTGGATCTGGTTCTGCTTTTGTGGCTTTGGGTTCGTGCTTTTATGGTGGTGATACCCTCCAGCTGTCGGATAGAGCAAATCAGCCTGGCTGGTACTGGTCTTCAACCCAGTTCTTGAAGGTGAAGCAGTCTTCAATGCGGTGTCCTATGGCTCGGTGATAAGAGCAATAGCCCGGATGAGAGACCTCATTAGCTTGCTCGGGGTGTTTAGACTTCGGGAGTGTAATCATTTGATGTTTTAAAGCGAGGTCAAGTATCTTTCGTGTTTTATTCTGAGGAAAAGAGTATGCCTGACTCATCTTTTTCATAAGGGACAAATCCGGGTTGCTCGATTCCCGACCGCGTGGCTTCTTGGTCCCGCTTTGTTGCTGTCGAAAGCCTTTTCCGCACTTTGGTTTGTTTCTGCCTCTGCGTCGGGCCTTTTGCACAACAGATTGATAGGGAGGAGCATTTTCATCTTTCGCAGCCTGTTGAAAAAGGCGTTGCGTCCTGGCTTTCTCTTAGATGGCCATTTCGCGATTATGATCGTCCCGAGCTTTTTGACCCGCTTTCCTGATAAGCTTGTCTATTCGTTCTTCAAACGACGGACTCGGCACTTCGATCGCGGGATCTAGTTTTGATGAGGGGTTGGCATTTCCTGACAGGGCGTCCTCTTCTTCATCGAAGTTATATATGGCGTAGCTACCGTGGACCCGTTCCCGTTTCCCGGCTCTCACGTATCCAAGCCTAAGTGTTCCCATTCTCCCATTGGGCAATTTGCGCTGAGTCCTAGGGACATCCCAAATCCTGTTATAGAATCGAGCTTGTCGAGTAGTCTGTTTTAAGGGTACCCCTTGGCGCTTCAATAGCCTTTTCAATCCGTTTGTGTAATATCTGGGCAAACGGATGGGTTGAAGCTTGTTAAGTGTAGAATCCGCGCCATGCCAGATCTCTTTCTCCACTCTTGTTTCCGAGGATCGATAGAATAGGATCGCCCTCTCTCCTTTTCACTTGGGAGGGACGTAAAACGTCTGCAGGTCTTGCACGTTGTGAGCTTCAAGCGCGTCAAGATCTTTGTAGTGCTCCCGCGGAATCATGGTGATTTGCAAACTCTGATCATCACCAGGGAATTCTTGTATTGCCGGCTGTAATACCCGGCCCTTTTATACCAAAATCTATAATTAGTTACTTTATAATTCTATTTATTTTTTTAATAATTTTTTTATCTTATTTATAAAATTATTTATCCTAAACCAAAAATCCCAAACCCTACCCTATCCTGTTTATTCTAATAAATTACCTCAGCCCAACAATTTAATTCCAAATTATTTATTAAAACCCCATTAAACCCACGGCCCGGCCCCATCCTTTTTCTTAATTATTTTCTGATTTTTCCGGCCCACACTTTCTCCAAGCCCACGCCTCCTTCAATCCAACCCGACCCGGCCCAACACACTATTCCCCTATCTCTCCCAACGGCTCCTTTCCATTTCTCCCGCTCCCTGTCTCGCGCGACCCGCTCCCTCCGCCGTCACCCCCGCTCTGGCGATGTTACGCCGACGACGCACGACCCCTGTCTCCACTACCTCTCCTTTCTAGACACCTACACCCTCTATTCCTCATCTCGCTTCTCTCTCCCTCTCAAAAGTTTCAGCCACCGAGCCCCCTCACTCCCGTTCTCCCTCTCAACATTCGAACACCATCGCCCTGTCTGTCGTCGATCATCCCCCGATCACCACCACCGCCTCACCCGCTCCCACCTCACCTCTTCGCAGCACCCTCTTCCTCGACAATCCCACTTCCATCAACCTCCAAGCTCCGACCTCCATCGTCGACCGCAGCTCATCACCGTCGTCGTCGTCGCCGCCATCACCTCTCACTCCCCCAACCTCCACCTTCGACCACCCCTGGTAACTCACCAAACACCCATACACCCTCTGCCCCGAGCTCCCCTCCACTGCGCGCCAGCCACCACCTTCGCCTCCGGCCTTCCTCCCTCTCCCTCGCTCTCCCATCTCCATCACCGGAGCTCCGAGCTCGACTCCTCTGCACCCATCTCGACGCCCCGGCAACTCCTCTTTCTCCCCCTCCCTGCAATCTCTCTCTCTTTCTCACTCTCTCCGTTTCCCTCTCTAACCCTGTCTCTGTTTCTCTCTCTCTCTTCTCTCTCTCTCTCTCTCCATCACTCTCTCTCTTTCTCTACAACTCTCTCTCCCTCTCTGTATCCCTCTCACACTCTATCTCTCTCACTCCGTTTCTCTTTCTCTCACCCTCTGTTTCTTCTCTCTCTCTCTCTCTCTCTCAGTCCTCTCTCTCTCTCTCTCTCTCACTCATCTCTCTCTCTGCCTACACGTACTCTCTCTGCATACACACACTTCCTCTCTCCCTCTGCAATCTCTCTCCGTCGGCCTCGACAGCATCAGCGATCCCCAGCCCCAACACCACCTGAACTCGCAACAACCCATCCTCAGACTCGAGCCAAACCCAAGCTTTGACGAGACTCGTCGCACGTTTGCCACTCCGTGCCGGGACGTGCCACTACTGCCTTAGCTTCCGCGCCATCAGTTCACCGTCTCCAGGCAAGTTCTATACTTGCCTCATGCTATTCTATTTATGTTACAAATCCAAATCATTTAAATTGCTATGTTACTATTCCTGAAAAGTACACTATTTACCTGTTCGACATGTGTTCCCAATGAGAATCTTTTCCTAAATTGGCGGAACTAAATGGTTTTGTTTGGCCCGTATGTCTGTGAACCTAGTGCAGGAATTTCGTTGGATAATTTGATCGTTAACGACTAAACCAACTACCCCCAAGTTTAATCGTAAAACTGGAATTTTATTGTACCTGAAAACCGTTAAATTCACCATAAATCGTATACATACTAGAATGGTGTGTTCGAGGGCTCGAATCGAAGCCGACTCGATGAACTTTAACCCTATACTGGTTCCCTGGTATTTCTGTACTTAAATTGTAATGATATTTGGATCGGAGTGCGACTCTGGACTGCAGTCCAGAGCGACTCCAGTTGTTGCTTGCTGTTCCGTAATGGGTACCACAAGATTTCCTTAACTCGTAGGTTGCGGAACTCTGCTGTATATTATAGGTAAACCTGTTAACCAGACAACACAAGTTGTTTCACTCCGTTTCGTTATCGTTTATTATTTATTCTGTAAATTAAAAGATCGGGACGCATGACAGTCCCAACAGAATCAGAACAGACATATTGGCATTGAATAGTGTATATCTCCTGACGTACAGACGCGATCGAAGATCCGTCTGTTGCGTTGAAAACCTTACTGAAAACCCTATATTTCATCCAACTGTAACGTCGCTAAAATCCGATCCCAACTGGGATCAAAATGCGTTGCGAAACGGACTTCTGATTCTGAAATTGGATTTCCAGCCGCGAGCGCTTAAAATGAAGTGGTTATAATTAATGATCCTGGAACCCGATTGGCTTGAAACTAAATTCGATGGATAGATAACTGAACATACTAATTACTACCTGTTTATCATTTCGCTAAATTATATACGTACGTTTCATGATAAATCGTGCAAGTGTTAGAATACTGTTTTTATGACACCTTAATCGTGCTTCATATATTGTTTACACATCATATCATACCCATATCATAGCAGTGATTACCTAGTGATATCGTGCATTTACCCAGTGTTAGATTTTAGTGATGATTGTGGCAAGTACGTCAGTGTTCGTGTATCCGTGATTAAGTGAAAGTGATACGTACTTGTACACAATCAGTGACCCTATTATTCTATTGCATTGTCGACGTCTGTGGGATGCGTGTACGTGTGACTATAAGTGGTATGGGATACTTATGGAAGCGCTTGCACGGGTGTCACAGATAAGGCATCCGACACTGCCATTTATCTTAGATATTAGTCGGGACGTGCTTGATGGAGGTCCTGCCTTCAGTTCTCGCGCAGACTTGTCACGGATCGATTAGTATTTAGGATTATGGTTAGCGTTTGATGTAGACCACGGGGTGTGGGGTAGTTTAAGTGTGAGTTCAACAGAATCTTGGGAGTCCCATGCCGACTTATATATTTAGGGAGTTATATGGAGATTTACAGGGTATGTGATATACACCGTGATATACAGGTTACATGTTGGGCCCGTGGTCCCTTGCCCTTCGGTTCTACCCTTGGGTGGAGGACACTCACGAGTGGTTGATTCTCACACTTGGACTGACGATAGGCTTAGTGACCTGTACAGTGAGACTTAGAGACTGATAGGGATACTGTCATTTATATACATTATATACTGTGTTGACATACGTGACATATCGTTCTACTGCTTTACCGTTCCGCTGCATTGATTACTGCACATTCATATTCATGTTGTCATTGATTTATTGTTTCACATATCCATTACCACTGTTAGAACTGTCACTTGATTTTATATATATTATATTGCTATTGTGTCGCTCTGACGACCTGAGTATGCATGCTCAGTGTGAGGAGAAGATTTAGCCTGGACCAGAACTAGACGTGCATCACAGACTTCTTGACTTGCCATTCCGAGTTACATTCTTTTGTTCCACTCAGGTCAGTCTTTACATTGTTTCTTTCAGTTTCTGCACTTCTCATTACCTGCGCATCATTTACTGTTTACCATGAAAAACTAGAAGCCGAAGTGTGACTACGGCAGGACATTTCCTTAACCGTAGGAGCATGGCTGGCCTTGTCTACTCCTCGTATTCCGTATTTTGGGAAGCGGGGCGTGACATGGTTTAGTTGGTATCAAAGCCCAGGTTTTGCTTCGATTGGGATTGCAGTTTTCCGTGTATTTCTTGGCAATCTAAGACATTCCTTGGTCTAGGTTGTAAACTTGTCATTCTTGATCCATATTCACATCGTGTGTTCAGCTATCCATTCGCTAGGGTTTCAGGTGACTTGGCAAAGTTTCGTGGTTGTAATGGTGAACTACATCACGATTACACCACCATACTCTGTTTAAGTGACTTGGAGTCATACAGTTGATTTTTCCGCTTGTAATGAATTTCATCACATCTGATATTTTTGAATCCTTGTCCAATCCTTATTATATTTGAATCTTATAGCTTATGCCTTACATCATCTTCAAAATAGTTGTTTCAGGATCATGTCTTCCAACGACTCATCATCTATATCCGCTCCCCAGAATCAGATCGTTGAGATTCTGAGTGTACTGCAAGGTTTGAAGGAAGCCCAGGAGCGAACAAACGACTTGTTAGCTGAAGGACTGAGAAGGCAGGTGAATCAGGCACCAGCGGGAGTCTCAAATCATAAAGGGATCCCCGTTAGACGAGGAAAAGAGAAGACGATGAAGCGCCAATTTGTTTCCCCGCGACAGAAGCAGCAGAAGACCCCATGTTGTGAGTATTGTAAGAGGCCAGGACATCTTCAGAGGGATTGTCGCCGCGCCCAAGGGAAATGTCTGATTTGCGGATCCAGTGAACATCTCATTAACGGTTGCCCAGAAAGGAAGGAGCTACAAGGAGGAGACTCATCCACACTCTCCACTTCTGCCAAGTGATGATTATTGCGTAGTTCAAATATCGAGGATAAGGCGGACCCAGCGCAGAATTCAACTCACGCGACGAGAGTGCAACGTTCTAGTAGTCAAAGAAGAATTTTCATGTTTTCTACTTTCAGTAATAATGTTGTCATCCTCTTATGAATATTTCTTTCCGTTTGAAATCTTGTATCCGTTGAATTTTTAGTTGAATGCAATAAAACTTTGAATCGTAATATATGTATCATTCTCTTGCTTTCTCCTTATTTATACTATTCATTGTCACAGTATTTTCATTCTGATCTTTCAGTTCCTGCAACCGCATATTTTCCTATACTTCGTACCCTGAGCTTTTTCCTTGATAAATTCCACTGTCTAATCATGACTTTTCTTTTCAGACCATGGCCCACCCTGGAGCAGCGCCGCATCTAGACGAGGATGCACAGTCTTGCGTTTCCTTAGACCACACGCTGTTGAGTTCTGACGATGAGATCAACGGCCCCCAGGTCAATTTCGGAAACGACGCTTCAGAGGACGAAGGAGTAGCCGCCTCAGAGTTTGACATGATAGCTGATTCTGACGAAGAAGAAGGAGATCCCGAAGAGAACCCTATAGAGGAAGACCCGATAGAGGAAGATCCCGATGAAGACCCGATAGAAGAAAATCCAGTTGAGGAAAATCCCGTAGAAGAAAATCCAGAAGAAGAGAATCACATGGAATCGGACCTCGATGAAGAAGCTCCATCCGAGGAAGAAGGACCAGAAGATCAAGACCCTGCTGTGGAAGAACTTCCAGTGGCATTGCCTGCGAGGCGATATGGAAATGGACGCCCCTACCTGAGTGCGCGAGCCTACCGCAACCTACTGAATCTCCACAACCGCGACTGACGGAATTCCTTTCGATGTTGTCTTTCTGGCCAAATAAAATGTGTATAGTTTAGGGCCACTTTTTGCCTTTGGGAATGCCTTGTTTCAAATTTGCTTGAATGAAAAAAAAAATCTTATGAATTCGTAAACCTTTTGATTATTGGTTCGCTTGATACTTGTTTATTGCCCTTATCCATTTATTTTTCTGCTGAGTTCCCTGACTGTCCACCCCTACTCATTGTATAGTTTTCACCCTCGTTTCGATTAGAAAGTACCGCACCCTGATCCTTGGAATGAGCCACCCTCCATCCCTCGTCTGTGCCCCGTTGAGATCCTTCTGGGAGGAGAACAGTTCTTGTGAAACTTCCGAGTTCACTAACTCTTCAAATTTTGATTCGTGTGTTGTACTGACTGTTGTTTCCCCCACACTTTTCCTTTGGTATTCCTTTGTTGCTCATCCTTACTTCCTGTGCTGACCCTATCCCAATCTCCTTAACATTCAGCTTAAAGCCGCCACACTCCGACCTTCTGATTGAGCCACACCTTCTTGTAATCATTACCCTATCTAGCCTTATACCTATTTGTGTTCTTCCTATTACCCTAATTATATTTAGGGACACTGTTATTCAAAAATTTAGTTTTCAGTACTTTGAATTTATCAAAGAGAGTGTGTTATTGATTACTCTATTTCATATATTTTAAGTACACTATTATTAATCTCGTTTTCAGTAGCGCAAACTTACACTGCGCATATATTGTTCCATGTTCCCCGTTTTCGTTATGTGAGTTTTCTAAGTTATTTTAAAACTATTTGATCGATACAATATCCTAAAATGTTTTAAACCACCGACAAATCTTTCACTACTTTATTGTCGTTACTTTCTTTTCGAGTAGTGTGCCTATGATTACTATGTTAGATGGTTGAGCCTTATAATTATTTTACTGCTTGCTTTTGATAGACTTAGATGTGCACATATGTGGGATTCGACTTTTATCGAACACATTTTGATTATTATTGTTCGCTATTGATACCTATATTCTCGTATACTCGTAGAAGCTCTTATAGTTATTCTTACTTTATACCTATTTAGACCTAGCTTTCGTATATTGTTCTTACTTATATATAAATTTTCAAATTTCTTCGTCCACATACTGCTGATAAATCTTTGGTGTTAGTGTGCAATCTAATAGCTTTCGCTTATGTTTGTATAACTTATCGTTTATTTTAAATTTCGAGGACGAAATTTTTGTAAGGGTGGTATGATGTAATACCCGGCCCTTTTATACCGAAATCTATAATTAGTTACTTTATAATTCTATTTATTTTTTAAATAATTTTATTTATCTTATTTATAAAATTATTTATCCTAAACCAAAAATCCCAAACCCTACCCTATCCTATTTATTCTAATAAATTACCTCAGCCCAACAATTTAATTCCAAATTATTTATTAAAACCCCATTAAACCCACGGCCCGGCCCCATCCTTTTTCTTAATTATTTTCTGATTTTTCCGGCCCACACTTTCTCCAAGCCCACGCCTCCTTCAATCCAACCCGACCCGGCCCAACACACTATTCCCCCATCTCTCCCAACGGCTCCTTTCCATTTCTCCCGCTCCCTGTCTCGCGTGACCCGCTCCCTCCGCCGTCGCCCCCGCTCTGGCGACGTTACGCCCATGACGCGCGACCCCTGTCTCCACTACCTCTCCTCTCTACACACCTACACCCTCTATTCCTCATCTCGCTTCTCTCTCCCTCTCAAAAGTTTCAGCCACCGAGCCCCCTCACTCCCGTTCTCCCTCTCAACATTCGAACACCATCGCCCTGTCCGTCGTCGATCATCCCCCGATCACCACCACCGCCTCACCAGCTCCCGCCTCACCTCTTCGCAGCACCCTCGTCCTCGACAATCCCACTTCCATCAACCTCCAAGCTCCGACCTCCATCGTCGACCGCAGCTCATCACCGTCGCCGTCGCCTCCATCACCTCTCACTCCCCCAACCTCCACCTTCGACCACCCCTGGTAACTCACCAAACACCCATACACCCTCTGCCCCGAGCTCCCCTCCACTGCGCGCCAGCCACCACCTTCGCCTCCGGCCTTCCTCCCTCTCCCTCGCTCTCCCATCTCCATCACCGGAGCTCCGAGCTCGACTCCTCTGCACCCATCTCGACGCCCCGGCAACTCCTCTCTCTCCCCCTCCCTGCAATCTCTCTCTCTTTCTCACTCTCTCCGTTTCCCTCTCTAACCCTGTCTCTGTTTCTCTCTCTCTTCTCTCTCTCTCTCTCCATCACTCTCTCTCTTTCTCTACAACTCTCTCTCCCTCTCTGTATCCCTCTCACACTCTATCTCTCTCACTCTGTTTCTCTTTCTCTCACCCTCTGTTTCTTCTCTCTCTCTCACTCTCTCTCTCTCAGTCCTCTCTCTCTCACTCTCTCTCACTCATCTCTCTCTCTGCCTACACGTACTATCTCTCTCTGCATACACGCACTTCCTCTCTCCCTCTGCAATCTCTCTCCGTCGGCCTCGACAGCATCAGCGATCCCCAGCCCCAACACCACCTGAACTCGCAACAACCCCTCCTCAGACTCGAGCCAAACCCAAGCTTTGACGAGACTCGTCGCACGTTTGCCACTTCGTGCCGGGACGTGCCACTACTGCCTTAGCTGTCGCGCCATCAGTTCACCGTCTCCAGGCAAGTTCTATACTTGCCTCATGCTATTCTATTTATGTTACAAATCCAAATCATTTAAATTGCTATGTTACTATTCCTGAAAAGTACACTCTTTACCTGTTCGACGTATGTTCCCAATGAGAATCTTTTCCTAAATTGGCGGAACTAAATGGTTTTGTTTGGCCCGTATGTCTGTGAACCTAGTGCAGGAATTTCGTTGGATAATTTGATCGTTAACGACTAAAACAACTACCCCCAAGTTTAACCGTAAAACTGGAATTTTATTGTACCTGAAAACCGTTAAATTCACCATAAATCGTATACATACTAGAATGGTGCGTTCGAGGGCTCGAATCGAAGCCGACTCGACGAATTTTAACCTTATACTGGTTCCCTGGTATTTCTGTACTTAAATTGTAATGATATTTGGATCGGAGTGCGACTCTGGACTGCAGTCCAGAGCGACTCCAGTTGTTGCTTGCTGTTCCGTAATGGGTACCACAAGATTTCCTTAACTCGTAGGTTGCGGAACTCTGCTGTATATTATAGGTAAACCTGTTAACCAGACAACACAAGTTGTTTCACTCCGTTTCGTTATCGTTTATTATTTATTCTGTAAATTAAAAGATCGGGACGCATGACAGTCCCAACAGAATCAGAACAGACATATTGGCATTGAATAGTGTATATCTCCTGACGTACAGACGCGATCGAAGATCCGTATGTCGCGTTGAAAACCTTACTGAAAACCCTATATTACATCCAACTGTAACGTCGCTAAAATCCGATCCCAACTGGGATCAAAATGCGTTGCGAAACGGACTTCTGATTCTGAAATTGGATTTCCAGCCGCGAGCGCTTAAAATGAAGTGGTTATAATTAATGATCCTGGAACCCGATTGGATTGAAACTAAATTCGATGGACAGATAACTGAACATACTAATTACTACCTGTTTATCGTTTCGCTAAATTATATACGTACGTTTCATGATAAATCGTGCAAGTGTTAGAATACTGTTTTTATGAGACCTTAATCGTGCTTCATATACTGTTTACGCATCATATCATACCCATATCATCGCAGTGATTACCTAGTGATATCGTGCATTTACCCAGTGTTAGATTTTAGTGATGATTGTGGCAAGTACGTCAGTGTTCGTGTATCCGTGATTAAGTGAAAGTGATACGTACTTGTACACAATCAGTGACCCTATTATTCTATTGCATTGTCGACGTCTGTGGGATGCGTGTACGTGTGACTATAAGTGGTATGGGACACTTATGGAAGCGCTTGCACGGGTGTCACAGATAAGGCATCCGACACTGCCATTTATCTTAGATATTAGTCGGGACGTGCTTGATGGAGGTCCTGCCTTCAGTTCTCGCGCAGACTTGTCACGGATCGATTAGTATTTAGGGTTATGGTTAGCGTTTGATGTAGACCACGGGGTGTGGGGTAGTTTAAGTGTGAGTTCAACAGAATCTCGGGAGTCCCATGCCGGCTTATATATTTAGGGAGTTATATGGAGATTTACAGGGTATGTGATATACACCGTGATATACAGGTTACGTGTTGGGCCCGTGGTCCCTTGCCCTTGGGTTCTACCCTTGGGGTGGAGGACACTCGCGAGTGGTTGATTCTCACACTTGGACTGACGATAGGCTTAGTGACCTGTACAGTGAGACTTAGAGACTGATAGGGATACTGTCATTTATATACATTATATACTGTGTTGACATACGTGACATATCGTTCTACTGCTTTACCGTTCCGCTGCATTGATTAGTGCACATTCATATTCATGCTGTCATTGATTTATTGTTTCACATATCCATTACCACTGTTAGAACTGTCACTTGATTTTATATATATTATATTGCTATTGTGTCGCTCCGACGACCTGAGTATGCATGCTCAGTGTGAGGAGAAGATTTAGCCTGGACCAGAACTAGACGTGCATCACAGACTTCTTGACTTGCCATTCCGAGTTACATTCGTTTGTTCCACTCAGGTCAGTCTTTACATTGTTTCTTTCAGTTACTGCACTTCTCATTACCTGCGCATCATTTACTGTTTACCATGAAAAACTAGAAGCAGAAGTGTGACTACGGCAGAACATTTCCTTAACTGTAGGAGCATGGCTGGCCTTGTCTACTCCTCGTATTCCGTATTTTGGGAAGCGGGGTGTGACAGCGGCCGACTGGAGAACACAACATTAACCTCATCTTCCGAGTCGCTTCCGAAGATCAATATGGGGGTGGACGGTCCCGGGTCGTTGCGTCGAGACGGCCCAGAGTAAACTATCTCTTCTTCTTCTTCGGTATCACTCCCGAAAACAGGAATGGTGGCAGCGGCTTTGTTCTCCGGTTTGCGACATCTCTCTGTATCGTCGAAACCTGGCAAAAAGTACTTTGCATCTTCGTATTTGCGGACTTCGTTCACGGAGAATGGGTTTAGCTCACCTGTTACGGTATACTCGAGACCATCCTTGAAATACTTCATACACTGATGTTGCGTAGAAGGGATGATGTTGTACTCGTATAACCAAGGTCGGCCGAGCAGAGCATTGTAACATGTCTTGGCATCTATGACATGAAACTTAATGTCCATGACGAGTAGCCCAAAGCGTAGCATCAATATCACAGACCCAAGAGTTCTCGATGATTGGGAGTCGAACCCGGAGATGGTGATCTTGTCCCGAGCAAGGTGCTGGACGCTCATGCAAATTTCCTTTAACACCCGCACGTTGAGGAGATTAACGGAAGACCCATTGTCAACCAAGATTTTGCCTATCTTTATATCGTGGCAATATCCCGAGACGTATAGGGGACGGTTGTGGTCGCACGTCCCAAGGAGCAGGTCTTCATCACCGAAAGTGATATCGGCCGTGTGCACTTCTTCCAGTTCATCCTTCATCCTTTCTTCGGTGAGGAAGGCTTGGAATTGTTCGGGCTCTTGTAACGCCTTGATTAACGAATCTCTCGCTTCCTTTGATAATAAGAGGGCGTCGAGAATGCTGAGCTGTGAGGGTAGCTTCCTCAGGTGCGCTAGGATGTTGTAGTCCACCCTACTCTTCTTAGGCGGATCCTTGGCCGTCAGCTCTTTCATAGCTTGGTCATCTAAGGTGATATCCTCAGCGACCTTTTCCTTTCCTTTATCTTTTCTAGTTGCGGGTCCGATATTCTTTTCCGGGAGCATGCGATTGCGCAGCTGAATGTTTTCGCAGGCCTCTGGTTCTTCCTCTTTCCCTAAGATGGATTCTTTAAAGAGAGTGCCCAGAGCCATTTCCTCATCAGAGTCGATCCCAAAGGTGAGAACTTGTGATCCTTCGGCGTTGATCGTGTAACAGTTACCGGTAGTTCTTTTGTGTCCTTTGGTCGTACTTCTCTGCTCCCGACGAGTTCTGCGTTTCATTCGCTTAAAACGCTGCCGATGAGCAACATATCCCTGCCACCATGTCTTAAAAGCGTCGCACTCCTCAGTGGGGTGTGAAATCTTTCGATGATATGAGCAGTAATTAGGGTGCCTCTCCGCCCTATCGAGCGTGTTTCCTTCCGAGGGTGGTAATTTCATTCCCATTGACATGGCTTTGGCAAACCATTTCCTCGTCTTGAATACGTTTTTATCCGTGTCGGGTGCCTTTCGATCTGGCGGGAGTACCTCAACTCTTTCGTTTAATCGCCTGCGTTTGGCTCCTTCTGATGCGGCCATCTCACGCTCTTGGTTGGCTTTACTTTTCAAACGAATCTCGTCTAGAAAGGCATCGATCATTTCGTCTGTTGGCCACACAAGCTCTGGTTCAGGCTCTGCCCCCAGTTTCTTAGTGCCAGGAGTTTTTTCATCGTCCATAAACGAGTGGGAGATCATATTACAACTCACCACGTATCCCTTGGATTCATCCGACGAACTCTCCCCCTCATCTTCCTCTTGGAAGACGTGGTTGAGAAACTCTTGGAGTGTGATGGGAGTCCGTGCCTTCTGATTGTATTCTTCCAGCGCGTCAATTTTGTTTCTGCAAGCCCGTACGCTCATTGCTAGGCTTCACGGGCTCCTTGGATTTCTTCTTCTTTTTCTTTGAAGATTTTGACTGCTGGTTGTGAGTGCTTGGGCCATCACCACTGATCTTCGGAGTTGGGCGCGGCTTCAGCATCCCTTCAATGATCTGGGGTTCTAGCGGGTTCTTCCACCTGACTGCCAGGCATGCTTTGAGCTTGTTCAGCATTCTTTTGGTTTTTGCTGAAAGCACGACTTCCTATGGAGCTTCTTCAATGAAAGAACAAGTTGCCCCCGGTGTGTCCATCTTCTTAGCAGTGTGAGGTTGTGGCGGGTTTACCTTCCACTTCTCGGACAGCGCAAACTTACCATGTAGGTATTGATCTTCAATCCATCCTTTGAAGACGAAGCAATCCTCAATCGGATGGCTTCCGTTTGATGGTAAGGGCAGTAGTTGGGGTTATTCACCTTACTGGGTTGCGGCGGTCGCCTTGGGTTTGGCAAGTTGATAAGCCTATTGCGTACCGCCAGCTCGAATAGCCTCTTCGTCTTATCCCGCGGGAATGAGTAGGGGCGCTTCATTTTCTCATTATAATACCGCCGTCTTTCTTCCAGTTGATCCGCCAGCTTTGGAGAACTGGGTTGCTGCTGAGTGTTCGAAACGAAAGTTGCTTTCCCTTTACCCTTGTTGTTCCGAGGTTTCGGTTTCGGGGGAGACGGTCTGTGACCCATCTGGTCTATCTGGGCCAGCTTGTCGATCAAAGCCTGGAACGTGGTTTGTTTGAAGAACATCATGAACTGTGAAATAGTTGCATGAGGGTCTAGGGTGCCCATGAACATGCCCACCGCGGGCGCTTCCTCAATGCGTTGTTCGCATTTCGACCACAAGTTTCGCCAGGGTATAGCGTACTGTACCCACGTCTCGCCTGGTTTCACCCTGGCATTAATCAATGCCGTTATCGAGGTACGTTCGCTGGCGCTCGCGAATCGCTGAGTGAATAGCAACTCCATTTCAGCGAACGTCTTGATGGAATTGTTCGGGAGCTCAGAATACCATTCAAACGCTGTTTCTTACAAGCTGCCGACGAATTGGCGAAGCAAGAGCTTATCGTCGCCACCAGTGTTGCCACAAAGCGCCCTGAACTGGGCCACATGTTGATGGGGATTGCCCGTCCCCTTATAGACATGGAATTTCGGTATTGTGTAGCCCGGCGGGTACTTGATCTGGTCATACCAGCTCGGATATGGTCGTCCCGTCCTGACAACTTGACCAGCTGCCTCAATCGCCTGGTGAACCCGTATCTACTGAGCTATATATTCGTCTAGGTCAGCTTTGGAGATTGTCTCCTCCTTGGCTGTTGACAGAGCGGGTGGAGGATTTGACGTTTCTCCCCTGTCGTCTTCAAGAACGATAGGAGGATCTTCAGTAGGAGGCTCTTGTTGGATCACCATACCCACCATGTCCTGGAACAGGAGGGCCATTCGTTGTATATTGGCTGCTTGTTCGGCAGCCTCTTTATCCTTCTTCTCCAATATCCTACGAAGGAACTCAGCGTCAGTTTCTTGTTCCTGGCGTTGATCAGATGACGCTTCGGGGTTTTCTTTCGGCCCAGTGAGTGCGGCCATCGCGTTCATCATTTCTTGGAGCTTCTGCTGTTGCTCCTGAGCTTTGGTCACTGACCGTGTATGCGGTTTATAACCCGTGGATGCACGGCTGTCCTCTTTTCCAAGCACCATGTATACTGTATGCACCATCATGTCCCCCGACTTAGGGCGTTTAGGCTTATTGTCTTTGACCTTTGCTGCAGGATTGGGGCCTTTCTCCGGCCTTATTCTTTTTTGAGTAGTTGACGTGGAAGGAGCCGTTGCAGCGGGCACCCAAGTGGTTGTCGTCCTTTGTTGTTTGACATGACGGTTCTTTTCTCCCTGCACTTGCGCCTTTTTCTGTCGGCGGGGATAATCTTGATCAATTACCGAGTCTTGGACTTGACGCCAGACCTTGTAGATTTTGGAGGACAGCCGTTGAGGAGGCTGTTCCGGCTTTGCTTCTGTAACCTCCATCGTAGGTGGAGGGGATCTTTTGAGAACCGCAGTCGGCGAATTTCTGCGTACCCTGTTCAACAACTCGAAGTTGTTCCCGGTTGGAACAACGACTTCAATTTCCACCGTTGGAGCTGGTGGAGTTAGTCCGGAGGGGGAGTTTCCCCCAGTCTTCCTTATCCGGCGCCAGTGGCGACGTCGGGCATGACGGGTTGTTGGGATTGATTCAGCGACGGCTGCGTCTTGCCCCCTGTTCCGGGGAAGGGCTGCTGCCGGTGTCAGCCTCTTGAAGACTGACGTTCGTTGAGAAGCTACAGTTTTCTGAGCGGGAGCGGGAATGGAGGTAGTCAGTCTCGCGAAGACCGACCCTCTGGGAGGAGAAGCCGCCTTGACGACTTCAGGAGCAGCTGTCTTCTTTGGGATGGCCTTCTCAGGTATCATGGGCTTTTTGGCGGGCCTTTTGGAGTTCAGGCTTAGTCTAGTAAAGACCGAGGAAGTGGACGACCCGCTGAGAGGGGCCGTGGAGTTGCAAGTCGATCAAAGACCGACTTCTTTGACGCTTCCGGTACGGGCATTGGGATGTTAATGTTTACCGGCGGGAGCATGGTCCCAAAGAATAAACCGGTGGTAGCTTGAGTCACTTGCTCCACAGGCATAGTGAATAGGGAAGCAGCCTGCGGTCCATATGCTACACCTCCAGGAGAGACGGAGCGTCGGTTGCATTTGCAGTTGGAGCAGTTGCCAGCCATTGATCTTTTTGCTTTCTGCAGCAAACGAAACACCAAGTATTAGTACTTAGAAACCCAAGGGCGATCATTAGCAAACCACGATTGGTTCGCGAATCACGATACACGAAGTGTGGAGTGGAAAGAGGAAAATGTCCCACCGGGCGTGCCAGAATCTGTTCCCCTCCGAAAGACGGCGCGACAGACGTCTTGCCTGAGATTCGGGGCAGATGCTAATTGGTGCTATCCATCTACCTCTCCGAAGATGCCAAGTTGATTTATGGCACCATGTATCGAAGGTTTAAACGGATGCGTCCGATGTAGCAGACTTTGTCAGATTCCCCCTCGCTTGAGAGGTTTTTGATTGTGGGGACGCTCTTCCCTGCAGGCGCAAGCCCCTGCAGTTAATTACGCTACCGCATCGCGGTAACAACTTTTTCCTTCTCCAGATGGTCACTTCGTGTCGTGGGTGTTTGTTTTGTGTTTGGTTGCCCGTGGATTGTATACGGAGACTGAGTTATGTTGTCGCCCGTAGGGCGTGGACTAGTCCAAATCCGTATCTTTCATAGATTTGGGTTTGGGGGGGTTATGTTTAAGGATATGTTAGTCTTATTTGAGACTAAGATCGACTTAAATGCTTGTTAAGGATACGTTAGTCCAGTTTGAGACTAAGATCAACTTAACGGGACCGTTTAGATCCGACAAAAGAGCAATTAGGGGAGCCATGTTGTTTAGTTTAGTGACATTGCGGTCAATAGGTAGTTTAAGGACATTGCGGTCCATTGTTAGTTTTAAGACGTTGCGGTCAAGGTTAAGGACGTCGTAGTCCATGGATTTAAGGACTCCACAGTCCGATATTAGTTTTAAGACATCACGGTCAAGGTTAAGGACGTCATAGTCCGTTGTTAGTTTTAAGACATTCCGGTCAAGGTTAAGGACGTCGTAGTCCGTGGATTTAAGGACTCCACAGTCCGATATTAGTTTTAAGACATTAAGGTCAAGGTTAAGGACCTCATAGTCCATGAGTTTAGGGACCCCACAGTCCGTATCAATGTATGTGGTTATCGGGACCCGTCACCTCTTTGAAGACGTTGAGGAATTACAACGACAAGTATCAAAGGAGTGAAGAGATGTACCCTTACACCAAGGTAGATTAAGTGATCTGTAGTCCAATTTGGAAACTAAGATCAATTATTATATTATGAGCCCATTGGCCCAGTTGAATTTCAATTGAGGACTTATGGCCATCTTGGGCTAAGTCCAATTGTGTTTGGGATATTGGCCCTCTGTTGATTCATTGAAGGAGGGGCTTTGCCTCTGGAAACTTAGCCAATTGGGCTAAGGCTAGACACTAGAGACCAACAGTGTTGAACACTGGGAATAAAGTTGACAAGTCAGTGTCAAACACTAAAAGATAATCAGTGTTGAACACTGGGAACAGAGTTTCAAATTAGTGTTAAACACTAAGCAAATCCAAATTAGTGTTAAACACTAAGAAAATCAGTGTTAAACACCGCAAATAGAGTTTTCCAAATTAGTGTTAAACACTAAGAGAAATCAGTGTTAAACACTGGATACAGAGGTTTGAATTTAGTGTTGAACACTAAGGCAAGAGGGGTCACGTGGTCACACGTGAGAGCGCCCTGCTTCCTTTTATTTTGTTCTATAGATAAGTTTTTAGCACTTTTAGTCCTGAAAGCCATCACGTGCAGGCACGTGATGGGAGCTCATGCTCTGGTTTATTAGAATACTCATTATGGGTCACGTGGTGACACGTGAGGGCGCCCCAGGGACTCTGTTTATTTTGCTTTTTCTTTATGTGCTTCAGGGGTCACGTGGGGCACGTGGGTCATTGCCTCAAAGCTCTCTTTTATATATATTCGCGGGAGTCACGTGGTAACACGTGAGGTGCCTACTGCAGAGTTTTATTCTGTAGGTCTCTGCAT